>JAPPVO010000029.1:200100-681418 GCA_030407325.1 Camellia japonica
GTGGGTGTATTTTCCCCATCATATCCATGGCACACCCTCTGAATGGCCAGGGCTTTACTACTGCATGAAGGTCAGTTATGGGCACATGCCTTATTGTGCCAAGCTTTTGGCATGCCTGGCAACCCTTTGCATATTCTATGCAGTCTTTAAGGATAGTTGGCCAATAGTAGGAATGCCTTCGAAGCAACCATCTCATCTTTACACCAGGCTGATGAGCACTACAGATGCCTTCATGAACTTCAGCCATAGTTGTTAATACTTCTTTTGGGCCTAAACATTCTAGCAACAAACCATCTCCCCCCCTTTTATAGAGAGCATTACCATATATCATGTATTGCATGGACTGCAATTTGATTTTCCTGCTGGCCTTCGAAGATGGACCAGCTAAGTATTGCATTATTGGATGCCTCCAATCTTTTCTTGTAAGTCATTATGATTGACTTCCAAGACCACATTCCTTTTATTCAAAGGTTGTATTAATCTTTGATATGTTGTTTGGCTTATGTCCCTTGGGTATTATCCTTCTCTTGAAGTTCGAAGCTTTCTGAGCTACATCATTAGCCTTATTGTTCAAGAATCTTGGAACATGAGTTACATTTGCTATTTGAAACTGAAAGCCAATGGAATGCAACAACATAGTATGGCAAAATACTTATGCTTTGACACTTGAAAACCCCTTTCACTTGGTTAACCACCAATTGAGAGTCTCCAAATATGTCAACTGCATGTACTTGTAATCCAATAAGAATTTCTAGTCCCACTATTAAGGCTTCATATTCAGCCTGGTTATTGGAACAGGTGGCTTCATCCACTCTGAAACCATGCGTGGTTTCTACCCCTTGTGGAGACTTAATCACGATACCAATTCCAGTTAAACCATTGGCTTTCGATCCATCGAACTACATCTGCCATAGCTCAACACTAGCCATACCAAGTTCCATTATCTCTTGGCTCTCTGTTTGAGATGGATGGTCTGCCAGAAAATTGGCTAAGACTTGCCCTTTTACTGCCCTTTGAGGGACATATTCTAGATGAAATTCTGATAAGGCTAGTATCCACTTGCCAATTCTCCCCCTCAACATAGGTCTGGATAACATGTACTTAACCAAATCTGTGGTTGCAATTACCAAGACAGTTGTAGGTAAGAGGTAGTATCTTAATTTTCATTGCAGCAAAATACAAAGCAAGACACAGCAACATTCAGCTTTTCAACAGATGAATATTTACATTCACAAGAATTTAAAAACCTACTAAGGTAATAAACAGCTTGCTCCTTGCCTTCTTCATTATCTTGAGCCAAGAAAGCTCCTAATGAATCTTCTGCTGCGGCTATGTACAACTTCAAGGTTTATTTCCTTTTGGTGGCATCAGCACTGGAGGGTTGGCCAAGTAGGCTTTGATACCTTCGAAAGCAATTTGATGCTCTGCTGTCCACACAAATTCCTCTTCATCTTTCAGCCTTAACAAGAAGAAAATACTTTAGTTTTCCCTACAGTATTAGAAATGAACCTTCGAAGAAAGTTAACCTGTCCAAGGAACTTTTGTAATTCTTTCTTACTTGATGGAGGCCTGGCTTCAATGATGGCTTTGGCTTTATTCTGGTCAATCTGTATTCCTTTCTGTGTACCACATAACCCAAGAAGTTTCCAGATGATACGCCAAAAGCACACACAAGAAGATTGATGACTTCAACTTGAACTTCCTCATTCTTTCAAAAGCTGCTTCTAAATGAAACAGATGCTCCTCCATGGACTGGGATTTCACTACAATGTCATCAATATAACACTCTAGATACCTCCAATGAGGTCATGAAAGATAGTGTTCATAGCCCTCTGATATGTAGCCCCAGCATTCTTCAGACCAAATGGCATTTTAACCCATTCGAAGGTGCCAATATTCCCAGGACATCTGAATGTCTTGTGGATATCCTCCTCTGCAATGCAGATTTGGTTATAACCAGAGTGCCCATCCATCATTGATAAAATCTGATGTCCTGCTGAAATGTCTACCAGCAGATCCACTATAGGCATAGGGTACTCATCTTTGGGAGTTGCTAGATTTAAGTTTCTGAAATCGATACATACCCTCATTTTGCCATTCTTCTTAACTACAGGCACAATATTAGATAGCCATTCAACATACCTGGCTGTCCTAATAAAGCCTGCCTTGAGTAGTCTAAGAATCTCTTCCTTGACCTTCTGAATTACTTCTGGACTCATTCTTCTTGGTTCTGCTTGTATGGCTTGAAATTAGGCTTCATAGGGAGCCTATGTTCTACTAATGACCTATCCAATCCTGGTAGTTCATTATAGGACCATGCAAAGCAATCTTTGTATTTCTTCAGAACACCACCACAACTGGCCTCTGTCCAGAATTTTCAAGCAAGCACTTATATAGGTGGGCTGTTGTATAGAACCTTCCCCTAAATTTACTTCTTCGAAGGGGTCTCTTGTGTTCTGAGAACTTATTAAAGCTTCTTCCTTGGTTTCTTTGACCTTCGAAGCAACCTTCTTGCTTTGTTCTGCTCCCAGGTTCTTTAGTTCAACATCTTTTGCCCTCCTCCTCATAGACAAAATCTGTCCATAAGGCATCCTCTCCTGTATCTCTTGGACTTTTGTCTCAATGTCCAATGCACAGTATTTCCCAAGGTCAAAATTCTGAACCTACTGCTGCTCCTGTTTACAAAGCCAATTATCATGGCTTCTTTTTTGCTCCTGTACTTTCTGGACTATAGCTTTTACATCCAATATTGAGAATTTAATCAGAGCCAAAGACTTGGCTTCTTGTTCTTCATCTCTTTGCCTACAACCAGGCATCATTGTCATCTTTAACGACAATCTTCAAGCACTCTCTTGGACTAAGTGCTTTAGGTGTGTCACTTCCTCATCAAGCCGTCACTTCGGTGAGCCATCAGCTTTCCTCAGTATACTGAGTGGCGTCACTCCCTCAATATACAGCTTGGCCTCTGCAAGTCTGCACAGCTATGAAGGGTTGAGATCTGCATCTATTTCCTCTGTCTCTCCATTGCCTAAGGCCATCATGATTTTTGATGCAAAGAGTAAGGCACACATTTGTTAGTGTGGATCTAATCTCTCCCAAGTAAAGCATTGTATTTAGCATTACTGTCGATCACGAAGAATGCTGTCATATAGTCCCTGGTTCCCATACTCAAGTTAATGGGTAAAATCCCCTGAGCCATCTGTTTGTCTTCAGCAAAGCCCGCGATGGTTGTGCTGGTTGGGATCAACCTGGGATTCTTTTTCTCTAGTTTCTTCAAAGAAGATTTCGGTAGTAAGTTCACTGCTGCCCCATTATCTATCAGGACCCGATTCAATTGTATCCCACAAAGAAAGCCTGATATACAAAAGGCTTGACATGTTGTGTCATAGAATTCGAGGGATATTCAAAAGGATATGAGATTGATGCTCACCTCTTCCTCGCCCTCGCATTCAGTTTCCATCGGAGTAGCCATTTTAGACTCATCCTGTACCATACTCACTTGCGACTCCTCACTAGAGACTGGAATAGGATCCTTGTCTTGGTCCTCATCCCCATCCTGGAACTCATGAGGCAATATGTGTACCATATTGACTGATACTGAGGAAATGAGCCAAAATTGGATGGCTGGCTGCACCTGCTTCCTCCCTTGGCCACCTTGTTCATTACTTCAGCAGCATCCTCCATGCTGCATTCTGGTACTTCGTTGCTAACTGATTCCTTCGAAGGATCTTTCTTAACTGGTTTTTCAACCAAAAATGTTTGCTCAGCCATGAAGGCTTCGAACATTCTTCCTCTGCCATTTCCTTCTTTTGGCTTATGCCAATCTCTTCTTCCGTCTCCTATCACTTTCCATCAGAGCCTTCTCCAACCCTGCTAAGCTAGCCTTCTCCCTGGCCTTTAGTTCAGAATGAACTTTGGCCAACTGTTCTCTGCTGCCAAACACTTTGTTCTGTGGATTTGGCTTTGGAGCATGGTCTGACTTTGGATTCTTCTTTCCTTCTGTCTTGACCAGTGAAGACTCTCTCCACTTTCTTTCAGATCTTGCTGTGCTGACTGTGTACCTGCTTGAATCTTTCCTCCTTTGTGATCTGAAATGACTGGAACCATATCTGGTTCCTTTGTCTTTGGGTGTTTAAGCAATACCCAATTGTTCGGAACCACCAATGGAGGCTTGACCATCCTGCCTTGTTTCCAACATCCCTTTGGGCAGGCACCTCCCTAGGCTGTTCTGCATTACAAACCATCATCTGGACCCCAGGTACCACGAAACTGCTGACTCAGATGTTAACTGCTTTTTCAACCTTCGAAGCCATCTTCGAAGCTGGCTGTGAAGGCAAGTGTTTGGCTCTGACTCACGTTTTGAGCCTGATTCAGACCTTCGATGCAGATAACCACTTTCTGTCTACGTGAGGTTGTCTAGGGGGCCAATCCCTGGCTTTTGATCCCCAAAATGCCTCTCTCTAGTCTTCTTTCAGAATGACTGCTCTCCATCTGTAATAGTTAGGTGGCCTGGATTCATGTAAGGGCCTTGGCCTTTAGCATGCATTCTTGTCCACTGCAGGCTCAACCACTGGTGGTCGCTGCCTATCATAGCCGGATACGGCCTTTTGTGTAAGCGTTGGTTGATTTAGGACGTCTCTGAACATCCCTGTAGTATTGCTTCCATCAATTGGAAGCCCCTTCAACCATTTATAACTCAGTCTGCACCTGGGACACATCCTCTGCATTACAGTGCTTCCAAGGAATCATCATCCAGTGCTTCTTCGTCAGAGTGTCCTTCTGGTGTAAGAAACCTTGTCCAATGGCTGGTGGGTTTCCAGTGTCCTTCTTGTAGTTGTCTGGTTGGCAATATGCATCTGCACATTGACCTCTTCCAACTCTTGCAAGAGATAGATTCTGGAAGTTTGGTACAACACATTAGCCGTGCTTTCTCCAACTTCTGGAAACGGATTGCTGTCAATCCCCATGACCTTTTCTTTTTGGCTGGAAATTTCAAACTCCCTTTCCGAATTTGTTCTTGGACCCTGTCTCGAAAACAATGCATTTTTAGTCGAGTGAGACCAAGAGTTATGGCCATTTACAATATACTTTTCCCTTAAGTTCATCTGGAGATGACCAGTTTATCCTTTAGGTAACTTAAGGAAATTGGCCGCAAGCAAATGATCAAAGATGTCATCTGCTTTTGTTAAATCGAAAGAGTATTTTCTGTGAAAGTCTTTCTTTTAAAACTGCTGGTCAATTTTGTATCCTTATGAATTAATGCTTCACAGATTACAGGTTCTTTGCCCACAATCTCCGCTGCATGCTCTCATAATTAGGATCTCTATAATATGTCTTGTACGACGCATTATTTCGATCTTGTCTTCCTCTAGTAATGCTTCGTATCTAGACACTTATAGGTCAGTTCCACCAAATCTTGAATTCAGTTGAGTCAAACTTCTTTCGAAGCCTGAACTCTAGGCCGTTTGAGCCAATCTTACAAATTCTGATTCTGGCAGGATGACTTTACATTTTTTCAAGCCCTTTTAAATCTGGCAACAAACTGAGTAGCCTTTTCTTCAGGCCTTTGACTCAATCTAGCCAAGTCTGCCATAGAAACTCTGGCTCTGATTGGAAGAATTGGGCGTGAAACGCCTCTTCCATTTGTTGCCAATTTTGAATGGAGCCAGGTGTAAGTTTGATGTACCATACAAACGCTCCTCCAGTTAGAAGATTGGGAATAATCTTAGTTTCATAAAGTCATGATTAGTAAATTCACCGCAATTGAGCAGCAAACCTAGCAATATGCTCTACTGTTGATTGTTCCGTCCCATAGAAAAGGGTAAAATCTGGTATCCTGAACCCCCTTGGGTATTCATGTACCTTATCCACCCATTCTGGGTATGGTTTTCTGTATACAGGAGTCTGGACCCCCCAAGCCATCGGTCCACACATCTCCTTAACAATATCAACAATTTGGTCCCTAGGGGACCATATTTTGTGCCTGTTGAACCACTACTGGAGGATAAACACAGGATTTGGGGACAAACTTGTGCTTGCGGTCCTTTGTCCATAGGTGTACATTTGGACTGGTTGCCGCTGTGGAAGGTTGTTGTGTTGGGGTGGGTAACCCCTTTGAGCCTGTCCTACGAAAGACCTACGAAGTACTGTGGAACAGGTGTTGTTTCCCTTCCATTTGTAGGCTAACCTTCCAACCCCCCGGGTATAAATTCGAATAAGGGATTATTAATCCCCTAGTGCCAGGTATGCTTTCGAACATGGGATTTATAACCATTCTTACGCCAGTTTCTTGTACTTGACCAGATCCACCAACTTGTGTGGCTTCATGTTAAGCATGAGGCATTTGGCCTGCTATAGGCCTCGAAATGGGTTCATACCAAGACTGAGGTTGATGGTCCTTTCATAGTTCTGTTACTAGCTTGACCATTAGAATGTCCATTAACTTGCATAGGTGTTTATCTCTAGCCAATCTTTGCTGAGGGAATTTTAAAACTTTCTTTGTGTGTCTTGCGTTTGTTTGGTGGTTATTCATTCGATCCAAAAGGATGTTGCGCCCACCTTTCCATTGTGTTCATTAATTGTTGTCCCATAGCATCTACTAGGCCATCCCATGGATTTGTTGGCTGAGTAGATGGAACAGTGGATGGTCCAATTCCTTGGTTTCGTCCAATATTATGAACATATGGTTCTTGTCCCGAAGTACTGGTCTGTTCGACCATAGGTTCGGATAACATGGGAGTTTCCGCAGGATGTGTTACCACATTATCCTCTAGATTAGGTATTTCTACCTCTCCTTCTACGCCTTCTTCCAAGCGTTCATTTTCTCCCAATCGTCTTCGTCTAGCCATTTTAACAAGTCCCACTGGGCGTGCCAAAAATATATGTTGGCTTTTTGGCTTTTCGAAGGGTATTTTTGTAAATGCGAGCGTGCCAGCAAGGATCAATCAGTCCTTACAGAAATTATAATTGCCAACCAATTATCAGACGATTGTGTTTTAGTTCTTTCAGCCTCAATGAAGAGGACTTTTACTGGTGGCTTGACTGAGGAGAAATTGAGAGAAAATAACAGTTAACATGAAGAACAATGGAAGTATTTCACTAAAATGAACACTTACAATGATCCAAACTCAGCCTCGAAGAGGTTTACAGTGACGATCTACTTGAAACTACTCCTATGAATCGAAGTGCAGAACAGGTATTTAAAGTGCAAGAAAGGTAAAGACCGGAAATGTAAAAAACTGGAAAATAAAATATGTAAAGTAAGACTGGTTTGTATGATCTGAGTCTGGGGGTTTTTTCTGGGACCTCCTTGCTATTTATACTCCTCAAGGATGACCATCGAACTGCACTTCAAACTGTCGAACTGCTCCTCCATGATTGCTGATCATGTTGCCTTAGAAGTAGTTCCACTACGCCTTTTCTTGCAGTTGAACTTCCCTCTTGTATTTGAATTTGAATATGAGCAACCGTTGAAGCCACGTCATCTTGTATCTCTTTATTGATCATGTGCTACTCAGATCACGTGAGAACCAATTTTCACTGCCACGTGTACGATCAAGATCGAAGACTTGAGTAGTCTCCCCATACTATCCTTGCTTTGCTACGTGTCGAACTGTAATTGGCTTTTACAAAATATGTAGCCAACAGTGTGAAAGGACTGATATGCAATGAGAAAAAGGAAAGTGTCGGTTGAACTTGACACTGCCAAAGGCTCTTTCAATAAGTGAACTAACCAAATTTATAGGTCAATGAACTACATATGTTAAGATTTTCATTAAAATTATCTAGGACTAATAATATCTATCTGTATTCAAAAACATTTGTCTTAATCTCACTACAAAAAAAAATACCTTTGGCGACTAAATTTTTAGTCGCCAAAGGTCCTATTTTAGTCACCAAATGTCGAAATTTCACTTTTCCCGACTAAAAATTTTAGTCGCCCGTCTTGTCGCCAATATATGGTCGCGGATGCCTTTGGCGACTAACAGTTTTTTAGTCGCTAAAAACCGTGTCTTCAACGACTAAACATTTTGTCGCGAAAAGTCACTTTCTTTTTTTGAAATCATACCTTTGCCGGCTAAACTGTTAGTCGCGAATAGTTAATTTTTTATTTTATTATTTATACCTTTGGCGACCACTGACTTTAGTCGCTGAAAGTATTTTCAGAAAAAAAAATTTTTGCCTCCGCTGCTACCAAGTTTCGAACCTGTGACCACCAACTTTCCAACTTTGTCAACCTTTACCAACACTCTCTTCCCACTATGGCACTACAACCTCACGCGAATATTAATGCAACATATATTATTTATATACTAAATTTGCCGGTATTAATACAAACTATATATATAAATAATTATTTTTATTTAATGTATTTAATGTAAAAAATAAAGTATTTACTAAAAAAAAAATATGAGGGCACTTTTGGCGACTAAATCTGAATTTTAGTCGCCAATTCTGTGCTTTTTGGCTACTAAATGCTGCTTTGTCGCTAAAAACCTTAACTTCCGCCCAAAAAAAGTACTTCCGGCGACTAAACTTATTTTCCGTCGCCAAAAGATCCACTTTTGCCGACTAAACTCAGTTTTAGTCGCCAAACTGTCCACCTGCAGCGACTAAATTGTTTGTAGTCAGCAAAACTGCTATGATCAGCGACTAAACCTGTTTTTTGTCGCCAAAACCATAACTTTTCGCTACTAAATTATTTTAGTCGCCAAAAACAGTGACTTTTGGCTACTAAACAAACTTTAGTCGCTAAAAACCCAATATTCGGCGACTACACTTCCTTTTAGTCACTAAAACCGTGCTTTTCGGCAACTAAACACTTTTAGTCGCTAAAACCCTACTTTTCGGTGACTAATTCCATTTTAGTCGCCATTTCATGCACTTTCAGCGACGAATTTTTTATTTTTAGTCGCCATTTGTGTATTTTGTTGTAGTGTCTTTACAGAAGAGCATTTGAAATGTGAAAGGAATAGGAAGAGGCGCATGGCATAGCATGCAAAGAAGCAATCTACAATGCATGAAGCAGCAAAAAAAAGAAAAAAAAAAGGCATAAAATAATTTATTCAAAATATAAAATATAAAATACCATTATTATTGACTCGAAGCTATTCATTTATGAAAATATTACAAAGAGCAGTACATTCAACTCAACATTTACATAAGTGGGTGAAAACAACAAAGATCAAGTATATTGTCAGAATGAAATAGCTATCAAAAGGATACAATGTTCATAGGTATCGTTTTTCCTAATTTTAACTTATTCTTATAGTTTTTGCCCAAAAAAAAAAATTGACTGTCATAATCACGCCTTTACCAAATTCTAATGGTAATACGCAAGATATTTCAGACTCTAACTAAATTTTCAAAATATATTAATCCTTTTTTCTTGTTAGATGAACAACGGAGAATTAGAAGAAATAGGGAAAAGCACGCAGCATATGCAAACAAAAAGTTATCTATGGCCGATGATGAAATGAATCATCCTGGTATTAGTTTATATACATAACGTAGAATAGCCTCCTTATATCTTTACTACAATTTGATCTTAAAAAATAACTACCCTTCATTTGATTGATCATAGAAAACATGAGAATTGTCATTGGAAGATGCATTGAAGGAGCTTTGAACCAGCTAGAACCATCCATAGGTATTTATGGCCCTAAACCAACATAACTTTTATTTAGTATGTGTAGACACCCCATTTTTGACCGTCCTCAAGACCTGGACGTCACCGCTTGAACACTCGGTGATTATCCATGTTCGTGTTCGTTTGGAGTTCCCGGGGTTCTCGGCTACGCGCGCCTTGCCTCAGGACCTCCGAACTTGACCGTTTTGTGTTTGGTTTTGCACCAAACACTTGTGTTTTGCCTTGGAAGGGCAGGGAATGCTTTGTGAGGCATCCCCACACACCACCGGCAGTGGCTAGAGGCCACCGGCTGGTTGGTGTTGCCACCGGCACTATATTGTGCCGGTCGGCACTCTTTTGTGCCGGTCGGCAGTCAATTTTGGCAAATGACCATTTTGCCCTGCCGACTACTGTGCAGCTGCTTTATCAGATATTTTTTAGACAGCTGTATCACTTTTTGCTCCCCTCCATACACGTGTATGGAGGGATGAGCCTTTAGGCTTGCTTAACTTGTAAGTTTGGTGCCTATACAAGAGAAGCCTCTTCTCTTGACTCAAGGTTGAAGTTCTTGAGAGACTTAGCCATTTTTAGAGAGAACCAAGCTCTGGTTTCTAGGGTTAGAATAGATACACATCCTATCTCTCTCTTTCTCTTTTGTATTCTAGGTGTTTTGGTTCACATTATTGCACTAAAACACCTAGTCTTCCACCTTTCCTTGGTGTCCTCCAAAATCAGAGCTTATTCTTGAAGTTTTTTTGGCTGGTTTGAAGCTCAAGGAAGCAACAATATCAACCTTTGTGAAGGTGGTCATCAAGGGTAAGAAACTAGCTCTTTTTACCCCATTCTTGCACTCCATTTTTGCCTAGTTTTGAACTGTTTTTGTGCTTAGTCTTTAACACATAAAAGTTCTGTTTTTAAGCCTCTTTATTGTTTGTTAAGAGTGTTTGGTGGTTTGGGTAAGTTTGACCACCCTTAGGCCTTGAAAAGGGCCCTTTTGTGCTATTTTGTGAGAGATTCGAGACTTTGGTGCTTGGGCCTCTCCACCACCGAAATCTTGAGGGATTTCAATGGTGGAGATGGTGCCTTGAAGTCTCCAAAAGGGGAGGGCCACCCCCTCTCCTTGATATCCTTGGAAAGGGCAAGTTTTGGCCTCCAAAGGAGCACCATGTTTGGTTGTTTGTTGAGCATGTCTTGGTTGCATTTTATGTTTATTATGCCCTAATATGACATGGTTATAAGTTGGTTTTAGCACTTCTTGCATGTTCTGCATAGTTGCTTTGTAATGCCTCTTTGGTCCCTTAACATGCCTAGGTTGCTAGCCTTTGTTTCTAGCATGTTTTAGGCTTGCATTTGTGAAGCTTGTTTGCTTATTTTGCCATGTTTTAGGTCTGTCCATAGTCATTTTGGTCAACCTTAGCGTGCATTATATAGCCTCTTTGTATTTGGCTTGTTGGCCTTAAGAGCATGAATGTATAGCATGCCTTGTTTGCATCATTTTAGTGGCTTGGAACCACCTAGCATGCTATTTCAGTCTCTTTGGTGTGCTTGTATGCTTGCCTTAGTTGCCTCTTTAATGCTTTAAAAACATGTGTTGAATGCTTCATGTTTTGGCTTTAATGCATGCCTTTGAATTCATGTCACCTAGATGCCATCTAGGTGGTCCTTTAGGCTTAGTTTTATGTGTTAAAATTCTGATTTTAGTTGCTTAAGTATTGCCATGTGTGGTTGTGCTAAGGGTGGTTCAAACCCTCATTGATTTGCTTTGAACCTTAGACCATTTGCATGCTTTGGTTTGGTCTACTTTGACTTGGTTTGGCACCATGTTTTGCATGATTTTCAGAGCTTTACAATGTGTGCTCATTGCCCTTGTTGGTATCTCCAAGTGTGCTTGGGGTTGCCATGTTTATGCCTTGGGTTTGGACCATAACACTTGCATGTGTGTGTGTGTTTAGTCTCCATTTCTAGGCACTTTGGCCACTGATTTTAGGCCAATTAGGAGTAGCCTAATTCATGTTTTAGTCCACTCCATTGCTTGGTTTACATGCTTCTTTGCTTAGGTTGTATGCCTAACATGTTTAGCTTGCTTGCATTGTTCATGTTGCATGTTAGATAACATGCTTAGAGTTGCATTTGCATTGTGCATGCTAGACCTCTTGAAGTGAAGTTTGATGGAGGTTTGGCACCCTTGTTTGATTCTATGAATTGCATGCATTTGAGATCAAAGTTGCATTCTTGGTTCTTTGGGCCATCATGCGTGGAAATGCGTGATTGGTGGTCCGAGAATCGAGGCATATCTTCCTTTGAGTCACTAGTATGATAAGGAGTGTGTTTAGTGCATACATGCTTTGAATTGCCTTGCCATGCCAGTATTTGCCCTCTGCTGCTGTGAGTTGCAGGTTTTGCAGGCATTTAGTGCCGGCCGGCAGTGTTTAGTGCCGACCGGCAGTAAACAAGCTGCCGATGGATGAATTTTGTGCCGGTGGCCTCCTCCTTCAGCCGGTGGTGCTCTACCCCAGCCGGTGGTACTCCCCAGTTCCCTGAGAGGTACTTCTGGGACTTTGGCAATTTTCTGAGGAGGAGAGCAGAGGAAACAGAGGCAATCCATGCATGGCAGTGCGGTTCCGAGCCAATCCCGAGCGCGTGTTGCATCCGGTCCTCATCCCGAGGCGGTTTACTGCTTTAATTAGATTAATTAATTTATTTGATTAATTTAGTGAAATTTGTAATATTTTAATTAGCTTGCGTAGTTAATTAATTTGTATATTCTTTTGGTCCCTCCGAGTGAGGGCAAATTTGTAATAAGTGTGTGTGAGTGGGTGTATGTCTTCCAATCCCCATTTCTTTCCTCCCTTTTATTTACCCGCTTATGTTGGTAGATTAGGGCACGCTTATTTTAGCATACCTTATGCAATGCATGCGTGCATTCATGCATTTGTTTACATGCACCGGGCTCGGTATATCATACAAACTGCATAAGCCATTCAATTCCAAATTGAGTATATGCTATTTGATCTCACATGCCATTTATAGATTAGCCGAGCCTATTCTAGGTTGCATTCTGTATGCGTTGCATTAGCCACTTAACATGAACTAGGCCATGCATGTTTGCTAACCGGGTTATTGTTTTGGGCACGGAGTATGATGTAAGTATTTATGCTTTAGCATCTCGCATGCGTGTGAATGTTAACATGATAGTATGCTTACCATGCGGCTAAGTGCTTATATGAGATAAACTGTTTGAATGCCTGTTGGTGAACGTTGGATTGCCTGAGTTGGAACAACTCGTTGAAATCCGTATTTTAGCCTACTTGCGAGTAGCAAAAACCAATACGTTTTTCGAGACAAAACGGATATGCAATGTTATTTCCAAGTTAGGTGATCTAGTCTATACTTTTGTGTTGTGCGCATCACATAGTAATTCTAGGTTAATAACCGGAATAAGAACGCATAAAGTTTTCAAAAACGGATATCATGGTTAGTAGAGGCCGGTCTTCGAACCGGGCGAAAGGGGGTGCTCATAGCTGACCTTCCCCGATCGTACCCAAGCTCCCGAGCCAAGACATTTGGTGATGACGGACATGTGGCCTTCGACACCGAGTCAGGGTTTCCTAAATTCCCCCATTAAAAAAATATTTAGGTGGCGACTCTGTAATCTGGCAAAGCTGTCCATGTTTGGCACTACTTTTCAAAAAATCTGTTTTTCTTCAAAACGATTTGCCAGAGTTGGACTCTTTGGTTCAGATTTAGAACCACGACAATTTGAGTCCGAACTGTAGTAGACCCAATATCGAACCAGAACGGGGGGGACTCGCACTCCTCGCCCGGGATGCGTTCGGGGACGTCTACAGTATGTTTCTTCTTTCTCTTTATTCTAGGTTCTAATCATTCAACATCCATAGATGTTGAACATGATGTCAAAGGGAAAACATCTATTAGTCGCTTCAACATTTACGAAATTGGTTAGGACTATTTCTTTGCAATTTTTTTTCTTCAAAATGAGTTGTTTTACTGATAGTCTATATTGAAACAATATAGAAATAATTACAAAATAAGTTTACATCATTTCACTAGGTTCAACTTCATCACTAGTGAAATCTTCATTGACATACAAAGGTATATAATCTTTCTTTTTGGACTTTAACTTTAGACAGATTAAAATTGGTTAGCTTATTGATGCATAGGTGATTACACTGGAAAACCAAATAAGAGTTTTACATCTAAACAATTTATTGCTCCCACTAAAGCTGCTATCCTACCAACCCAGAAACAATGTCACTTCTATCGTGCAAAAGGTTCTATCTTGAGACTAATAGCTTCTGTTGTATAAGTGGGAAAATTTCCTTGTCTTCTACAACAACGCTCCTTGAGCTCCAAACATTATATACATCAGATTCTGATGAAGCAAAACAATTGCGAACTTATATTCGAACATACAATAGTTGTTTTGCTTTTACGTCTTTCGGAGTGAAGTGTGACAAGGAACTTTGTCAAAGGAATAAAAGAATTTACACTTTTAGGACACAAGGTCAAGTTTATCACTTCATTAATGAAATTCAATCTCTTGGTGATAGACTTTCTCCTTTGCAATTATATTTATATGACACTGATCAAGAAATCCAACATAGAATGCAACATTCAGAAAAATTGAGAGCTTCCATCATTGATAAGCTTATTCAAATTTCTCATTTAAATCCATATATCTGCCTTCCTTAGAAGCCTCACAAACATAGCTGAGCTGGATTCCTAACAAATCATAATTAGATGTGATCCTGGTCTAGATCAAAGAGTGTACAATGCCTCATCGACATCCCAAGTTGAAACAATTTGGATTGCAAATGAACCTGGAACAGAATTTAAGGAAAGGGATATTATTGTTCAGCCAATTTCAGGCCATAGCGAAAATGGTTGCTATTACTTTGGTTGCTACGATCCATTACAATACCCATTGTTGTTTCCATTTGGTGAGCCTGGATGGCATCGTAGAATACAAAGAACTGATAAACACAAGGGAGATACTATGTGTCGTGGACAAGTATTGCTAAATTTGAATACAATGGCCTCTGCATCAGATTTGCTATTGCACGAAAATGAAGGTAATTATTGTCATGTTTAATTTAACTCAAATCAAGTACAACTTAATTACCATTAACATGAAACATGTTTGTTTTCAGTGCTTCACAAAAATTCAAAAAAAGGACAATAGTATCTTGTCAAGAGTATTATTGCTATAAGTTGCAAATAAGGCCTGACAAAAGATCAATTCTTCTTTGTGCTGGTCGTCTGTTCTAACAATATTGTGTCGACATGTATGTCAAAATAGAAACATCAAGGCTTCAATTTTTCCGGAACAACCAAGACAGCATTAGAGCAGACCTCTACTAAGGAATCATAGATAGTGTCAACGTAGGTGAGGAAAGAGCTTCCCAAATAGGTCAACGAATTATCCTTCCACCATCATTCGTAGGTGGGCCAAGAGATCTTCATCGTCGTTATGTTGATGCAATGGCATTAGTCCAGCGATTTGGAAAACCAGATGTTTTCCTAACAATGACATGTAACCCATCATGGCCAGAAATCAAAGCAAAGTTGGGACCAAATGAAGAGGCTCAAAATAGACCTGATTTGACTTCTCGTGTATTTAGAGCAAAAATGGAACAGTAAAAAGATGACACAGTCAAACGACGACTTTTTGGAACAGTTGCAGCGTTTGTGTATGTCATTGAATTCCAAAAGAGAGGTCTTCCGCACATGCACTTATTGTTGATTTTACAACACGAACAAAAGTTCCTCTCTCCAGAAAGCTATGATTCTATAGTATGCGCTGAAATCCCAAATGAAAAAGAAAATGCACATCTATATTGTATGGTTGTGAAACATATGTTGCCTGGACCCTGTGGTCATTTGAATCTAAACAATGTTTGCATGAAAAAGGGAAATTGCAAAAATTATTATCCCAAAAATTTCGAGCCTACAACAAGAACTTCAGAAGATTCTTATCCTATATATAGGCGCCCAGATGATGGCCAAACTGTCAGAGCTCAAGGACAAATACTTGACAATTGTTGGGTCATCCCTTACAATCCATAGCTACTTGTTCAGTATGATTGTCACATCAATGTTGAGATTTGTTCGACAATAAAGGCTGTCAAATACTTGTATAAATACATCTACAAAGGCCATGACAGAGTGGGATTCCATGTTGTTCAAGAAAATCAATGATTTGATATAGATGAAATCAATCAATTTCAATCAGCAAGGTGGATTTCTCCCCCAGAAGCATTGTGGAGAATCTATGCATTTCCTTTGAATGATATCCACCCCTCAGTAATCTAGCTTCAAATCCACCTTGAGAATCAACAATTTGTGGTGTTCAAAAAAACTGCAGATCTCAATTCTGTATTGAAAAATGATACATTCTCAAGGACAATGTTAATTGATTTTTTTTTTTTTTAATGAATAGGACAAATGAGAAAGCTAAAGTTGGAAATTATTCAGTGTGTTTAGTTTGAGTTTTTTGGATTAAGTTTTTTGAAAATTGAGTTTTTGGTTTTCGTGTTTTTTTTTTTGTTTTTAGTGAATATTTTTAAAATTTTAAACATTTTTTTTACTTTTTTAGATGCACCTTACTTAGATGTATCTAAAAAGTAAAAAATTTGTGAAAAAATATTTTAAAAAATTAATAAATACATAAAAATACAAAAAATGTATTGAATTCTCGTTTTTTTTTTTTTTTTTGTATTTTTGGTATTTAGTGAATTTTTAAAAGGTTTTTTTCATTTTTTTTTTTTTACTTTTTAGGTATATTTTTAACTTAAAATGACCGATAACTTACAATTTAAAATAGCTTCAAATATAACTTACAATTGTTTACTGGAAATAACTGCAAAGAGTTGCTTCAAAATACATCATTTCAAATTACAAGGTTGGTTTAATATCAGAGAAAGGTGTAGGAGAGAAATTGTTTCTTCTCGGTTCTAACTCTAATTTTCTAGTGACTAAAAAGCTAAATTTATAAGTAATGTCATAACTGTGAAGCTTGTGACTAGAAAGGAGCATGATGAGGCACATGGGTGCTGTCTGCTGCTTTCGGTGATTGACTAAAGCTGATTGCTGCTTTTGACTGTTGTTGAATTGTCTTGATTGATGAATAGTGAATAGTAAATTTGTTTTTTACTATTCATTACTTTCGGTGGAGGCATGTGACTGAGGGGAATCAATATAGATACAAAATAGCAATTTTTCTCAAAAGCAGAGTAGTGAGTGAAACCATTTTGTATATATATAGAATCCTATGCTGACTGTTGACTGATTATGCATATGGGTCCTGGGCATCATGGAACTGGGACCCATAGGGATCATAATTAGTTGACCCTTCTGAGGAGTTGGATAAGCTGGACTTCTCAGGAGGTTCATCATTAGAGGGTTCATTTTTCATTTGTGACTAGGCTTGGGCCATTAGGAACTAGGCCATTTGGATCAATTCATCACTAGATGACTTGGGTTGAACCTTCGGCTTTGACTGTGCTAACTTGGATGTAGTCGATGTGGGCTTTGGCTTGGCTGCCTTGGACTTAGATGACTTAGGCTTGGAAGAACTAGATGGTGGATCATTAGGACTTCCAAGATTGATTGGAGGAAGTGGGCTTCCTTGAGATTGCTGAGTGACTGAAGCAGTTAGGTTCTGCTGAGCTTTGACCATTGTCAGAGTTGGATCATGAACAATGACTGGGAATTCAAGCTGGACTTGTTCAATGATTCGTGGGACTTTGAAGTTATCCCACCATTTAACAAAATGTTGCTGGATGACTATGTTATTGTCAATTCCATATTGCCATTTAAATATCCAGGGGACTTTGTATTTGGACATAAAAATGAGCAACCATGAGAATTGCTATTGATGTTGACTATGGTTGCAAACAGAAGAGACATAGGTGACTTGTTCCATTAAGACTGGTGGAATGATCTCAGGTATGGCACCATGAAGAGACCACCATCTGAGGAACCATGTAGGGATTGTTGACTTAAATTGATGATCAAACTGGAAGAACCAGGAGTGACTGTATGACTCATTTTGATAGAAAAGAACTTTAAACCATGCATCCATATAGTTATAATAACTATATTGGATTGAATGACCAGGTAAATCGCGAAGAAGGAAAGGAGTTCCCCATTCATCGAGAGAGACAATGTTGTGAATATAAAGTGAATGATAAACAATTTTACTAGGATAGACTCGATCATAAATTGGTTTAATAATAATTGACTTGTGATGGAAAAGAATATCTTTGTAAAATGCAATTGACTTATCAGGATGGAGAGAAACTGTGATACCCCTGTTCTGTAGTATGCTAATTGGTCCTTAATACGAATGTGATTATGTGTTTTGATATGATTTTGTGAGCCATTATGTGAAAATATGTGGTTTTGAATTCCTATATGTTCACCGTAGGAATATCTATTTGATTATCTGCTTTGGAAATTAAATTGAAGGCCTTATCGGCCACAAAACCCGAAATTGATTGCATCATTGTGATTAGCGTAATTTTTAGAGCCTACGGTGAAATTTAATTGGAAATTGATTCGGATTAGATTAAATCGATAAAATTAATGAATTAAGTGCCCAATTGTTTAACATTAAAATAATGGCTTAGTGGAGCCATATCAGGGCCATACACACCCTCATTTGTTTCCTTTGGCTTCAAAAATCTGAGTTTGCAATTGTGAGATGGAGAGGGCCGGCCATAGTGAGAGAAGGAGCTCAAAAATTGAAGTTTGATCATTTAAGCTTGGTGATCTTGAAGGCACACTAAAGAATCAACTATAGATTGTGGGGATTAAAGCTCCTTGGTGAGTAATCTTGTAAATTTAGAGTTGATTGATGATCAAGAACATGAATGTAATTGAGAATGATGAAATTGAATTGGTTTTGTTGAATTGAGGCTTGATATGTGCATGCATGTAAAGAACACCTATGGAATCACAAAATCTAGCATGTGAATTGTAAATTTTGAAAGATTAGAAGTGTAATCCCACATGCAAGCATGTTTTTGTTGAGTTTCATGGGAAGGAGCACTAGTTGCATCATTAGAAGTGGAAATGGAAGTCAAATTGGGCATGCATGTTGTTTATTTAAAATGGGAACCTTGAATGCATGAGTTGGAGTTAATTTTGGGGCATGCATATGGTTAATTTGTGAAATTGGGTTTCCTAATGTTGTAATCTTGCATTAGTATCATGTTAGCATGTGTATATGTGAGATTTGTGTCATAGCATGTAAGAAATTGATTGAATGTTGAAAATGAACTCAGGGAACCATTCTGGAAAACCTAGAATTTATGGTGTCCGCTCGAGCGGGGGAACCGCCGCTCGAGCGGGGAATTCATGCTCCTAGCATATTTTGCAGACATGGTGCCCGCTCGAGCGAGGAAGTTGATGCTCGAGCGGGGACCTATGTAGACAGGCATTCCGCTCGAGCGGCAGAGTTCACGCTCGAGCGTGAATTTGATATAACCAGTACCTTTGCAGGCCTCTTGGGTCCGCTCGAGGGGGAAGTCCACGCTCAAGCGGGGACCCTATTTTCTGGAATTTTGAAAATGCATTTTGCGTTCTGTTTTCCGTTCCCTTTCACTTGTGAACACTCTTAGGCATACATTGAGCATTGTAATTGAGTTAAAAAGATAAAAATGAAGCCTAAAGAGGAATATGTGAATTAAAGAACGGATTGAATTATTTGTGACCCTTTTGTATTCATGGAATGTGTAGGGTCAAGATCCAGGGCAAATCCACAAGCCGATCACTGTGAGTAGTATCGATATTTTGAAGCTTGTCAATTGTTCAATTGCTTATTTCCTTATAAGTTTGCTAGTTTGAATTATGGACAACCGATTGACATGAATGATTGGGCCGAAGGCCGATTGATAAATGATTGGGCCAAAGGCCGATTGATATAAATGATTGGGCTGAAGGCCGATTGACATAAATGATTGGGCCGAAGGCCGATTAATAAATGATTGGGCCAAAGGCTGATTGATATAAATGATTGGGCCGAAGGCCGATTGACATGAATGATTGGGCCAAAGGCCGATTGATAAATGATTGGGCCGAAGGCTGATTGATAAAGGATTGGGCCAAAGGCCGATTGATATAAATGATTGGGCCAAAGGCCGATTGATATAAATGATTGGGCCGAAGGCCGATTAACATGAATGATTGGGCCAAAGGCCGATTGATAAATGATTAGACCGAAGGCCGATTGATAAATGATTGGGCCGAAGGCCAATTGACATGAATGAATGGGCCAGAGGCCATTTTGACACGAATGAAAGTTTGAAAGGCCTAAAGGCCAGTTTGATACAAAAGTATGAATGGGCCAGAGGCCAGTTTGATAAGAATGATAAGTCTAAAATGAATGATAGTCTGACACGAATGGAAGATAAATGGGCCAAGGGCCAGTATGTTTGGAACCGTAGTTACTTGACTTAAATTGTGTATGTATATGATAAATGGAAATAGGAAGTGGGCCCAAGGCCGTTTGAAGCATGTTGTTTTGCATATTGTTTGTGCATCTTCTTTATCTGATATTATTCACTGGGCTTTCGCTCACGCTCATTCATGTGTTTGTAGGTGAGCCAAGAGAGGTCTAGACCCAGCCTCAGTGAAGTCAGTTCGGAACAATTAAGGTTTTGAGGAGTCAGCCCTTGCGTCTCACGCACGAGACACGTCTTCGCCTTTTCGTTATGTATTTATATTTTTTCAGGTTGGCGAAGTCTTTGAATGTATCTGTATATAGTTTTGTTTTGGCTGACTTAGATTGAGTGATCCTGTTTGTACAAAATTTTTATGTTATTGCATTTTCGGATGTGAGTTATTAACATATGTATGTAATGATGTGCATATAAGCACGGCTCTATGGACAAAGTTTCAAATTGCTTCCGTTTGGCCCCCATGAACTCTGTTAAAATACGTTTGGTTTGGTTTGAGGCCGTAGGTAATCTCATGATTACTGGCCGGTTATGTCCTTAACCCACGGGGGCGGGTTCGGGTCATGACAGAAACAACATGCCATCCTGGAGGAAAGTATTTTTGGGTTAATCAAGAACATCATGGATGTTCTTATGAACAGGTTCTTTGAAGAACAAATTAACTGACTGGAATTGAATATAATTGGATCGGGAAGTTTTGACTGGATTTGGCAGGTAAGGTGTAAGCGACTGAGAAGAAGAAGCAAATGGGTTAGTAGCTAAAGCATAAGTGTAACTAGGTTTAGGAATGTTATCAAGAACTTGGTAACGGTTGACCATTTCAATAGGAGGAACAATTAAAGGTTGACTAGATGAAATCAAGGCTTTAGAAGGAGGGCGAGGTCGAGACATCTGTAGGAATAAAAATATAAAATAAACAGGAATTAGCATCCACTGAGGATATCTAATTTGCTTTGATGATAGTCTAAACAGTTGTAATAATGAGCAAGTAAATGACGGCGACTTCTGACTTGATCAAATTGAATATAGTAAGCACGTTGAGTAGTCTTTTTGGCTAATTTGAGACAAGCGATACGGTAAGCAGTTTGGTGAATAAGGTTTCAATAAAAAGTGACTTTTGACTTATGGTAGGAAATAAAAGGAGTTGCCATCCTCTATCCCCCCTGTAAAAATTCTCCGGTGAGAAAATCGGGAATAGAATTTTGACAGCCAGGGATATATTCAATATCAAAATCAAAAATATTTAAAATAGATTGCCAATGGGCAAAAATTTGTTTACTAGAAATATTTTGAACATCTTTTTCCAAAATATATTTATCACTTTTACAATCAATACGTAGTAAAAATTTTTGATTTAAAATATCATCTTGAAATTTACTAATACATAAAACAAGAGATAAAATTTCTTTTTTAATAGTACTATAATTTTTCTGTGTTTTATTCCAAACACCAGAATGAAATCGAACAATTTGTTCAGATGACTTTGGGGTGATCTTCTGAAGGAGAATACCACCATAACCAATATCAGAAGCATCAGTTTGAATAATCTTGAATGATTTTTCAGTAGGAATGCCAAGACAAGGTAAAGTCTTGACATATTGTTTGACTTGTTGATAAATAGAAGTATGAGTAGAATACCAAGGAAGAGGATGATCTTTCAACCGATCAAAAAGTGGTTGACAAGTTTTCCTAAGGTTTTTGTAAAACTCGGCAATGTGATTTAATGAACCTAAAACCTTTGTAACTGAGTTTTATCAAGAATTTCATCAGGAAATTTAGAAGCAAATTCTATGGAGCGACTAATCGGAAGAATAGTACTCTGATAAATATCATATCCTAAAAATCTGACTTTGGTTTGGAATAGTTTAATCTTAGGAGCAGAAATGAGTAGACCATTATGTTTAATAACTTGGAAGAAGGCATGAAGATGTTTCCAATGTTCTTCTATGGACTTTGAAAAGATAAGGATGTCATCAATGTAAACTATGGAAAAATGACTAAAAGGGTTGAATATTTCATTCATAATATTCTGGAATTCACTAGGAGCAATTTTTAATCCAAAAGGCATTACATTCCATTCGTAATGACCAAAGGGGGTAGTAAAAGCAGTTTTATACTTATCTTTAGGATGAATTTGGATTTGCCAAAATCCACTTTTAAATCAAATTTACTAAAAATGATGGCTTGACTAAGTCTTTTGATTAAATCTTTTTTATTAGGGATGGGATAACGGATCCATTCTAAAACTTTATTTAATGGTTTGTAATTAATGACTAGGCGAGGAACACCTCGTTCTAATTCAACATTTTTATTAACATAAAAAGCAGCACGTGACCAAGGAGATTTACAATGACTAATGATTTTATTATTGAGTAAGTCTTGGATTTCTTTTGTACACATTTCAACTAATTCATTATTCATTTGGATAGGTCGAGATTTAGTTGGTATTTGTTTTTCATTAAAATTTTTAATATAAGGTAATGTGACTACATGCTTTTTCCTATGCCAAAAAGCACTAGGTAAAGTTGAACAAACAGTAGATTCTAATTTTTGTTGGAATTGTGTAATTTTGGATTGTAAAGTAGGATTAGTTAATTGGGTTTCAATTCTTTTATATTTGACTTCTTCTTTAAGAAATTTAAAATGTTTGGTTAAATGATTAATAGATTGAGATATAGAATATTCTTTTAATTGATTTAATTCTCTAACTTCTGGTGGAGATAAGAATTTAAATGTGACCGTTTGACCAAATGTTTGGGTTGTTATGCCATGATTAGTTGTGGTAAATGGATATAACAAAAATATAAATGGTGTACCTAAAATAACTTTATCTGTTAAGTTTTTAACTAAAACAAATGATGTTTTAAAACAAACATTATTTTGACAGATATGGACTTTAGGTAATTTATATTGAATATGCATTTGACTATCATTAGCAGAGCTTAATTGTTCAGTAGTTTTATGAAAATATTTAGTAGGTATTAAACCTTCTTGAATACAATTTAAATCAATACCAGTATCAATTAATGCTATAACTTCTATTTCAAAATCATTAATAACTAATTTGACTTTTGAATGCCATTTTTGGATATTAATGCAGGTTATTAGATTGAGACAATTACTATCATTATTACTATTAATAGATCTATTATCAAAAATGACTTTTCAGAATCTGTTTCAGAACCAAATTCAGATTCAGAGGTAGATGATTTTTGACTATTTTTGAAATTATTAAGACCTTTATTAATTTGTAAAATTGAAATCGCTTCTTCTAAAGATTTATTTTTGTCTTTTAATTCTTTAATAGTTAATTTAATTTGGTTAATTTCATTTTGTAAATCCTGTAAAGTTATTTCTTTATGTTTTTCTTTTTTAAATCGTTCTAAGGTTTTATTAAGACTAATTATAGGTTTATCTTGTTTAGGTTTCGTGTCTTTATTTATAAGTAAAGATTTTTACTTTTCAGTATATTGTTGCTTAAGTTCAAGATTTTCTAATTTACCAATTAATTCTATAAGAGTAGTTTCTTCTTGTTGTGATTTACTAAGTACATTAATTTGTTTATTTTTACAGCAAGTATCATTACATCCTAATTCTGTATTATTATCAGAATCTTCACTAGGAGTATGATAATTAGAGGTATCATTAGGAGTAAGGTCATCAGATGATTGATTAGAGTGATTAGAGGAATTATCTAATTTAAGTATATCAAATATTTGTTTTTGATTTTCTTTAGTAATTTGTAATTGATTAAGTTTTTCTTTAACTTTACATTTGTTTGAATAATGACATTTCTTACCACAATTATAGCAAGTAATATCTTTGTAGATTTTGACTTTGGATTAGATTTCTTATAATATTTCTTTTTGGGTTTAGTATAACATTTATCAGTTGATTTGGAAGGTGAGTAGTTCGTTTTATATTTATTTGAATATTTATAAGAAGATTTCTTTTTACTATATTTCCTTCGAGAAGGTGCAACAGGAGGTAAACCATATTGTTCACAGAAATTACCTAATTCATATTTAGCTTTGTGTTTATCTTTAGTAGCTTTTTGACTAAGTTTTAAGTCTATGCACATTCGTAATCCTTCTTTTTGAATAGTGCTGATTATATCACCATAAGTTAAATTATCATATTCAATAACACCAGTATGTTGACTAAGGACATCCTGAATCTTATAAGCAAAAAGACTAGGTAATCCATTAATAAATTTTTCTTTCCAAAATGATTTTGTGCAATCATCTCGAAGCATGACTCTAGAGGTAAATACATCTTTATACCATCTAAAATCACTAAGAGTAGGGCAGGTTAAATTACTAAGTTGATTATGGATACGAGAATAAATATTAGTTGGTGTTCCAATGAAATGTTTGACTATTGTATAAATTAATGTATTAATACCATTAGGTATACTGGTACCTATTTCGTTATTAAAAATAGGAAAACCATTATCGTTCATTTGAACAGCATATTGAATAGATTCTCTTAGATATTTATTCCACCAAGATTTGAGCATTCCAGTAAAGCCATTAGTGATTAAGATAACAATTTCAGATTGAGTATAATCAAGGTAATTAGTAAGGTAACTATTTGCAACCATAGATAAATGATTTAATTTAGTAATGATTTGATGTTCACTAAGACCATCTATATTCCATTCATATAATTTTTTAGTAGAAACAGAAAATTGATTATTAACATTAGTTTCTTCAAATTGTAAATCGGGAGGTGTAGGTCTATTATACCAATTTTTTGTAAGTGTGGTTGGAGTAACTTTAGATTTATGGGTAATTTGGTTGAGGTTAGTATCTTGAAATTGTTGAGCTAATTGATCAATCTCACCATTGGATGTGTCAGATTCGCTATGAGTAATTTCATTAAGTGGTTGTTGTGTTAAAACTTTGATTTCTTTGTTTGAAGAGGAGGTAGTTAGCTTATTGAATATTTTTTCAATAGATTCAACAGTAGTATTATCTTGGGTAGTTAGACTTAATCTTTTCCTAGAGCTGGGAAGATTAATCAGAGGTTTGTCTAAAGGTTTACTAGTAGAGGTATGACTAGTTGAATAATCATCAAAAGTTGTTTCAATTTTATCTAATTATTTACCAATAGTTTTTAAACATTAATTTGTATAATTATTTTGTTCAATTACCTTTTTAACTTCAGATGACTCATCACCGGAAAGCTTGAAGGGAGAGGCTAGAACTACAGTGCCTTTATGTTCAATAAGGATATTTTCTAAAGGAGGGTGACTAGCCGAGACAGAAGTAGTATTGGAAGTTTTCCATTTGGTTTTTGTAATAACATTAATTTTTTTATAATAATCTTCTAAATAGTCAAAGAAATTAATTTCAGTATTGATTTCAGTCATAAATTTATACCATTTTTTTGTAATCTTAGATTGTTGTTTATCATCATATTTTTTTCAGCATGAAGTTTATTCAAATCTGGGGTAAAAGATTTACTGAGAGTTAATAGTTGGGGGTTAACTGGAGGAACTACTTCAAAGTCAGTTTGAGTAGGTGACTCTTGTGAGACAGTATCTTCATCTTGAAGATGTGTTTGAGTGCAATAAACTGGCTTACTGATCTGAGTAGTACTTGTATTATCTATTCCTTTTAATTTACTTTGTGAATTAGAGGATTGACCAAGATTAATATGACGATTTTTCCTAAACAATGGTGTGTTAAATATTTCATCTTCATCATTTTTAGTAGTTGAGATACTAGATGTACTATGTCTAGAAGATTGACTATGTATTCTATTAAATTTGATATGAACAGATCCATCAGTAAATTGTTGGATTTCTTTAAGTTCATCTTGGTGTGTTTGGGGATTTAAATTATAATTTTCATTATTAGTAATCCATTCATCAGGTAAAGTAATATCTTTCCAACTAAGCATATTAGGGACTGAAATATTAGCATCAGTTGTACTACTTTGGATGAGTAGTGTTTTATCTTTTGGACTTTTGTTTAAAGCTTGAACAAAAGTACTCGATAGATTAAAGCAAGATTGTGAACTTTTTCAATCATATTAGCAGCTGAACTAGAGATTTGAATTATTTAGAGTTAAAGCTTTTAATATATGAGGATCTCGTAAACTAAGAGTAAAATCAGGAAAGCAGTTAAAATGAACAGGTCCTTTGTGAAGGCCTGATTCCATCATTCCTATTATACTATCCTGGAAATCAATAAATCGAGCATATCTTAGACATAGAAGAGCAGATGAGTTTTTACCTTGTTAAGTTAATGGTTTAATTCCTACTTGAATTAGTCCTAAGTGAATAAAATTGTGACCAGTAACTAAATGGTGTCTAATAGTGTCAGCAGAGAGTAATTGGCAAGTTTCTCTAAATTTAGTTAAAGCATAAACTTGTTCAAGAGTTTTAACATGAAGATTGACTTTAAAAGATAACTGTAAGAATGTTGTTTTATAGATTTCTTTAATTGGTATTTTTGGGATGTTCCAACTTAAATCGATTTGTTCATTATTTTGTAATTCAATTTCTTCCTCATTGATTACTAATTCCATATTTGGAATAGGGGCTAAGATTGTAGAGGTTAATCTAGAGCTAACTGAAGAGTTACTTCTGAATAATCTATTCATTGTTAAATTCTGTTACTGGAATTCAATTTCTTAAATTCTATTATTACTTATCAAATTTTCACGTACCACGTTTTCACACATACCCTTTTCATGGAGACCCCGATGTCTATGACTGCCTAACCAAAGGACTTACCCTAAACGTGGGACGAAAGATGGATGGCTACTAACAAAGTGGAAAACAGAGATAAGTAAATAAGAGATAAGAAATATGGATTACCAGATGACAAGAATTGAACAAAGATTGATTAAACAGAATAACACAACATTAACTCAACATCAACAACTAAAACTTGGCTTTAATACCAAAAGGAGGTGGAAGCACAGAAGAAACAAGATAAATAACTTAAAATAACCAATAACTTACAATTTAAAATAGCTTGAAATATAACTTACAATTATTTACTGGAAGTAACTGCAAAGAGTTGCTTCAAAATATACCTAAAAAGTTAAAAAAAAAAATTGCTTAAAATATTAAAAAAATTTAGTAAAAAGAAAAAAACACGAAAAATAAGAAAGTAGAATTTTCTGAAAAGTGTTTTTGGAAAAGAGGAATCAAGCAAAGTGATTTGTATAAAGAATTTTCGAAATATTTTGTTTGGTCACGGAATGATAGAATGTGGACAAAAGGGAAAAAACAAAAAATTATAGGCCGAATTATCACAGCATATCTTGGTCAAGGGGAAAGGTACTATCTTAGACTACTCTTGAATAACATTCGAAAACTAGCAGCATTTGTCTTTCTACGAACAGTGAATGGCAAACAACTGTAGACTCGACTTTCTTCGCGCGCCCCTTTCGGAGAGGCTCGAATAGGTCCTACAGTTCGGACTCCTGTCACGGTTCTAAATCTAATCTCACAAAGTGCAATGTGAGACTGATAAACACCAAAAAGTCCAATCCGGCAAGTCATTTTGGAAAATCAGATTTTAAATCAAATATTGCCAAAACTGGACTGCTTTGCCAGATTATAGAGTCACCACCTAAATATTTTATTTTTGGGAAATTTAAGAAACCCTGACTCGTGCCAAAGGCCACGTGTCCGTCATCACCAAAGTTGCCTCGGCTCGGGAACTTGAGTACAAGAGGGGAAGGCCTTGAAATGAGCACCCCCGTTCGCCCGATCAAAGATCGGCCTCTACTAAGCATGATATGTTGTTTCATAAACACATGTGTTCTTATTCCGATTATTAGCTAACTTACTATGTGATGCGCACAGCATACAAATATAGACTAAAGTCGCAAGAATTGGAACAAAACAACTCATGTTTGTTTTCGAAAATGGTTTGAAAGTGCCACCCTCAAGTGGGCTTAAAACATGATTTGCCACTTCGCAAAGTGGGCTTAAAACATACATTTATCGAATTGTTCCAATTCAAGCAATAAAGCCTTCATCCATAGGCATTCATGCAGTTAAGCAAGTAAGCACATAGCCTCATGGCAAGCATGCGAAGCCTGACAACACTTACACTCATGCAAGTATGATAAAGCGTAAAACTTACAGAGTACTCCAAGCCAATACAAAAGCTAGTTAGAAAGAATACATGATCCCTAACTATACAAAATGCCTAATGCAACACATGCAAAATGCAACTAAATAGGCTCGGCTATCTACGATGGCATATGAATATAACAATTTGATAACATGCTTTGAAACACGTATTCCAATAAGTATTGAATTGCAATGCAGTTTGAATGATGCGCCGAGCCTCAGTGCATGCAAGACAAATGAATGATGCACGCATGCGAGCATAAGGTATGCTAATCAAAATATGTCCTAATCTAACCATCGAAAGCGGTTAAATAAAAGGGAGAAAGACGCGGGGTTGGAAGACATGCACACACGTACGCACGCTTATTACAACATTGTGCCCTCTCGAAGGAGGGTCCGAATAAATAAGTTATGCTAAACTAAGCTAAACTAATTATTACAAACCAACTAATTAACTATTCTAGCTGATTAATTATTACAACACAATTGAATAATTAGCTATGCTAAGCTAATTAAGATATTTACAAAACCAAATTAAACTAATTAATTACAACAACATGCATGCTTGGTTGCTTCTTTCCCGAAAATCCATCGCCTTGCCACCGGTTACCTCTATTTACACCTTTTCTGTTTTATGAATATCGAACCAACTTCCAAATTGCTTCTGCTCCAAAACAGGAACACTTTTGCACCAAAAATGGACTGATGGCCAGTCGGCCACAAAAGGTGGCTGTCGGCCACAAACACTGGCCGGTCGGCTACTTCAAGTGGCCGGTCAGCCACCCCTTTTTCCAAAATTCTGTTTTTGCTGCAACAGAGAGCAATAGAGGCAAAAGTAATGTATTTTTCAAGGAATGTGTGTACTGCCACCCTCGTCATCATTTCTCAAGCTCAAAGGAGTATATCACTTGGCTCTCAAGCCACCAATCAAGCATTTTCATGCATGATGGCCAAAGAACCAAGCTTGTACAAGCTTAATGAATGCGCACATAAGACTCAAATGGCCACCAACCTATCGTGCATGATCAAGGGTGACGGCGACAAAAAAACGTGACACGTTTCATCACTTTGAGTATGAAACGTCCCACATTTCTTGTGTTTGGATTAACGTCTGATCCAAACACATGCAATGCAACACAAATGCTTATCTTGCTCAAGTTTTACTTGATTCATTTTATTTACACATTTTAGCATTACCAAGCCATTCTTTAGTCAATTTGTCCAAGGTGATTGTCCTCTATTGAGAGAGGGGTCAACCAAAGGATGATTTAAGACATAAGAGAGTTCATGCCTTTGGCTAGGAAGAACCCTTAAAAGAGAGTTAAAGCCATTGAGCACTAGCTCTATCTCAAGCTTAAACACAATCATAAGGTTAACCAACCCTTAAAACAAATAGAAAAATGAAGAAATGAGGGAGGTTGCAGACTTTTTAGGGCTGAAATGGCATGCTAAAGACACTAAATCATGCAAGCAACACATGCAAGACATGCTGAAAAGCCAAAAGCATTAAAGCTAGTGAAGAGCACTACACTAGAGGCATGCAATATCAAGCTCAAATGACCAAACCAGCTCAAAACAGAGCTACAACATGCCAAAACAATGGCTAAAACATGCTGAGATTAAAGCATAGAATGCAAGAAAAACATGCTCACATGTTAGCTCACAAACAAGGCCCAAGACACAACTCTCAAAAGCAATGAAAGAGTGATAAAAGTGAGAGTGTGACAGAGCTACACACACTGAAATCACATGTTAAATGATGCTATGGCATGCAAACAACTCAAATACTTCATGCTCAAAGCCTCAAAACAATGGACTAGTGATGACCATTACACTATAGCCATGCAAACCAAGCCTCAAAGGACTTAACTGACCTAAAACAGATTTAAAACATGTCAAAACAGTAACTAAAATGTGTTGGAGTCAAGCTAACACAAGCTAGAATAACAGGCTAACTCATTAGGCATGCTAGACTAGTAAGCATAATTGCACTACAAGTGCAAAGAACAAGCTACAAGTGCTCCAACCAACCAAAAACAGAGTTGAAACATGTCAAAATAGAGCCTAAAACATGCTTAAAATAAGCTAACACAAGCCACAAAAATATGCTACTTTGTAATGCTAACTAGGCATGGAAGAGAGAGACAAGGAGGGGAGGCCACCCCCTCCTGTTTTGGTCCTCAAAACATGCTTTCCACCACTGAAATAACTCTGAATTTTAGTGGTTTAAAGGTCCAAAAAGTTTGATTTGAAAGCCTTGAAAGATGGCACAAAGAGCTATACAAGCTAAGGAACAAAAGGGAGAGACAACCCCCTAACTCAAAAAGGCCTTAACCACCACTTTTAGGACTGAAAAACAGAGGTTTTTGTAGTTGAAAACCAGGCCAAAAACAGTTTGAAAATGTGGCAAAACAAGCATGCAAAACAAGCTTAAATAGGTGAGTCTTATATCTCTTGATGGGAAGACACAACTTAAGTAACAATCTGAACTTAAACCACCTTCTAGAGCTCAAAGGAAGCTCCAAGAGAGCTTCAAGAAACCTCAACCCAAAGATGAATCACTTTCATCAAGGATGTCTAGGCAAAGGAGAGGTGTTTCTCTACTTGCATGCATAAAAAGGCAAGAGATAGAGAAATCTTGAGAGAGAGAATTGTAGAGAAAGAGGATTTTTAGAGAGAGAGGCTCCCAAAATTTGCTAACCTTGCCAAATGAGAGATATGGCCTCCATATATAGCAAAAATACAAGCCTTGGTCAAAAATATCAAGATAGAAATATCTGGAGCAGTGTAGGACAGTTGGAGGAGAAATATCTGCAAATTTTGAGCTTTCTGGACATTTGTGGCCAACCGGCCACATTGTTGGCTGACCAGCTACTAATGGTGGCCGACAAGGGTCACTTTTGGCCGACCTATGGCCTGCAAACTCCATTTGTGGCGGGCACACTCCCCTAGTGGCCGACAGCAAAAACTGGTTCCTGGCCCCGACTTCAACCAGGCATAACTCCTTCATCTGGACTCCTTTTCAGGTCATTATTGAGCCTAAATTGTAGCCCCGGAAGTATTCTTTCCAATGGTGGAAGAATCACATCAAAATTCCAAGTGTGCTAAGAGATACCCCTCTTTCAGTGAAGACCGCTCAGTTTCGGTCCAACCGGATTGATGCCTAACTTCAACCAGTCATATCTCCCTCATCCGGACACGGCTTTAAGAGATTCTTGAGTGACAAATCAAGCTCCGGAAGTCCACTTTCCAACGGTGGTAGCCTCATAGCTGAAATCCAAGTGTACAAATGGATAGGCCCTATTTAGCGAGGGCTGCTCGACTCTCTTTTAACGGTTCATGCCCATCTTCTTCCCCAACTTGGTTTCTTCCCTCTCCTCTTCTTTTCTTCAACCCCAAACCTCTAAACAAGATTTTTTTGAAAGATTTTTCAAAGAGTTCACCTCTCTTTCATGCATTTCTACTTTGTCCTTGCTCGGTTTACCGAAAAGCGCAACATTTAACGAAATGTGAGCCTTGGAACATCGTAGGAACTTTGTTTCAAAAATGTTTTGAAAGAGAGGGTTTTAAGGTCTAAAATCATTTTGGTCAAAAGGCTTTGGTCCAAAAATGGAGTGTGAGGTTAGGTTTTGACACTCTCCTTGCCGAAGAAGTCGAACCTTTGCACTGCACAACTTTTATCACCAAGTAAGCAATTAGTAGCGCCCAAGTCTTAAGGGCAGTAAAAAATGGGGTGTCTACAACAAGTCAAAACATTTCTAGAATCTGCACTTTTGAATGGCCTCTTGAAATCTAACAACAATCTTGAACAATGTTTACAAAAGGCCACAGCTTATCAAATGCCTTATTCACTAAGGCGTCTATTTGAAACAATTCTTGTTCATTGTGCCCCCGAACAATCCAGAACAACTTTGGCTCAAATTCCAAGATTCCATGGCCTAAGATTATGTGAAAACAACAAATCTCCCAAAGTAAGAGATATTAAAAAAGGTTTTGCAAAGCATAAATTTGATTCTACAATCAATGGGCAAAAATATAACTGACTTTAACCTCTGTTCAAACCAAATGCTTTCTTTGGATAATGAAGAAATTTGTCGAGAGATTGAAGAAGAAATAAGCATTGTTGTCTCTGAAAGTGATTATTAATCTATCTCCTTATTATCTCCTAAGCAAAATAATGCTTTCAAGATAATAACTGATAGAGTTTTCTCAAGAAATGCAGGATACTTCTTTGTAGATAGTCCAGGTGGTACAGGTAAAACATTTATGTACAAAGCACTTTTGGCTACAGTTAGATCCAAACATTACATAGCTTTAGCAACCGCATCCTCCGGAGTTGCTATAACTATTTTGCCTGGTGGTCGCACGGCTCACTCAAGGTTCAAAATACCAATTTCACATGGACACGTATAAATCTTGCAACATAGGCAAACAAAGTGGGTTGGTGAAGTTATTACACCTCGCAAAACTAATCATTTGGGATGAGGAATCTATGGCAAACCGTCAAAATATTGAATCATTGAATGATATGTTGAAAGATGTTAATGAATCAGAATTGCTTTTTGGAGGTAAAGTTGTATTTGGTGGCAATTTTCGCCAAATATTGCCTGTGATTCCAAAGGGAACCAAATATGACTCCATTGATGCTAGCTTAGTAAAATCTTACCTATGGAAGTCCTTACAAAAAATCAAATTGACTGTCAACATGCGTGCAAGACTTGATCCTTCTTTTAGTGATTACCTTTTACACATTGGAAATGGAATTGAAACAACAGATGCTTCAGGAAGAGTTCATTTACCATCCTCTATCATTATTCCTCAGACAAAACCAATTGATGAAGAAAAATCGCTTCATGATCTAATTGATGTAGTGTTCCCAAATCTTTACAAATACTCAGTTGATCCTATCTGAATAGTGAACTCTATTGTGCTAACTCCCAAGAATGACTCTGTCAATGAAATAAATAATATTTTGATTCAAAAATTTCCTAGCAAAATAACAAAATTCACAAGCATTGACAAAAAAATTGATCCAAATGATCAAGGACAATATGAGGATTTCATAAATTCTCTTGAACCAAATGGTCTTCCACCTCATGAGCTGTGTTCGAAAAAAAACTGTCCTATTATGGTCTTAAGAAATATTAATCCTTCACAAGGCATTTGCAATGGAGCACATCTCATATGGCGAGATTTCAAAGATCATGTCATTTGTGCAGAAATTGTCGTAGGAAATCACAAGGGAGACATGGTTTTCATACCTCGAATTCCATTACAACCTTCTGATCAACAAAAGTTCCCTGTGCAGTTCCCTAGAACTCAATATCCCATCCAATTGTGTGTTGCAATGACAATCAATAAAACACAAGGACAAACACTAGAGAAATTTGGAATTTATTTACGAGAACCAGTGTTTTCGCATGGACAACTTTATGTTGCTCTCTTACGTGCAACAATAGCTACGGCAGTGAAAGTTCTTATCACATCAACAAATGAAACTGATGAAAATATATGCACTACAAGAAATGTTGTGTATCAAGAATTGCTGGCACATGCACAATGTTGTTAAACTGTGCTTTTGCAACTATTTTTGTGAAAATCTTAAACATATCATTTTTGCACTTCGTACCTAAGAATAGTTGACTTTTGCAGAGACCTACTAATAATTAATTCTCATATATTTTGTGAGGTTCAAACACATTATTTTCTTGCAATTAATTATTCTTAACCAATTGTATCATTCTTATTGTTTTGTCTTCTTTTTCAAGATGGAAGACAATTTCATTTCTCTAAGCAAAATTGCCAACTCCACTGGGAATTCAAAAGTGAAAAGTTCATGTTTCGTGGAAATGGTTGTCCAGAATTGCAAAAACAAGTTCATGTACATATTCAAACTCCATTCTCCAATAACTTTCACATAGAAGGGGAAAAAAAGAATGCATAATGAAATGATTGTTAGGTTGAGTTTTCCTTTCTAAAGTTTTCAAATTTATTTTTTCATCTGCCCATGTTGTTTGCTTATCCTGATGTGCAAATTGTAACACTTGAAAAGCAAATAGATGAACTTGAAGATGAATTGAAAAAGGTGCCCATTATTGCAATTGCAGAATTTTCTTCATTAAATGTTGACTCAAGTTTCAAGTTCTACCTATTTTTTCATTTGTCACATGCATAATGTTGTACACTTGTACCTGACCCTGTGTACATAGGTTGATCACTAATTTAGTTTTTCCCCGCTGAGCATGGACACTTTAGTATATGTCGCATTACTTGCATATAATATGACAGAGCAGGGGTATAGATACATGATACGTGTCTTGACATGTTTAAGTTAATGATAAAATATGAACTCAAATTGATCATGGTAAAAAATGTTGCTTCCATTTTAATTTGCTGAATCCTGATAAATTTCTTTCAACAACAAAATGAGCGAAATTTGTTGCTTGGCCTCTTGAAGAAGTGTAATTAGCTCAAGGAAAAAACTGGAGATATACGAATTTTCCATGCCATTTCCATTAGGAATGGAGTTAACTACCAACATTTAGCAAGATAAGATATGTTGTTTGGCTTCTTACCTTTCCCATGGGTTTTTGCATTTTTAGATATTTTGATCTACGAGTAATTCTCATTTTCGATTGTTTGGGTAGACACAGGAAAAACTAGAGCATCCATATACTCTTCTTATCTTCAACTTCATTCATATGCTCATCTTACTCTCTGCATTTCTCACTGTTTTGATATGGGTAATTCTCATTCCCAATTGTTTACGTAGATACAGGGTAAATTAGAGGATACATGTACTAATATAATCTTCATGTTCTTAACCAATTGTGGCACTTTGGACACATGAATGCACGAGAAATGCATGCGAATGCTTCTAATTAGCAGAGCTTCTTCAGGGTTGGCTTTTGTTGGTGATAGAAGTCTCAAGCATAAGCCTGCTTTACTTGGTTATTAGAATTTTGATTACTATATGATCTTGTATTGGGTGATTTGCTAACGTTATAAGTTGTATTTTGGTTTGTTGTTTATTGTTGTTTGTTTGGTTTATGTTTAACTCTCATATTAAAAAAATCGCAAAGTTCTTTTCAACAATGCAAACTGTGAGACCATGAAATATCCTCTCACATGGATTGTCGAGATCCAACGAAAAGATGAATTTTGACCCCGTATATCTGCAAAGATGAGCATGATTGGCACCACCCAACCAGGGTTGTCGGCCAGAGACACTCCGATGGTAAAGTTAGTCATTTGATTGAAAAAATGAATGTATAAAAATGAAGAGTGTTTGTATGCTGTGTGGAGCAGAGAAAGATGAGGCATACCTCTTGTGTTTGGGCTCCTCTCCTTTTATAGAGGATAGATGATATTTGTTTAGGATATTTTACCCCTAAAGCTAGGATATTTTTTTGGCTCCCACAATAGCCCCAAAACTTTCGCTTTTTTTGACACAAGAAGTGGAAGTTTTTTTGTTATGAGTTTGCTGGCTCCGGACCACATTGCCAAGCGATGTTGCTTGAACAAATATGAAATCCCCTAGAAAAAGCATTGTGGATACATATATACATGAACAAAACAAATGAACAAATGCACGTATGAATGCGTGTATGAATGTATATATGTGTAAATGTATGATTGCTTCGAAACTTTCATTGTCTGCGATAAAAGAAATGAGAGTTTTTGTTGCCTTGCCGAACTACACTGTTCAAATAGATGTTAGGTTACTACCTTAGCGATTTCTGTAACAATGGGCCACGGTATTGTAACCCTCGAGTAAGGGTGTATGCCGCGGTATTATTACCCCCGAGCGAGGGTGTAGTGTTGTGAAAACTCATATTTAATTATTCTTAAAAGAAAATAAATAAATAAATTAATTAATTAATTTTATCCAGAGTTTATCTAAATTATATATTAGTGTAAAAGTTAGTTTTAAATTAATCCAATTCAGTCACTAACAAAGACATTATTAAGAATAATAATTTTGTGGATGTTCAATATTTGTTGTTTATAAATTATTTCAATAAGGATTCAACATAATAATTATTCTTACTAAATACCTTAGTTAAAAATCTTAGTGTATCAATTTTAAGAAACTCACATAAATACACAAATTAAAAAAAAAAGAAAAAAGAATCAAATTTTTTTCAGATTTTTGGGTGGCAACTTTGCCACTTGTTAGCTTTGCATGTTAATATAGGGAAAAAGAGCTCATTATGCATCATTGGAATTGAGAGGCATGATTGGACTACATGGAATGAAGAGAAAGACAAAGAAGAGAGAGAGAGATAGCCTCAGCAATATGTTTATATATATGCATGCTACTCTCTGATTAGAGCATGCAAAGAAAATCTGCGAAGTGGAGTGAGTTAATAAGAGGAGGAGGTTAAGGAGGTTGCATATTTTCCTACCATTTCACTATTCCATTTCAATCTTACAACTACGTAAGAAAACCCTCTCAACCCTCTCATTTTTTGTAAGTGTTAGAATTTTCAGATTATATTCATATGATAAAATGATTAATTTATAGATCATTTTTTTTATATGTATATAAATTTTGTGATGTGCATATCAAATATTTGAAGATATTGATAGTCTTAAAGTCATGATATTATTGTGAAAATAGGTTTGCATGTGTAGTTTATATCATTAAAAAGAGGATTGAAGGTTTTATTTGGCCCTTGAATCTGCCAGGAAATTTGTACGAATTTTTAGACAATTTTATACTCAAAATTTGAAGATTATTTCTTCTAAAAAGTTGTTTAGAATGATGCCTACTTCATCCATGAATTTTTCCAACAATTATGGAGTTTTGTACGAATTCATACAGGTTTTTAACCAAATCTGGAGCTATAGGCAGATTTTACTATGTGTTTGAAAAATTATTAAAAATTTTATATTAAACCAAATCTGGTAATTTCTAAACAAAAAATGAAATTTGAGAAGTCTAGTTTCATAATAAATTTTTAGATTATGGAATTGATTTATAAATTTAAGTATGGAATTAATTTAAGAAAATGTGATAAATCTGTGTCATAAACTTTCTTGGAATTTTTAAGAATTATTTATAATTTATTTTTAAACAATGCTTTCTTAAAAATGACCATAACATGTTTATTGAGTATTCTATAGATTTTTATGAATTTTAGAGTTGTTTAAGTAATTTATTTATAATTTTATTTGCGAGATATACATTCTGAAAATTTTGGCAGATTCAGGAGGAATCAAAAATTATCTCTTCAATGGTTTACTTGGACTAAAATAAGATGATTTCTTCTACAAAGTTGTTTAGAATGATGTCTACTTCATCCACGCATTTTTCCAACAATTATGAAGTTTTGAACGAATTTATACAGATTTTTAACCAAATCTAGAGCTATAGGCAGATTTTACTATGTGTTTGAAAAATCATTAAAAAATTTATATTAAACCAAATCTGGTAATTTCTAAACAAAAAATGAAATTTGAGAAGTCTAGTTTCATAATAAATTTTTAGATTATGAAATTGATTTATAAATTTTAAGTATGGAATTAATTTAAGAAAATGTGATAAATCTGTGTCATAAACTTCTTGGAATTTGTAAGAATTATTTATAATTTATTTTTGGAAAATGCTTTCTGAAAATTGACCATAACATGTTTATTGAGTATTCTGTAGATTTTTATTAATTTTAGAGTTGTATAAGTAATTTATTTATAATTTTATTTGCGAGATATACATTCTGAAAATTTTGGTAGATTCAGGAGGAATCAAAAATTATCTCTTCAATTGTTTATTTGGACTAAAATTTAATATTGTGCTAGTCTAATCTTGTGGATTAAAAATCCATGCATATGTGTGGTTATGATTTATTTCTTTTTGGTATCTACATTAATATTTCATACCATGGTTTAAATTAATTGTTTATTTAAATTTTGTACATTGATTTATTTTTGGTGACATGTGAAACATTTTATGTTGGGAATTTTCATGAGTTGGTACAACATTATTGATGAATAAAATTGGAATTATTTGTGATTAATATAAAAACTAATTGAAACGATTAACAGCTTATACAAAGTTAACAATTGAGGGTTAATACCGGTTGTTCAAGGTGAGCCCTGGTTTTTAATCATTTTTATGTAAAATTGTGTCGCGAAACCCTAAAATGGCAAGAGACTTATTTGAACCCTTATCAGTATTTGGTTTTGGAATAAGGGTGGATGTGCGAGTGGCACGCAAGGAGGTTACATACCCCTGGCAGACCATAGATGCCGCAGTTTGGGTATATAACTTCGGGTGTGGGTATCTTTGGTAGTTCTTTAATATTTGACCAAATGGGAGGTTTCCAAATTAACCGTGGCCATGGCTTAGTGGTTAGTAAGAAAATCTCTTTGGTGAGATTTTGAGTGTTATCCAAACTATTAAAATTGTCGAAATTATTATAATAGTTGTTACATTTATCATGCTATTGAATTTTACTATTATTTTAATTGTCCTGATTTGATTATTTTCTCTTAAAAAGAATGGTAGGTTGGTTACGTTTTCTTACTATGTTGCAAAACTCATGGCACATATTTTGTTGCCCTGGCGTTTCATGCTAGATTATGTCGAAGAAAGGACTGAGGCTGAATTTGGAGCTGCTGCTAATATTGAACCTTGGCTAACTTAAAGTCTAGACTCTATCGAAATAAAATTTTATTATCCTTGGTATTAGCAACCACGAATGTTAGAAAGTTGTTGTAATATTGTATGTGGACTCATAATTTAGTTGTTAAGCTTTGACTATGCGAAAATCTAAATTTTCCTAATTAGTTGTTAAAATTTTTATTTAGCAAGTTATTTGTTATTTAAATTTTATGATGTTCTAAAAGAAAATTTGGGGCGCCACAAGTGTATTGCTAAGTGCAAAAATTGCTTCAAAAGATGGCCTTCCGTGCCAAGTGAGAGATATTTCTATGTGCCAAGTATGGAGAGCTCCAAAATATGAAGGCTTTTGTTGGTGTCGGGCGGCGATCAATTGCAGACCCTGCAAGGTTAATAAGTCGTGTCAATGATTGCCTATATCAACTAATACAGATATATCAGGCACAAAAAAGTGGAAAGCTGTAAAGCTATAATAATGACGACGCACAAAAATATGCGAAGAACTGCCAAGCGTGTATAAAAGTTGTACGGTGATTTCGAAGATGAGTATTAAGCTGATTAAATTGCACAGAATTCAAAATGGACGGTGGCCAATAGTGCCAAGAAGTAAGCCAATAACAAAGTAACCCTAGTGCTTTCGCATGCAAGTGGTTATTCGAAAGGCATTTGGAATAGACTGGAGCCCAAATTGCCAAATGATGCGAGCTGTTATATAGGCAGGAAGATGCCAAAATTGTTGAATGCGGCATGGAGAGCTATGAGAGTGGCATTGCATAAAGAATCAACAAATTATTGGTATGAAATGTACAAAATCAAATCATACGGATGTGTTCACAAGGCTCAAAATAGTTGGAAACAACTATTGGATCATTGGAATCGGACTCCTAATGGCGTAGTTTTACCCAAAATGGATCTGAGGGCTCAGATCAACAGGGTGTAATGCAACCGCAAAGCATAGGATAATTTCTACATAGCTTGCTAGGTCGTCTTCTCCAGCGAAACAATTCACTTTCTGGGCAAACTTTGATCGGCCCGTATGGCTTTGTTTTAGCTCCGATTTCGACGCGGTTTGTTGTGTTGGACTCATCTCGATGAGTACTTCACATTGGTATAATCAAAACTTGATTTCGACAATGTTGAAAATTGCAGTTTTTTGAAAATATGGGCTGTTGCACAACTATCGGCAAGCGTCGGTTACTTTTTTGCTCCTCTGGTTAGTGGCTTTGGACTCCTTGAGTCGACGCGAATCCTCTGGTATTGTTAGATGTGGATTTCGATAAGCCGAGGTGTTAGTTTTTGGCCGAGATCATAGTGCCAAACAAGTTGTCCATGCTAGATAAAATGTAAAGTTGATATTAATTTGCTTTTGATAATATGTCGAATAATCTGCGGATTGCAGCGATAATATACCGAATAAGTTGTAAATTGATAATATGTGGATTTGTAGTTGCTAATATGCTGAGTAAGTTGCCGAATAAGCTGAATAAGTTGTCGAAGCTGAGTTGATAACATGCAGAGTGAATGAAAATAAAACTTGCCGAATAAGCCAATAAGTTGCCAAAGCTCCTTGTTAATAATATGCTGAATAAGCCAATAAGTTGCCAACTTGTTCGTTGGGCCTATGGATGTAAGTTGGTTCATTGGTGGTTTCCGAATAGGTGTAGTTGTGATAGCCGAATTTTGAGGTATGTTTTGGACAAATAGTTTGAGCCGAAACTAAAGCCGAAGACGACGCTAAAGTCAGAGATGACGAAATCAAGCTCGAAATTAATGGGGTTGGAACTCGACAATTGATTGTTTGCCGATCAATCCGTGCCTGCGACAAAGGATCTGAGAGACTGAGGAAATTGTGTACAAAGCTTGTTCAATTGCCATAGATCTTCTGATGTACCCATTTGACCAACCCTTGAATTGGTTCTGCATGACTGAAGTTGTCGAATTGAAGTTGGGGCGAGTCGGCCATTCAGCTTATTGAACCACAATACAATTCTTTAATTCCTGTTAATTGTTAGCATATGCACATGTATATATATTTCAAGAATCAACTTTTGTGAGACAATAATTTAATAAATAAAGTCCCAGAGTCGGTTTGGCCGGGAACCTTTTTTGTAAAGCCGAAAAGATGTTCTCACAAAGAAGTGTGAAACCCATTTTTAGAGAGAAAAAATTTAGACTCTATTTTAGATTCACTACCTTCGTCTCATGCTTAATATTTATTTCACAGAATCTGTGAGTATAAAGATAGAGACCTATACATACATATATGGTGTTTACTCTGCTCTTCATTGAATTCTTAGACGTTTCCCACAGACGGTGCCAATTATGAGACTATGAAATATCCTCTCACATGGATTGTAGAGATCCAACGAAAAGATGAATTTTGTCCTTGTATATCTGCAAAGATGAGCATGATCGGTGTCACCCAACCAGGGTTGCCGGCCGGAGATACTCCGATGGTAAAATTAGTCATTTGATTGAAAGAATAAATGTACAAAAATGAACATTGTTCATGTGCTGTGTAGAGCAGAGAGAGATGAGGCATACCTCTTGTGTTTGGGGTCCTTCCTTTTATAGGGGATAGATGATATTTGTTTAGGGTATTTTATCCCTAGAGTTAGGATATTTTTCTAGCTCCCACACAAACATATCCGATCAATTAAAAACCATTGAATGTAATAAATAATCAAAGATTAGAGAACACCCATGCCTTTAAGACAACAAATACTATAATACTATATAGTATACATTTCTAAAACAATAAATGCTATATAATCATTCTTCTATAACTTCCACCAAATAATCACTCCACTATATTTCTAAAAAAAAAACAAAAAACAAAACAAAAGCACTATCTTCAAATCAAAAAAACAAATTTTAATTAAAAAAAAAATTGGGGCCCACTTGCCCGGGACCAACCTAGTCCTTACTAGTGAATGAGGAAATATCTTCACGTGTTGTTTGTTGAATTTAGCGATTAAATTATTATTGCTCTTCAATTACGGGGCAAAGATAAGAATGGTGATAGGATTAAATTTGTATTATTTTTAGCTTTTTATTTATATTATGGGTGAAGTATTAATAAATCTTAAAATGTAATTTTCTAAACTGTTTAATTTCTTTCTTTTTTTTAATGAATCCAAAGGTCCTATTAAAATAGAAATTACATAAAAAGATAGTCACTTACATATTTAAATTTAGAGACAAAAGTGGATTTTTCAAATTATAAAATTACATATTTAGGCAATTTGCACTATAGAAGTTTTAGATTTTCTCTTATTCTAGAACAAATTTCACATTACGAACAAAAATTTAACACTTTAATAACGTAACACTTTAATGTAGCACACTAAAAAATTTATTTGTGTACTTTTCTTAAATGTAACAACGTAATGTTCAGAAAGAACTCTTTGGTGTACTTTTTCTAAACGTAACACTCCAATGTAACTCAAAAAAAAAAATCTTTAGTATATTATTTCTAAATATAACACTCCAATATAATATATTCCAATGTAACACACAAAAACACTAAAAAAAATTTCTTAATATATTTTTTTCAAACATAACACCCATAATTTAAAATTATACACTCATTGGGCATGTCTAGGTTTTATTTACCATAGGGCCTCTCTAGAGAACCTAAGCTGGTCAATGGATCCTAAGATTACTTCTGCGAGAAATAATCCACAGAATACCGTAGCTGATAACGTACAACGGAAAGTAAAAGAACTAAATGGGAAAAGTTAGAGATCATAAAAAATTTTCATGAAAATGATCATGAAAGATTTATGATTCTTGAATTACCTTAATTAGTGTGTGGTACTTTATTCTAAATGCAATCCAAGGGTCACAAAGTTTTCATAATTATTTTTATGATACCTAACATTACTATAATTGAATTGTACATTCATGAAAACTAATCAAAGATCTTGAAATTTTCGTAAATAGCCCACAAATTAAGAAAGAATTTTAAAAGAAATGGAAATAAGCATTAAAGATGCGTTCTTTATTAAATATTTTTTGCATTACAAGTTGTTGAATCTATAGAAAGTCTCTTATTGTTTCCTAGGAAAATGGTTTCTATGTAAAGCCCACAAATTATGTAGCATACAAAGATTTCATATTCAACCGATGTAAGATATAATAATCTCCCCCACTCAAATATGCAAAATCCTCATTACGCCCTATTTTACTTTGCACTAAAACAAATTGCATATCTGGCGACTAAAATTAGCGACCAAAACAATTTTAGTCGCCAAAAATAGTACTTTGGACGACTAAAAGTTGATTTAGTCGGCGTTGATTGCATGTTTTAACTATTATATTATTTTGATCGATGTATAATTCTTATTAGCGACCAAAAATAGTTTTAGTCGGTATTTGTTGACATTTTACGCTACTAATTCTTCATTTAGTCACCGTATAATGTCATTTGCCGACAAAACAAATTTAGTCGCAAAAAAATGGACACATTTAGATGAATTTTTAACGACAAAAAATAATTTAGTCATTGTATATTAAACATTGCCGACGAAAGTAAACATTAGTAGCCAAAATGTTACGTTTAGCGACCAATGTTTAGTCGTTGTTAATGAGTATTTGCGACAAATAATCATTTAGTCGCTAAAGCTTCGAAATTTTTTTAGAGGGAAAGTCATTAATATTCGCGCCCAGTATCCCATTTACACAAAAACATATTTCGGTTCTGTTATGTCTCACACACCAACATAGAGAGTAGTCAATACCAAACCTCACCACCGCTCACCACTGCCGATCATATTGTTTTGGAATAAGTGATAATATATACATATTATTTTGTTTGTATACCTATTACAGGTTGCAGTGGGTACATACAGGTTGTGGAAAAATTTATTAAAATGAACACATAAAATAATGTTTTTGGCGACAAAACAATCAGTAGCCAAAAATGAAGTAAAATATTTTTAGTGACTAAAAAGTTAGTAGCGAAAAAAGAATTAAATCTTTTGGCGACTAAATATTTAGTAGCTAAAAAGAAATGAAAACAGTTCAGGAGACTAATTATTTAATAGCTAAAAAGAAAAACACTTTTGGCGACTAAAAATTTAGTCGCCAAAAACATAATAATTATATCATAGGCGACAAAACCTTTGGTAGCTAAAAAAAATTAGACTTTCGCCGACTAACCTGTGTAGTAGCTAAACAAGAAATCAGACTTTCTGCGACTAAACATTTTGCTAAAACAACACTATTGGCGACTAAAAAATTGGTCGCCGTAGATACTTGAAGTTTTGACGACAAAAAATTTAGTAGCTGAAGATGTGATTTAAATTAAAGGGTAAATTACATTAACACCCCCTGAGGTTTATATTTATTACAGTTTTCCCCTCACATTTTGAAAATTACATCCCCCTCCCTGAGGTTTAAAGTTTCATTACAGATTGCTCCCTTCAGCAATTTAATTTTTTTTAAATACCAATTTTGCCCTCACTGGGTAAATTACATTGACACCCCTCACATTTTAGAAATTACAATCCCCTCCCTAAAGTTTAAAGTAACATTACCAATTGCCCTCTCGGTTAGTATTAGTTGAAAAAAAATTAATTGAAAAAAAAATTAATTGAAAAAAGAATTATTTGAAAAAAAAAATTGTTAGACTTATTTATTTTGATAATTTATTTAATTATATTTTAATTTATTTGGAAGAGAAAAATAGAATCAAAATTTATTTTGATGATTTATTTGAAAAAGAAAGATAGAATCAACATTTATTTTGATGATTTATTTAATTATGTTTTAATTTATTTGAAAGAGAAAAATAGAATCAAAATTTATTTTGTCCTTACTTCTCACCTAAACCTTTATCCTAAATGTTATTAGAATGTATTTGATATTTGATTAAATCAGGAGTTCAAACAGCTCAAAACAAAGGTTCAAACAGCCCAGCACAGCAGCAGACCAAAAGGATCAAACAGCCTAGTACAACAGCAGGCCAAAAGGTTCAAATAGCCCAGCATAACAGCAGGCCAAAAGGTTCAAGTGGAAGATATTCAAATTAGTAATGATAGAGTGGAAGACATTCAAATGAATACAATGGCTATAAATGGCTATAAATTCAAATGAATACAACGATTATAAACGGCTATAAATTCAAATGAATACAATGGCTATAAACGGCTATAAGTTTCAGTATATATACCAAAACCTCTAATGAAACTTATAGTATAAATTTGAAGCCGAATCACTATAAATTTGTTTGTCTCTCTCTCCTTTATCTCTTTATTTTATTTAAATTGCCATAACTATATTTCATATTTTTATTGTACTAAAATCATTAATTGACATAGTTGTTAGAACACCTGTTTTAATTATTTTTATTTCATCAACTATATTTATCTATTGTGCTAGTCATAATTTTTATTAGGATATTATTATTTTTAATTGTAAAAATCTAATTCACCCCCCCTCTTAGGTTGTCTTTTGAGTAACAAAAATTAATTGAAAAAGAAATTTGTTAGTCAAATTTTTAAATTTCTGTTTAAAAATCAACGTAAGATAAAAATTACACTGACACCCCTTGAGGTTTTATGTTTATTACACTCGAAAGATAAAAATTATATAAAAATGATAATTATTTTTTATTTTTTATTTCTTAACCAAATTAATTTTTAATTTTTTAAAAAAAATTTAAAAATCAAACCATACATAGCCTAAGAATCTTTTGATAAGTCATTTCTTACGTTGGTAACTTATTTAATTATTTGTTAATTTTACGACATTTTTACCATCTGAGGTCTATTTAGTAACCACTTCGTTTTCAGTTTTCAATTTATATTTACAAAAATTTTAAAAACTGTCATAAAAACTTGTTTGATAATTTTTTTGGTTTATAAATAGTTGTCTTAGCTTGTGAAATTCAAGAAAAAACATAAATTCAAAAAATGAGTTTATGTTGGTTTTTAAACAGAAATTTAAAAATTTGATTAACAATTTTTTTTTCAATTAATTTTTTTTTCAAATAAATTTTTTCTTTCAACTAATACTAACCGAAGTGGCAATTGGTAATGCTGCTTTAAACCTTGGGGAGGAGATTATAATTTCTAAAATGTGAGGGGTGTCAATGTAATTTACCCAGTGAAGGCAAAATTGGTATTTAAAAAAAGTTAAATTGTTTGGGGGAGCAATCTGTAATGAAACTTTAAACCTCAGGGAGATGGATGTAATTTCCAAAACGCGAGGGGGGGAACTGTAATAAACATAAACCTCAGGGGGTGTCAATGTAATTTACCCTAAATTAAATTAGTATATTTGGGCGACTAATAGATTAGTTGCCAATTTGCCTCATCAGCGACTAAAGCTATTTTGTCTCGAATACCTTTTACTTTTGCCTACTAAAACGTTAGTCGCCATTTTGTAGGACTTTTGGCAACTAAATTTTTTTTAGTCACCAATACCTTCCCCGACAATCTTCCTGCGACAAATCTAGCGACCAAAATATTTAGTTGGGAAAATATTTTGGCGACTAAAAAGATTACTTTTGGCAACTAAAAATTTAGTCTCCAAAAGTATAATTTCTTGTAGTGTTGCTTAAAACTCCCGAAGCAATGTGGATTCCAGGATTCCGAAAATACTCACAAGATAGCACACCTCGCAAGGTGGCCATTCCCCCTTGCAAGGGCACACTCACATTTTCAATTAAGTTTGGCTCTGATACCATTTGTCACATCCCAAACAGTCTACTGGCCCAACAATTTGAATGAAATGGGTCTACTAACATGACCCAAAGCTTAAGCCCAAGTTGGAAAGAAAATTGGGTTGATCCAAGTTCCAACTGGTGGATTGGGTTGAATGCAACCTGTTAGTAGTCCATATTTTGCGGGCTATTACAAACCTTTTACTTCAGGATGGTTGACTGGTCTGAGCTTAGCTATATAAATTCTTTTGAGCTCAATGTATCTTGGCATGTGATTTTACCAACCCCATTTCGTAGCTCGAAATGGCGTGGGTCGAAAGGCCCGAATTGCTTTGTACACCCATCTCTTTTCTTTGTACACCCACCCTCCCTCTGTTCATCCCCTCCCTCTGGAAAACTCACATACACACACACAGCTCTGTTCATCCCCTCCCTTTGGTGTCATTTTTTTTTTTTTTTTTTTTTTAGAAGAAGTAGAAAATCAGAGGAGGAGGAAGAGAGGAGGAGGAGGAGGAGGAGGAGAAGAAGGACTGGAGGGGGCCCAATTATTAGGGCTGGAGGCGGAGGCGGGGGCGGAGGCACGATCGGGCGGAGGCGACGAACGAGCTGCGAGCTGCGATGAGGACGGCGGGCGGAGGACGGCGGGCGGAGGCGACGAGCTCTGTCTTTCTCCCTCTCTCCTCCTCTTCCCCTCTGTTCTCCTGTGTTCAACGAAGTTCAACGAAGAAGAAGAAGAAAATCGCAAAACGACGTGGTTTTCAAATTTCGGGCCATTCGACCCTCACCCATTTCGAGCTACCACCTATTTTTCTAATTTTACCACTACTATACCAAACCGAACCGGTAGTAGATTTCGGATTTCCGTATGAAGAAAAATACTTTGGGTGGGTTGACTGAAGAAGTGCTGAATGCAGTGAAGCTTATGGTCGGACTGGGCTAGAGTTTTGTTGGCTTGGTGGTTGTACCTCGTAATGTAGTTACCGTTTAATGTAGGCATTTTGATGTGGAACATGCATGCCCTTAGTTTGGCAAGGAGATTTTATTTTTATTTTTGTAATCTTACGTTTTAACATTTATGTCTATTTACTTTCTTTTATAGTTTAGTTTCTTATTTTTATTAGGGATTAAGTTTCCAAATAAATTAGGATTTAGTTTCCTATTTTCAATTTGGGTTTTTGGCCTATAAATACTAGGTTTTGGCATTGTATTATTCAGCTTTGGATTAATATTATTGAGATTAAGGTTGTGGCCGTTTGAGCTTAGGGTTGTGTGGCCCTTATGTTTTTCTTCCCCTTCTCACTTCTCTTCCCTACAGTGTTCTACATCACACTTTCTTTTCAGTTTGAAGTTTAAGAGACTGATTATTTCATTATTGTGAAATGCCTTTAAAAAAAAAGAAATAAAATAAAATAATTCAAGAATAAAATAAAAAGTCATATAGTAATAAAACAAAATAAAATAATTATATTTACTACAATATCTTTACATAAATACACACATGACACACGGGAATAGAGATGAAGTGACTTTCTTTTCTATTCATCAATAAGACCTTGACATGGTGGTCCCAAATCTTAATATTATTGGGATATGTAAGATTTTTTTTCTTTGCCTGTCTGTAGTGTAAAGTTGTGGCTCATGCCTAGGCATTAATGCTCTTTCCAGTTAAAGATTCCTCTTTTTTCTATCTAATCTTTGCTTTTTGGTTTTGTGAGATGCTTGCCCCACATGGTTAACAAAGCTTCAATTGTAAGCGTTAAGATAGTCCCTTTGTCAGGAAGCCATTATGATATCGCTAACTGCACTTTAGCCTCCATGGAGCTTTCCCCGCCCTGTCGGTTAGTAAATTCTTATAACTTCCTTTTCTTCTTGGACTCTTTGAGATCAACAGCATCTATAGCAATCTTAGCTGTCAGTTTTGATTCACTCTTTACTTGGTCTTTACTTGCGGCATCTAAAACATTGTTCATAATTTTTGTGACACTCACCGTCAACTTTTTTGGCACTGTCTGTTTCTTCCAAAATTATAATATAAACTCTTCTCTGTTCCTTTCGGAAAAGTTATTTTTGTTGTATTGGAGGGGAAGGTGTGGATCTCACACACTCAAAATGAGTCTAAACCACGCATTGAGCTTGTTTGGTATAGCTGTTAAATTGATTATAAATTATAGTTTTAACAAATTATAGATTATAACTTTGAGAATAAGCTTTTTACATGTTTGGTGAAGTGATTAGATTATGAATTTAAGTTGCATAGTATTTGTTTAAATAAGTTATAAAGTGCCTTTTTGTTGTGTCATGTTCATTTTTACCTTTTTAGATTTGGGTGTGAAAGAGAAATAAGGGGGTGGGTTGTTTGTATAAGAGCATGATTGTAAAATTTAACAAAGATGATTGATATTTAAGTAAATTTCTAATTAAAAACAGCTTCCTGCGTAAGCGGAAAGCCAAGAAGCACCCTTTATCTGGCTTTTTAAAATTAGGTTATTTGGCCTCAAATAAGTTAAAATAAAAAGTTATTTTACCACAAGCTACAACAAACATGTCATGTTATTTCAGCTTAATTAACTAAAGTTGCAGCATTTAAGCTTCACCAAACCAAACACCCCCATTGACTCTTCTATGCACTTTTTTGTGCACATGGCATTGGTGCAGTCCTTTCTACTTACTGATCATAACAGAGGCCATATATATCAGCATATTCTCTCTCTCTCTCTCAGCACAATCTCATTAATTACCTCATCTACTACCCACAAGGGGGACCATGGCTAAGGCTGACTATAGGACTCATAATTTATGTTCCATTTCAGAGTAGTTGCTACCAAACTCAACTATTCAAAACGGTGTATGTTGAATGAAACTCCCCGGAACATATAAATGTACTCATGTTCATTGGTCTATGAAACCTGTGGCCGATTTTGCCGCCTCTCCAGCATTTAAATCAATCTGTCCTCGATGTTTCCTGGTTTCATCACCTTCCTATTGACCATCTCATTGATATCACTGCTAAAATCCTTTTTCTTTTTCTTTTTTTTCCTTTTTTTCATTTAATAATCATTTGTGTTTGTGATAATTCATTTGGTTTGAGGGTTTTTTTAAAGGAAAATGTTAGTAGGTAACATCTTTGTTTAGACATGGATTAGGCTTTGTATCGGGATAAAAAAAGGGTTTCAAGAGACTTGAGCTACTATTGACATACGAGAAGGGTTACATGTATGCAATTTCAACTAGGGGTGGACATTGGTCCACTGGTCTGCCCAGCCTAGTCTACCCAACCCAATCCAATCCAACCCATCCCTGTTTTTAAGGGCTCGATAATATAATTTTAGCCCAAAGGGCTGGGCGGGTTGATATTTTTAGCTCGATTAATGAATGGGCTGGGTTTGAGAATTGTACTTTTGACCCGTCCTAGCTCACTACATATTTAATTTAATAAATAAATTAATTTATATAATATATTGAAAAAATGTATATACTCTTTTAATTGTATAATTTTTTAATTTGATTTTTATTTCATGTTAATAATTTATTTGTTGATGATGTAAGAAACTTTAGTATCATCAGAAATAATGATTAATGGTTATTTTAACTCTTCAGACGACGATAATGAAACAATAAAGGAAGAAGTTTGAAATTTAAATCATGGATTTTTTTTATTTTTTTATTTTTTTGATGTACTACTAACAATTTGATTTTAACAAATTTGAACTTAAAGAATTATGGGTGTGTTTGATTCAAAAAACTTTATAATGTTTTAATTAATATGGTATTGAATGTTTAACTATTAGTTGCTCGATAGGCCTTTGTTTATTTATGAAAAAATAATAGATATTATAATGTTTATTTTTTTAATAGTTTATGTATATGGCTTGATGGACGAGTTTGAAAATTGTAATTTATATTGGGGTTGGACTTGGGATGATTATATAGACTTGATGTTTGAGTTGAGCGGATTTGGACAAATACAAAATTTCTTTATTAGATAATGTCAACTTGACTCGAATCTGATTGATCCGATAACCCATTAAAAAAATATTTAAATTTATATATACACATTCTATTAAAAAGTGGATGTAGTACATAGAAGTGTATTGAGAGAAGACACATGCCGAAGTCGATGTTTATTGGAGTGGAAGGTCTAGGTGCCCTTATTTACCTGAAATTTTGGATGAGTGATTGTGAAATTTATGTGGGTGGAAGAGTCCCATGTGAGTCATGATGATCAATAATGAAACACTTGAATGGAAGTGGCCCCCAAGATACCGGTAAGGGATTGGGCCTTGGTGGATGGGTCATCACCCTGTGCAAGCCCAACAATCAACACGTGGCATGAAGGGTCTCACTTATTTGGGTTGATAAGCTTTTTTAAATAAAATATATAAGAGTCCATATTTTTCATAATGAGTTATTATTGGTCTCAATTAATTATTGTTGATCAATTTTGCAAAATAGGGCCTTAAACTCCACTTAGTGGAGACTTACTTTTTTAAAAGTAAAAAAGATAAAACCTCTGGCTCTACTTCAATTGAGTTAGCCGATAATGGTCATGGACCACTTAAATATATTCTTGTGCTATATGGCCATGACGTTATTCAGTGTGTTTGGTTTTAATTTTTAAAATTTAATTTTTTGAGAATTAAATTTTTTATTTTTAGTAAATATTTTTAAAATTTTAAACATTTTTTTTTTACTTTTTTAGATGCACTTTATTTAGATATATCTAAAAAATAAAATATTTGTGAAAAAATATTTTGAAAAATTGAAAAATACACAAAAATATAAAAAATATATTGAATTTTTGTATTTTTCATATTTAGTGATTTTTTAAAAGATTTTTTTTACAAAAAATTTGTTTGGTTTGTTTGGTTTGTTTTTGGGAGAGTTGTTTTTGAAAAAAAATTTGAGAAGAGAGTTTAGAAATTTTTTTGGTTTGTTTAGTTGTATATTTTGGGAGAGTTGTTTTTTTGGGAGTTTGTGATGATTTGATATTTTGGGAGAATTTGAGTAGATGTGTGTGAGAGAAAAAGTGATTGAGAATGAGAGATGAGAGAGAAAAAGTGATTGATTGATGTGTAAGAGAGAGAAAGTGATTTTGAAAATTTTTTGAGAAAAACTCAAACCAAACAATTTTTTAGAAATTTTTTTCTAAAACTCATCTCCCAAATGCAAACCAAACATACTAACTTTTTAAGTGTATTTATGTTAGGTATGTATAAAAATTAAAAAAAAAAATTGTTTAAAATATTAAAAAAATTCAGTAAAAAAATATGAAAAATAAAAAAGTAGAATTTTCTAAAAAATATTTTCAAAAAATTAGAAACAAACATGGTGATTGTTATACAATACGTGCAAGACCACAGTGACAAATTACAAAACTATAGGTTATCACAGCCAAACTTAGCAAAGGGTTCAAAAACGTAAAACCTCTGGCTCTACTTCAATTGAGTTAGCCGACAATGGCCATGGACTACTTAAACATCTTCTTGAGCTATAATCGTCCATAGCATTATTGTTATGTAATTAAGGCTGTAATGAATCGAACTGTTCATGAACAAGTTTGGCTCTACTCGTTAAAGGTTCGGCTCGGCTCGATTCGTTTAGTAAATGAATCGAGTTTGAGCTCAAGCTCGAATATTAAGCTCGTCAATCTCGGTTCGTTTATCTTTATTTAAATTATATAATAAATATATTATTTATATATTAAAGCCCTGTTTGGGAACAGGCTAATTTAGTAACTTTTTGGCTATTTGGCTAAAATATGAGCTAAAAAAAACTAGTATGTTTGGGATGACTTTTTGACTTTTTACGAAAAGATGTGCAAAAAGTAGAGAGAAAAGAGAATCTTTGACTTTTTTGTATAGGTTGTTGGCTTTTTGGCTAATTTAATAACTTTTTGACTTTTTGGCTAAAAGGGAAGGTTCCCAAACGAGGCCTAAATAATATATAAAAAATATTAAAAAAAATTAATGAGTTGAGCGTAACTCGAGCCCAGTTCCTTATCGAGTTGACCTCTAGCTCGATAAGTAAACGAGTTGAACTCAAGTTTAGCAAAATTTGACTTGGCTCGATTCGATTTATTTGTAACCCTATATGCAATACGTGCAAGACCTTTGGTATAATGACAAATTATGAAACTATAGATATCACAGTCAAACTTAGCAAAGGGTTTGAGTCCTGAGATCTCGTTCCTTCTCTCCTTTTTGCATAAAAGTTTCTCATGGAAAGATGCAAGTGCACCCTTAACCACATTTGCCGTGAAAAAAACTAATGTGCTGACAAACTAGTCAACATGAGTGTGAATCACCAAGACCTTTTGATAGTTTTTGAAGACCCTCCTAGCCAAATTGTAGGTTTGCTTGTTGCAGAGATGGTTAACATTTTCTGTGAGAGGATTAGTATCCTCATGAACTTTTGTTTTCTGTTTATTTCATCTTAATCCCAAAAAAAAAAAAAAAAAAAAAAAAAAAAAAAAAAAAAAAAACGTAAATAGAAGTCGTTTTAAATATTATGACACAATTTTTAAATTGGAAATCAATAAACTGTAACAACATATGTTGGTAAATATTTTCATTGATAGAAAACGTTTACTTTGGCACTTAAATACACTCTTTTTGTTGTGAAAGAAAACAACTAAAAATATTTACCCAAAAAAGAAAAAGAAAAAGAAAAAGAAAAAGTGAAGATTTAAAATTAATCAATAATATGCTACCTTGATCAAATTTGGGCACCGATGAAAAGGGCAACATCAGATTTGTAGATGGTATGTAGATACATAGATAAATAAAAATAAAATATATATTTTGGTGTAAACGAAACATCTAACAAATTAATGGTGAAAAATAATTTAAATATTATATTAATCAAAATCTCAAGACAATCCAAACTTATAGAGTTATATATATATATATATTCAAATATCAACAGAGATTTACATATTGAAAATATAATTTTAATTTTAAAATCGTATTTTTAAAATGTGATTTTAAAATCAGATTAGTTTCTCAAATAATTTAGAAAGTGAGTCAATTCTCTCAATATATTTTTTTTTTTTAGAATATTAAAAAAAAAAATCAATCTACCCTATATTAATTACTGTAACATTATTTTAAAAAGAAGAGAGGATGGTTGGGAAGATATGAGATAGTGTTGGAAAGAGAGACTATGAGAATCACAGGCTAGGATTACAAAGACTTTTCACAGGACTCCCACCTACATATATCTCCTGTTGTTTATTTACTTTTGAAAGTATTTAATAGAAACTAGTTTGGTAAAATTAATTATCAAAAATAAATTTTTAAAATTTTTAAAATTATTTATTTTTTAAAAAAAATAAAATCGTATAAAAATAATGAATATTTTTGTTTTTTTATCAAGTTAATTTTTAATTATTATTATTATTATTTTTAGTAAAATCAAACCAAACCAAACGTAGACCCACTATTTTCCCAATCAATGAGAACATGAAAATTCTGTTTTAGAAAATTGGTAAAAAATTGACTTTTTATTTTTTTATTCAAAAAATTTAACTTTTTAAATAATGACTTAAATAAAAAAATTAACTTTTTTAACTAAAAAAATTAAAAATTAATTTTTTACTATCTTGTCAAAACAAGCCTCCATGGTTTCTCGGTCCAACATTCACGTTTCTTTATTATTAGTAAGAAAAATGTTTGAAGGTCCTAATTTTTGTGGTTCAAATGGCTTAAAATTGCCAAAACGACGTCGTTTTGGCAATTTTGATGTTGTTTTGTACTCAAAACGACGTCGTTTTGACAAATTCAAGCCATTTGAGCCACAAAAATTAGGGTCCTCTACCATTGCTGTATTAGTAAATAGTGCGTATGTCTCATCAAGTTTTGACTTGATCATACAAAAACATCCTTAGCCTAGCTTAGCTTCGCTTAGGTATATTTAGGGTTGGTTTGAAATGTTCTAAAAAAGTGTATTTTTTGACTTATTGACTTATATGGGTTAGATTTGGGTTGGATTTGATGTGATGTGTTAGAGAGGTAATGTGATTTAAATAAGATGATGTGAGGGTTGGTTTGGGATGTCCTAAAAAAGTGTACTTTTTGACTTATTGGTGGGTTTGGGTTGGGTTTGATGTGATGTGTTAGAGAGGTGATGTGATTTAAATAAGATGATGTGACTTAAATAAGATAGTGACTTTTTGACTTTTTGACTTATTTAGGCCAAGTTTGGCATGACCTAAATAATACAAAAAGTCAAAAAGTCACTATCCTATTTAAGTCACATCATCTTATTTAAATCACATCACTTCTTTAACACATCACATCAAACCCAACCCAAACCCAACCCATATAAGTCAATAAGTCAAAAAGTACACTTTTTTAGAATATCCCAAACCAACCCTTAGTACATGCCAAACTAGCCCTTAAATAGGATAGTGACTTTTTAACTTTTTGTATTATTTAAGCCTCGTTTGGGAAGTGGCTAAAATAGCCAAAAAGTCAAAAAGCCAACTAAAATACATCACATCACCTCTCTACTTTTCTGCACACCTTTTCGTAAAAAGTCAAAAAGTTACTAAAATAGCATGTTCCCAAACCAAGCCTAAACCAACCCTTAGCTCCAACTCTATTACGTGCTTTTTAGAAAGTTGTTAAAAAGCCAACTTCTAATTTTTTTACTAATTTTAAGTCACATCACCCCTCACGTAATTTACTTATCACATAACTTACTTATAAAAAGACGAAATAAATTTAAAAAGTTAAAATTCCAAAACAATCCAAAGAAAAGAGTCCTAATTTTCTCCAATGTATATGTTTGAATTGAAAAGTCCAGTAATCATCATTTTTTGAATACATTAAATATTTATTCATTTTAATATCTATCTAAATTATTTATAATTTTATTCATTTTAAAAAAATGTATCCAACTTTTAGAATAATTTTTACTTATAACTTATTAAATAAAAATAATTGAATTAAATTAAAAAAATAATTATTTGGATGATGGTGGAATAGTTATTTTAGTATTTGCATTCTGATTATTATGTTTTAGCTTACAATAAATTATACAAAAAAAAAAGTCCATTGTCTAGTGCTTGGACTATACATTTTCAGTTCATATATGAATTTGGGGTCATGTTATGATGCACATCTTCAAAAGTTATGACATTTGTGGTGTTGTATATTACAAATGTCATAACTGGATAATTTTTAGTCATAACTATAAATAAAAAAAATTAACCAAACGCCACATGAGGTATAATTAATGACTTTCTAAATCATAATTCAAATAATATTATAACTAATATCACAATAAATCATAATTAATATTACATTAGATTAATTAAATATCACAGAAGGCCTAATGGGGGCATAAGAGCATCTCCAATGCATTCATTAAGTGCATTGTTAAAGTTAATTAGTTACAGGTAGGTAAGAAACAAATGAGTAATATGCTCCCATGAATTTGCTAAGGTGTTTGTTAGTTACCAAATTTGCCAAGGTTGTTGCCAACTGCAACGAGTGCAGTAGCAAAGGAAAAAGCAGGAAAAGGAGGGAAAAGGCAGGAAAAGGAAGGGGGGGAGAGAGAGAGAGAGAGAGAGTCTACTCGAGTGTTGTGTGTTTGTTCTGTTCTTTGTGTGTATTTTTCATTTTATTTCTATAAATATAAAATATAAACATATATTTATATATTTTAGTGGATCTTACTGTTAGAGCATCTTCAACGATATATTTTTTTTTCACTAAATTTAAATAAAAACTCTATTTAATATCAAGTGCTCAAGTAGAGAATTTTACATTTTTATCAAAATATTGGTTGACTGGGCAAATGTCCAACCGGTCAACCGTTCAGTGTATTTTTTTCATAAATTTTTGTCTAGATGTAGTCATCCGAAGACATTCAGTGGTAAAAATCCAACAGCTATGAATAATGATTTGATGAAAGCTCTCAGTAGTCCTCAATTTAGTAAAAGATTTTTGATATCCTTGATTTGATACTAATTTGATAAAATCATTGTTTCAGGAAAAAGATTATTTTTTCATCAAATTTAAATTTGATGAAAGAATTAGTGAACCGTTAGAGATGGTCTTACATAACACATGCTTTAACATACATCTAACTACATTATTGAAACACACCATTGCTCTCTAAACTAATAAACACTAAGGAGTGTTTTGGGAAGTTGGTAAGAAGTTGGTAAAAAGTTGACTTTTGGCTTTTTACCAAACTTTTTAACTTTTTGGAAAGTGATTTGGGAAGTTGGTAAAAAGTTAACTTTTGGCTTTTTAGTTTAATATTTGTTTATGGTGTCAAATCAAATTAAAATGACCAAAATACCCTTACCCAACATAAGAAATTTTTTTATTTATTTATTTTTTTATCATAGGTCCCAATTTGTAATTTTACACTTGCGTTTTATAACTTCCCAAACCAATTTTGTTACGTTTTTGCCACTTGCGTTTTTGGACCAAAGATAAAAAAACGTGGCTTTTTATTTTGGTTCCCAAAACGGCACTACACAAATAAGAGGTGTTTTGAGAAAATGACTAAAAGTTGACTTTTTGACGTTTTTTAGTTTTTTGTCTTTTTTTTTTTTAGAAAAGAAGTGAGTTAAAAATTGAGAAGTGACTTTTAACTTACTTTCCAAAATAGGCCTAAGTCTCACTTGTAGGCCTTGTTTGTCATAATCTAAAAAATTCAAAAAGTTACTATCATATTTAAGTCACATCATCTCTCTATCACATCACTTTAAATCCAACCTATATTTCATAAAAAGTCAAAAAATATATTTTATTTAGATTATCTTAAACCACCATTTATCATATTACAAACATTTTAACGCATCAATTTAATTATCCCGTTAGAGATGTTTTAAGATATGGTACAAACCACAGAATTTTTCGTGAATTTGAGAAGAAGTTGGCCATTGAGGAATTTTTTTGTTTTGTTTTTGTTCTTTTGAAAAAAAAGAAATATACATATATATATATATATATATATATAGACAAAAGGGGAGGAAGAAGAAGATGTAGACCTTTTTAGATTGTAAATTAACAATATAATTTTTTAAAAAGAAAAAAGGTTGGTGTATCATGGTACCAACAAATTGAACTAGATCAATGCCGATAAATACGGGTTTTTAGAGTGAGAGTGATCCGATAAATCTGGGGGGGAATGAATTGCATGGCCCACCCGCACCGCGTATTTTGGGGAGAGAGTGGGGCCCTTGGCCCTTGATATAGTTTCTCATTTGTGTTTTTTTGTTTTGTTTTTTGGTTGTGATTTTTAATTGTTTTTATAATGTGAAAAAAATTATATAAAAAAATTGTATATTTTTTTTGTTATGTATTATTTTTTAACTTTATTTTAATTTAAAAATTAAGTTTTCAAACAAGTATGCACAAGCACTTTATAGGAATAAAAAAAATAAAAAAAAAACTTTTTATGTTGTTTATATTTAAGTTTCACTATATAATATGTTATTTGTTATTCAAATTTTAAAGTTAAATTTATTTTTAAATTTTAATAATGTGGTAATTAATTAGAATATATAAAACAATTCTTTCTTTTTCATATTTTATCTAATAATTAGTCAATCATTTCTTTTATACATCATTGGGTTTAGAAAATAAATTTATACATTTTTTTTTCTATAATTCTAAATGGTCCTATTTTTATTTTATGTTTTAATGAATGATATTGGAAATTCCCAATTTTTAGGGTGATGTTGTTTTTAATACTTTAAAATAATGCAAACTATTATAAATTGTATTAACTATGGTATAATTGTTACACTATTTTAGGGAAACTTATTACAAAATTCTTTTTTGGGAAAATTATTTATAAGTTCTATTAGGGAGATTTATGCTACATATGGTCCTATTAAAAAATTTATATTTCCATAAGTCCTAGAGGAAGTTTGTTGACACATTTACCCTCAATATTAGTTGTTAATATCATAAATAATAGTAAAACCATTTATAGGAAATTGAATGTTACCATAAATCATATCTGTATAAACATAACGTAACGTGACACCTATATAAATGTAACATGACACTTATACGTAACGTGAGACCTATGATTGCATGTTACCATATATCATATTTACATACACGTAACGTAACGTGCCATCTATATAAACCTAACGTGACACCTATGATCTATGGTAACATTTAATTTCCTAATGTAACGTAACGTGACACCTACATAAACGTAACGTGATACCTATGATCTATGGTAATATTCAATTTCCTACATTCAATTTCGTTCCTATATAGGAAATTGAATGTTAACATAGATCATATTTATATGAAACGTAACGTGACACCAACATAAACCAGCAACATTTTCACATTCAATTTAAAAAAATAAAAACTCATTAAGTTTGCGAAACGTAACGTGACATGTTACGTTACGTTTTTGTAGGTGTTACGTTACGTTACGTTCATGTAGGTGTCATGTTACGTTATGTTTATGTAAGTGTCACGTCACGTCACGTTTATGTAGAATCTTGTGGAATACATTCATATCTAAATAGGACTTGAGACTCTATAAGAAATTACACAGGACTTAGCCTACCATAAGTGTCTGAAAAATGACTTATAGATAAGTCTCCCTTCTTTTTTAAGTGTTTGCATTTCAGTTAGTCCATAAGATATTCTTGTATTCTAATAAGTCTTATTATTTGAACATTTGATCTACTAAATTTTAATTATCATATTTAAAGTATTTTATGAATATTTTTACCCTCACAAATATTTTTTAAACAGTTAATAATTTAATGATGTAAACATTCATATTTGTGAATATTTACATTAACAGTGTGAACATTCATATTGACATGTGAACATTTATATTGACGATTTGAATATTCAAACAGTGTGAACATTCATATTGACATGTGAACATTTATATTAATAATTTGAATATTTACATTGACAGTGTGAACATTTACATCAAGAAATAATCACACTACACTATAAATGTGAATATTATTAAAAATATTTTAATAACTATGTCATAAGATTTATTAAAATATAAGAAATTGATGTATACTAAATGAAATATAAATAAATAAAAAGGAATTTATGAAAAATAACAACCTTTTTTAAGTTGGAAGAAAGAGAGCGCGTTTGTTTCAACTCTATAATAAGACTTGTACGGGACAAATGTACCGTACCAGTAAAAAAAAATGGTACACAAAAATCAAGACTATACAAAAAGTGTGCTAGTTGTTCTAAAAAAAAGAAAAGAAAGTGTGCTGCTAGTTATCTTATGGTTGACTTCGCTGACAAAAGTCATCTTATTTGACGTTGTTGACAGATTTTTACTTCATGATAATTTTGATAGTTTCCACCATTTTTTAAAAATTATTTAGGTCTCGTTTGTAAATTTAAGGTTATATTTGATAGAAGTTTGTAAATATGATTTGAGAGTATAAGTTATATTTTAAATTTATAAGTTGTGAAATTATGATTTGAGTGTAAAAAATTTATTTGGTTATGATTTTTGAATAGAATGTTGAATTGAGTTTTGAATTGTATGTGGAATTGAGTTTTGAAAGTTTGATGTGACATGTGAAATAAGAAAATTTATTTAGTGATGAGTTTTCAAAACTTAATTCAACCTATAATTGATAATCAAACACACAATTCATAACTCGATATCCGTATTTTTAATCAACAGTTATAACCAAACTATTTTTAAAATACTCAAATAAAAAAATAATTTTTTTTCAATTAATTGTTTTTAAGTAATTTTTTTGAATAATTTTTTTTTCAAATAAATTTTTTTTTTCAAATAACTTCTATGTCAATTAATTTTTCTGTCAATTCATTTTTTAGGCCTGTAAAAACGTTAAAAATATTAAAAATATTTTAAAATTATTTAAAAAATTAAAATATTAAGAATACTAAAAATATTCCGAAAATCAAAATATTTACAATTAAAATATCAAAATATTAAAATTAAATTATTAAAATATTTTTATGAAGATTAAAATATTAAAAATATTCCTATAAAATAAAATAAAATATTCAAAATAAAAGATAAAAAATATTTAAAATAAAAATTAAGTTGTTTTTACGTTTTAAAAAGAGTTTTGTGTTGTGTGTTTGGTTATGAGTTTTGAAAAGTAATGATTATAATTTGAAATGAGTTTTGAGAAATGGATATAGAATTATGATTTGAAAGCTGCAATCAAATACCATACTCAAATCAGTGGTGGAACTATGTTTTGAAATTTAAACCAAACAGAGCCTAACTATTTTAGTGATATTTTTTTTATAAGATATAAAAAAAAAAAAAAGTGTTTGAAAATAATTTTTTTAGTTAAATAGATAGTTATGAGTAAATAAATAAATTATTTGATTTGTATAGGGGTTGAATTTTTTATTTTTATTTTATATTAACTTTTAAGCCTCCGTTTGGGAAGTGGGTTGACTTTTTTACTTTTTTAACTATTTTAGTCAGAGGCTAAAAAGCCTAGTTTGGGAAGGACTTTTTGACTTTTTTGACTTTTTGGTGAGGTGTCTTTATGGTAAATTACTAAACTGCCCTTGACACATGATTCTCATGACAACTCACACTCAAATGGTCCTCCACGTCAGCGCTATGTACAGGACCAAAATTGTTTGATTTTTTTTTTTTTTTTTTTTTTCCCAGTTTGGATTTGGCATATTTTCCTTTAAAAAATTAAATTTTTTTTTTTATTTTTGGGTTTGGATTTGGCGTATTTTGCTTAATTTTTTTTTTTTTTTTTTATTTTGGGTTTGGATTTCGCATATTTTACTTAAATTTTTTATTTTTTTTTATTTTGGGTTTGGATTTGGCGTATTTTTTTTATCTTTTTTATTTTTTAAAAATGAGTTTTCATGTGTTTTATTTATTTTTAAATTACGTCGCGAATGGTAATTTATGCTTTTATGTTTTTTTTAAAAAATATTTTTTAATGAGGCGTATTTTTCTTGTTATTTTTTTAAAATTTACGTTTTTGTCATTTTTTAATTTGTACACATTAATTTTTTTTTATATTTCAAAAATGGGTTTTCATGTTTTTTATTTATTTGTACATTACATGGCAAATGGTAATTTCTGTTTTTTTTGTTTTTTTATCTTTTTGGATGAGGCGTATTTTTGTCGTTCTTTTTTTTTTTGAATTTACATTTTTGTAATTTTTTAAATATTTTTGAATGAGGCGTATTTTTTTAAAATAATTTTTGTATTTTATTTTTTTTATTTTTTTTTTTGCAAATTGTTTTTTCATGTGTTTTTTATTTTTATTTTTATTTTTTTTTATTTTCTGTGAAATGATAAAAAGTGAGGTTTTATTTTATTGTCCTGTGTATTTTAAATAATTTAATTTAATTTTAAATATTTAATTTTAATTTTATTTTATTTTAATTTTAATTTTAATTTTATTTTAAATATTTAAATAATGTAAATAATTTAATAAGCAAAAATTTAAAATAAATATTCAAAAAATTTAAATCTTAAAAATTTAAATAATTTAAATATTCGAAAAATTATTTTAACAACAAAATTTAAATAATTTAAATATTCAAAATTTAAATAATTTAAAATGTTAATATTTTAAATTTAAAAACAACTCTAAACTCAAATCGTAACCAAACACATAAAATAAAACTCAATTAATAAATTATTTTTAAAACTCATAACCAAACACATAATTCGAAACTCCATACTACTTTCACAACTCTATACTACTTTCACAACTCTACACTCAAATCATAACCAAATACATAACAAAAAAATTAAAATATTTTAAAAATATTTTTATAAAATAGAGTTTGAATTTATTTTTATAAAATATTTTAACAAAAAACAAAAAAAATGTTTTTAATTTTTTTTTTCAACCTTCTTTGTTTTTTTTGGGAAAAGATGTTTTTTGGAAAAAGGTTTTTTTTTTTTTACTTTGAATATTTCTGACGCTGAGGCTAAATTAGCCACTCTTTCGTGTGGGGGTAGTTTCGTAAATTTACCTGTGAAATGGTTGTTGCTAAGCTCCTGCCATGCTTTTGTCTCCATGTGGCTAAATTAGCCACTTTTGTCCGTATATGGCTAATTTAACCTCAAACTACCTTCCCAAACACAGGCTAAGTGTGAAACTACTCCTTAATTGAATTTGGCATTCACATTGAATTAATTGGGTTTCTCTTAAACTCAACATGAACCTCACCGTCATGTTTAGGCTTGTGGAGCTCTCTACGAATTTCATTTTAATTATTCAAATTATTTATTTAGTAAATATGTTATAATTATTAAATTGATCTAATTTCTTTCATGAATAAAATGCATAGAGAATATTACAAAATGAACGATTCGAATAATTAAAATGAGACTTACAATGGACTTTATGAGTTCAACCATGACAGTCAAGTTCAGATTTTAAAAGAAATTCAAATCATTTAAATTTTAGTAGTTTTTTGTTGTTTTACTTTTTTTGTAATAAAATTATTGTTAAAAAATTGATGCGGTTAGCGAATGTTAAAAAGTTAGCCTTCTTGTTAACAGGGGAAAGTTTCAATTGTAATAGATACCCTCACACATATATGACCCTCACAGCTCTCACTCTCATCTCAACTACTCATAATATGGGACTTATGCATACATGAGTGAATCCTACACACACATCAATGGCCAAGATCAAATTGGGGGTCATGAAACTTCCAAAAAAGAGGGATCCCAAACATTTCTTGCGAAAGTTTAGGTAAATTGATTTTCTTTTGACGCTTGGCCCTTAATTGAAATTTGAAATAGCTCCTCTTAGGCCAAATGTTTTTTATTTATGAAGTTTGTGTATATTTTGTTTTGTTTTGTTTTGTTTTTTTTTGGTACCACATACCATTTTCTTGTTGGTATGGTACAATCCAACTGGTGGAGCAATTAAGGTACTTAACAAAACAAGAGAATTTAAATTTGCTTTTGAAATGCAACTACTAACAAGCACTATTTGCATATATATGTTTTGGAAATGATAAAAAGTAGTAATTGCTTATTCATAGAAACTTTTATTTTTGAGTAAATTACACTTCCACTTTTGAGATTTGGATTTAATATATATCATCCGCTGATGTTTAGAAAATTAAACTAACTCCCTTATCATTATAATTATTTAGATGAAATAAAAATATTGAATTTATGCACTCTTTTTTTCTTTTCTTTTTTCCTTTGCTTTACTTCTTCTTCTTCTTTTTTTTTTTCCCTTCCCTTTTCCTTTGTTTTACTTTTTTTTTTCATTATAATTTTCTCTATTTTTTTACTAGGAGTTGTTGTCTTTTATATAAGCAATGAAGTTTGTGAAATGAAATTATTAACCACAAGGGTGAGAATGTAATTTCTAAAGTGTTAGGGGAGTGGGATGTAACTAAACTAAATCTCAAGGAGAGTCAGTGTAATTTATCCTTTATTTTTTTGATAATTGGGTAAGTTAATGATTAGAACAAATCTCTAAGTAATTTCTTGAGATGATTCGAATTCGAAACTTTAAATTTTATTTTTAAGTTTGGATAATGTTAACAAATGCCCAGGACATTTGATAAGATGCATTTAAAGTGTATTAATTTGTTTTTAGTAATTTTTTAATTTTAACTTATTAATGTGTATTTACCATATGCAAGTTATGTCATTTGTAATTTTAATTATTATAAATAACATAACACAATATTAGAAAGTTATAATTATAAAAAAATAAATTATAATCAAGTACGCATAAGATATGACAATTAACTCTTAAATTATAAAATAAGTATATTTTTGACTTTTTATAATAAAAAAAAATCGTAAAATATAAATTAAATTTGAAATAATATAATAAATAAATGACATGATCTAAATAAAATAATTATAACTCAAATAAAATAATGTGTTAAAATAATATGAACTATTTTAACACATGCCAAACACCACGTAAGCCTTAACAAGTTTGATTTTAAAACTACAGTCTATTTTTCTGAACAAATAAAATATTTAATTTTTTCAGAAATAATTTATACATATTAATTAAAAAAAATTAATAAAATCATTATAACCGAGCCACGTAGCCAGCCATTATAGAAGTAAAAAATTTAATAAATTATTTAAGTGCATATTTTAAAAACCATGTTATTACACTACACTACTGGATTAAATGTACGGAGTGGGACTCGGCTAAATTACTCCAAACCAGAACCGCGTCTTCCCCACTCTCTCTCTCTCTCTCTCTCTCTCTCTCCATTATTTATAGTCCCAAACCCCTCTGTCTCTCTTACAATCTCTCTCTCTCTCTCTCTCTCTCTCTCCATTATTTATAGTCCCAAACCCCTCTGTCTCTCTTACAATCTCTCTCTCTCTCTCTCTCTCTCTCTAAAATGGCATCAAGAGCCACCATACTCGTGCTCATTGTCTTTTCCTTCCTCTTCCTCTCTTCTATCTCCACTGCTCTCGAATACCAGACCTTACTTGTAACCTCTCTCCCCAATCCACACACCCTCTCCTCATCGACCACCCAACAAGACTCTCAAATCCCACAACCACCCAACTCCCAAACCTCTCTCTCTCTCCAGCTCCACCACCGCGACTCTCTCTCCTCCAACTCCACTCCCGAATCCCTCTTCCACCTCCGCCTCCAACGCGACGCCTCCAGGTCCTTCGCCATCTTCTGCCGCGCCACCAACTTCAGCAGCTCCGTCGTCTCCGGCCTCGCCCAAGGCAGCGGCGAGTACTTCACTCGCCTAGGCGTTGGCACTCCACCCAAATATTCATACATGGTTTTGGACACTGGAAGCGACGTCGTCTGGACCCAATGCTTTCCTTGCAAGAAATGCTACCCTCAGTCGGACCCTTTATTCAATCCGAAGAAATCGGCGACTTTCGTCGGCGTCAAATGTGGGTCTCCGCTCTGTCTCCAACTCGATTCGCGACGCTGCAATCGCAATACGTGCGGCTACAGGGTCGAGTACGGCGACGGATCGTTCACCGACGGCGAATTATCCAGCGAAACGCTCACGTTTCGGGGGACAAGAGTGAAGAACGTCGCTCTCGGTTGCGGTCACGACAACGAGGGTTTGTTCGTCGGCGCGGCCGGTTTATTGGGTTTAGGCCGGGGAAAGTTGTCGTTTCCGAGTCAGACCGGTCGGCGATTCGGCCGGAAATTCTCCTACTGCTTGGTTGACCGGTCCGCTTCGTCTCAACCGTCTTCAATCTTGTTCGGCGAATCGGCGGTTTCTCGAACCGCCGTTTTCACTCCCTTACTCACAAACCCTAGAATCGACACTTTCTACTACGTCGGTCTCACCGGAATCAGCGTCGGCGGATCTTGGGTCAAGGGCATCACGGCGGCGCAATTCAAGCTCGACGCCGCCGGCAACGGCGGCGTCATCATTGACTCCGGCACCTCCGTGACCCGCTTGACCCAACCCGCTTACACAGCGTTCCGAAACGCTTTTATATCCGGAGCGTCCGATTTGAAACGGGCACCCGGCTTCTCGCTCTTCGATACCTGCTTCGATCTATCGGGGAAGTCAGAGGTTAGCGTTCCGACGGTGGTGCTTCACTTCGTCCGTGCTGACGTGTCTTTGCCGGCGGCGAATTATTTGATTCCGGTGGATAGTAAGGGAACCTTTTGCTTTGCATTTGCGGGTACGATGAGCGGGCTATCCATAATTGGGAACATCCAGCAGCAGGGATTCCGGGTCGTGTACGATTTGACGGGTTCTCGGGTCGGGTTTTCTCCGAACGGGTGTGCTTGATTGGAAGGTGGGAAAATTTCTTTCCCTTAAGATTCTTTGAGGAGAAGAAAATTATACTTACTAGTAAAGGAGGAAACATCTTCACGTGTTGTTTGTTGAATTTATGGATTAAATTATTATTGCTCTTTAATTACAGGGCAAAGATAAGGATGGTGGTTAGAATTAAATTTGTATTATTTTTAGCTTTTTATTTATATTATTATGTCACAATTAATGCCATGGGTAAAATTTACCAAACAAAAATGTTATACATTTTGTTTTTGTACCCAAAAAAAATTCAATGAAGAATGATGTGATTGATTTGTGTTTTATAGTTTATAATTTAAGAATGTATTTTGTATTTTGGGGGGGGTTGTTGGAATTTGTTAACAAAAACATTAGTCATTAATTAAAATTGTTAAATCATTTTTTAGCCATAAAGTATGTCGGGCGCACTTCATTATAAAATTTCGTATTATACATAATGTTGAATTATTTTAAATTTTATTATCTACTTGATTTTGTTCACTTTTCATTATGTCTTTTAATTTTTTTTTAAATAGAATTTCATCTTTTATTCTCTTCACAAATTTCAACTATATTTTTTTTTAAAGAAAAATAATATACAAACTCATTTTTTAAATCCATTTTATAGACTTAATGATATATAAAAGACATGATTGATTGATGATTAAAAAATATGTAGGAGAGCATTATATTTAATATTTTAATTGATTATACTATCACTTGGCGTGAAAATTCAGTCTAATTTTTTTTGTCTTAAATAACAATTTGCTTGTTTCTATTTTTCAAAAAACACTTTTCAGAAAATTTTACTTTCATATTTTTCGTGTTTTTTTGTTTTTACTGAATTTTGTTAATATTTTAAGCAATTTTTTTACTTTTTAGACACATTAACATAAATACACCTAAAAAGTAAAAAAATTGTAAAAAAAAAAATTTAAAAAATTCACTAAATACCAAAAATATAAAAAAAAATACAACAATTCAGTACATATTTTGTATTTTTATGTATTTATTAATTTTTTAAAATGTTTTTTCACAATTTTTTTACTTTTTAGATACATCTAAGTAAGGTGCATCTAAAAAAGTAAAAAATATTTACTAAAAATAAAAAAATATGAAAATTAAAAAATTCAGTTTTCAAAAAACTTAATTTAAAAAACTCAAACCAAATACACTATTCTTTTTTTTTTTTTTTAATCTAAACACAACTTTAAAGTTTAAAATGGCAACACTTTTTTGCCAATACTAATGTTAAGAGCATAAAATTGAAATATTAAATAAATTGTAACAAATGTGTTGACAGAGCAACATTTATATAAATCCCATTACTAGATTTAATTTCAAATCCTTCATTATACTTTCTATTTTTGGGTTTTAGTTGGTAGCTCAAAAATTAGTGGCCCTAATGGCCCTAATTTCCATATCAGGTAATGAAAAAAAAAAAAAAAAACAAACTTACCCAAACAGGAAATTAAGGCCATTAAGACCACAGTTTTTAGGGCCACAAAACATTTTTCATTTTGTAATTCATTTTGAGCATGTTTGTTTTGAGGGATAAGAGGGTGGGATTGGACTATTAGTCCCACCGGACTAATAGTCCATTGTTTGTTTGAAAATTTTTGTTCCGGACTAATAGTCCCCCCGGATTATTAATCCCACAAACATGGGACTATCCTATCCCATGGGGGGGTGTGGGATAGAAACCATGGGATTGGTATCCCATGGGATTATTTTGTGAAATGTCCATTTTACCCTCCATGCTATTACTTAGTAAACAATTAGAAAAGGGTAAAATAGTCTTTTGAACATTTATAAATTATTTTTTTAGTGTTGTTAATTTAAAACTATATATTAAATAAAAAATTTTAATTATAAATTATAAATTATAAATTAAATTTAATTAAAAATAATAAATTATAATTATGGCCTTATAAATTAATTTTTTTAGTGTTGTTAAAAAATTAAAATTACATATTAAATATTTTTTTTTAGTATTGTTAATTTAAAATTATATATTAAATAAAAATATAAATTATAAATTAAATTTATTTAAAAATAATAAATTATAAATTATGGCCTTATAAATTAAATTTTTTAAGTGTTGTTGAAAATTTAATTTATATATTAAATAAAATTATTTTTTTATTGTCGTTATTTAAAATTATATATTAAATAAAAATATAAAATATAAAATATAAATTTAATTTAATAGAAAATAATAAATTAAAAATTGTGGCCTTATAAATTAAATTTTTTTAGTGTTGTTAAATTATAAATTATAGATTATAAGGGTAAAATAGTCTTTTGAACATTTATCCTTATCCAGTTCGTCTAACCAAACATTGGATTTACTAAAAATAGTCCAATCTAGACATCTAATCCCATGACTAAACAAACATAGGATATAAATCCAATCCAACCAAATAGTCCCGGGACAATATATCCCAGGACTAACAGTCCGATGATTACAATCCCCCCTTATCCAGTCCGTCCAAACAAACGCACCCTTTGTGTTAAAAAGTTTGTTCCATTGATGAAGGATAGAAAGTTTGAAGAATTCAATTTGATGATGAGAAACCACATGCATACAAAAGAAATAGTCAATTTTTATTAACTGTAATTTTGTTTTTTTATTTTTTTTTTGGGGACTGGGGACCCCACTTTCCTTTTTATCTTTCCCACTCTATATGTTATTTTGAAGAGGCCTTTCGGTGCTCATCCCTTGGTTGAGATATATGTTTCGGATTTATATTAAAAATATATTAATTTTAAACACAGTTCATGTCAGCTATGTAGATATCATATGTAATAAAATAATATTATATGTACTAATTAATATATTAATTAGTGTACTAATAGATGATATGATACAATTTTAAAAATTTTAAATATTTATAATATAAGTAGAGTAAAATTTTATATTAAAATGCTTTAAGGCCACGTTTGTTTGGCGGATTAAGTTGGATGAGATTGTTAGTGAAAAGATTGTTAGTGAGGAGATTGTTAATGTGGAGATTGTTAGTGAGGAGATTAAATAAAAGTGTGTTTGTTTTAATAATAGTGTAGGAGATGATTAATAATGAGATTGTTAAATTATTTTTATATAAAATAAATAAATAAATTATTTCTATATTAAAAAAAATTAAAACAAATATTAAAAGGTAGACTTGGTAAAAAAAATAAAATTAAAAAAATAAAATTTTTATATAGAATAGACTCAATCCTCTTACTATTTTCCTAATCTCATCCAAAATCCAACCAAACTAATCTATCTATGTGAGAGTTTTCATAGTCTTATGGAATTACTAATCCCTTTCTATTTTTGTCAACTAAACATAGGCTATGTAAAACCCACATAATTGATAGTCTAATCCTCTTACCTATAAAACCAAACAAACACGGCCTAGAACACTTCCATGTGTTAATCTAAATAGTTAACACGTATCATTGATAATTGAGATTTTTATTACTTTTAAGACTTTTCTCTCTTTATGGCCTTTTCATTTTCTCTTTGTTAAAAAAGTATTATAACTCCCCCCATCCATGTTTTGCTTTGGATCTCAATTTTTTTATAACTTTTTAATTTCAACATATATTTTCTCCCTGTAGTCTTTTTGTTAAAAAATGTTGCAATTTCTCTTTAAAATTTACTCAGTCTTGGGGTTATTTGGGGTGTCCTAAATAAGTGCATTTTTTGTCTTTTTGAATTTAAAAATTGAGGAAAAAAATATGGATGTTTGGGTTAACTTTTTGACTTTTTATGGATAAATGTGTATTAAAAAATTATATAAATTAGTGTGTAGGGGAAAATTAGGATTAGGAGTTGTGCAGCTGTAATTTTTTACTTTTGATGAATAGTATTAACTTTTTAACTTTTCGAGTAACTTTTTGACTTTTTAATTTTTTATGGACTTGCCAAACTTGGCCTTACTATGACTTTTTGCTCCAAAAAATTAATCTTTTCATTATTTTATAAACCATTTTCCTATTATCATTATTTTCATGTATTTGAGATTGTAATTATATGTAAATTTTGACTAATCAATACTATTTATTTCAACTTGATCAAATTATTTAACAGTTGATTATCAATAGATGCTATAAATTTAGAACTTTAATAATCCTTTAAACTTTTAAAATATATAAAATACAACAACTTTTGTATTAAGTTGGGCTAATATTTTGTTATTTTTGGTTAACCTTATGAGTTTTGTTATAGTTAATGCAACATGTATGCATTACTCCCACCCAATCATATGAGTCACTAATGCTGTGTTTGGTTGGGGGAATTGGGGTGGGATTTAGAAAAGGAATGAGAAATGTAATCCTATTTATGTTTGGTTATAATAAAAAATATATGGGAAAAGAAAGGGAGTGAGAAATAAATAAAGAAATAGAAGACCTTTTAGGACATCAATTCTACTCTTAGAGTGAGGATAACAAGATACATGTCTTTTCCTCCTTTGATTCCCAACGCAACCAAACATAGTTGGGATTTAGAATCCTATTAATTCTTTCTCCTTTTCCTTTCATTTCCATTTCTCTTTCTATTTCCCTTCCCAAATCCCCCAACCAAACACAGCGTAAATGTCATAAGGGGAAGATATTCCTAACAAAGTTGCAGTGATAAATTTAATTTACATGGATAGTTCATAATAGTCATGCTGTGGTGTGTATAGAATTGTTATTTTTATTTTTTTATTCAACATGGAAAATTGATTTTGGATTTTAAGGGGTACAATTTGATTGTGAAACTTATATTATAGTACTATAGAAAAGGTAACATATTAACAAATGTGATATCGCTGATTATCCATTATTTTATTATGTTGAAATTTCAAGTATTTTTTTATAGTCATTATCATTTGTTTAAATGCTTCATACAAAGATATATATATATATATATATATAAAGACTTTATACACCAAAAAATATAAAATAAAAATTTAATCTAAACATTTGAAATAGTTTATTTTTTTGAAAAAAAATATTATAATGATTACAAATAAGATAAAATATCAAATTTAATTTGCAAAATTAATTTTAATCACTTTAAGTCACGTCAAAGTGTCAAAAAAAATCTACTCACAAAATGCAACGTTATGGTTATATAGAAAATTAAAATTGATTTACTTTTTTTGGGTAAGTAAAATTGATTTACTTACTAATATAGTATTCAAATTTACTTTAATAATAATTTTAACTAACTTACTAAAAATGATATGTTAAAGCTAATTTTACATAAAATCAAGATTTAAACACAACCCGTGCATAGTACGAGTAGAAAACTAGTGTGTATGATAATTTTATGATCAAATTTTCATAATCGGATTGAGAGGACTGCATAGTCTAAGACACTAATTTCAAATGAATTTCAATTAAATTGGTTTCCAGTAGTTATGTCTTTATAGTGCATATAATTGAGCTAAGTAGTAAGTTATTTAAACTTAATTTGAAAACTTAATGAGTTAAAAAATATGTCCAACTTTAATTTATTTACATATTAAAATAAATTTTTAACAAATTGTGGGGTTATATTTCTAAGTACCAACACGTGGCAAGGTGACGCCGACGTGTCAGCCGAGGTGCCACGTGTCATGGTAAGTCTTGCCGAGGTAATTTAAGATTTGCCGAGGTTATCTCCGAAGATATCTTAATCCGGGATAAACGGATAAAGGCCTCTCCTTTCTCCTACCTCGGCTTAACATGCAAAGGTCGAGCTACCCGCAGAAGAATTAGGCCGAGGTAACTGTTAGATCGGCCATACCAGCCTATATAATATGATAATATTATCTTGGTCAGATGGATGTCCAACCATGTGAAGGAAGCCATGAGGCCAACACTTCATCAACTAGCTGGCCTTGAGGCCATGTGAGATGGCCATGAGGCCACGAGAAGCCATGTGAAGTAATGAAAAGCTTTTATCTGGAAAGCTGCCAAAAGTGCAACAATGGGCTGGCAAGCCAGCTCAAAAGTTGATGAAGAAGCCATCAACTAGTCTGGTGTATATATGGAGAGGTCGAGAAGAAGAATGGGACTGACCATTAGAAGCTTAGAGAGTGAAGAGAGGAAGAGAATTATAGAGAGTTAAATGTAATTCTTACTGACCATTAGAAGCTTAGAGAGTGAAGAGAGGAAGAGAATTACAGAGAGTTAAATGTAATTCTTACTATTCATTCAATATAGTGAATCTGCTGCCCGTGGACGTAGGCAATTTTGCCGAACCACGTTAAATCCTTTGTGTTATTATTTGTGCCATCTATTCTGCCTGTGTTCTACAACTGAATCACTAAGGAGGGCAGTGTGATTGGAAAATCACTCACACAATTTGGCGCCGTCTGTGGGAAAGTAAGACGAATAGATGGCCAGTAACGCACAAAACGAGAAGGTTGGGGGCGACACTCCCGCTGGGAGTGGCAGGCCTATTGACCTTGGTGTCGAAGGAGACAACCACAACGATAAAGCCCGTGACCAGGGGAACGGGGGAAAAGACGTCGTCCAGGAGGGCGACACTTCGAAAAAGACGGACCAAGGCAGATACTACAAGGAGGATAACCTCCAGGTATGGAGGGATAGGTGCATACGAAGAGATGAGGAAGTCAAGGAACTGGCAGACAAGTTGGCAGACCTACAGTCGGTCGTCAACTTCATGATGCAAAACAATGTCATGCAGCCACCATACCCACTGCAGGATACGCCAATCCCAGCAGTCAAAACTCGGAATAAAGGAAGGAAAATAATTCCTGAAGCACCACAACACTCCAGGAACAAGAGGCACTCTCACCCGCCCTCCGAGGAGGTCGGGCGAGAGGAACCCAGACAAGAGAAGTCCCAGAGGACGTATCATACAAAGGATCAGGAACCCAGAGAACGTCGACATGTACAAAAGCAGGCTCTCTGCTTCGACACAACCCATGGAGAAAGATCAAAACGGGCACACCACGAGGCCGAGAGTAGTGTGCCAAAGGGACTAAAATCGAAAGATAGCCGAGCTCCGGGGAGGAGTAAAGAAGACTTGAGAAACTACCTCAAGAGGAGGGAACAGAACGCTGAAGCTGAGGTAACCTCAATCGTCAAGCCGAGGACACCATTCTCAGTAGAACTGGACAAATTTGAAGCACCAAAAAGATTTAGCATGCCGAGATTTCAAATTTATGATGGTAAGTCAGACCCTAACTTCCATGTTGGACTATTTTTAAACTCAATGGCGTTATACAGTGGGAACGAGCCTTTGCTCTGCAAAGTATTCCCCTCGTCCTTTGGGGAGATTACATCGGACTGGTTCCATAGATTACCAAAGGGAAGCGTAAGGACGTGGGAAGGCCTGGCCAAGATGTTCGTGGCCAGGTTCGTGACGAACAAGCTACAGCCATTACGAGTGGACGCTCTAATGGCTTTGAAGATCAATAAGGATGAAGGCCTTAGGGCCTATGCAAAAAGATACTACGAGGTGTTCAACCGAATACCTGAATGCAACCAGGAGGTAGCGGTCGTGTCTTTCAAGAACGGCCTGAAAGAAGATTGTTCACTACGGAAATCTTTGGCGAAGACACTGCCAAAGAGCATGGAGGAACTCATGGCAAGGATCGAAAAGTATGCCAGAGCCGTGGAGGATACACCGGCACCAAAGGAGGTCAAACAGGAAGGTAACAGCTCGCCGAAGCGAGGCCAAAGTAACAACGGATTCGGCAAGACAGAAATAGAGTTAAGGGCTAAATAGGCGGTGACAACCGTGTTTCGAATTCCAATCCAAAAAGTCCTAGGAAAAATTCGGAGCCAGCCCTATTTCAGAACACCGGCAAGGGAACCCGGGGAGTTTATGGGCAGAAACATGGACAGACATTGTTCTTATCACAACGAAAACGGACATACAACACAGGGTTGCAGAGCCCTAAAAGCACACTTGGAAGATCTGGTGAGGCAAGGTCACCTGAGAGACCGTGTCGATGAAACCAGAACGAGGGAAGAACAGGCAAGACTGCCTCAGGCTGAAGCAGCCCCACCACCGCCGCAACCCCAGGCAAAAAGACCTCGGGTAGTAAATGTAATTCACTCCAAGGTGAATGAAAACGACATTCGGGGGGAAACCCAAAGAGTAAAACACTTGCAGTACGTGAACCAGGTCGGACTGAAAAGGCCTCGGCCGGAAGATTGCCAAGGTCCGATGATAACCTTTACCGAGGCCGACCTAGAGATGGTCCAGCACCCGCATAATGATGCCTTGGTAGTATCCCTCCAGGTTGGGGAGTGCCAAGTAAAACGCATCCTGATAGATCAAGGCAGCTCTTGTGACATTATGTACGTTAGATGTTACAAGGAGCTGGGCCTTCACCCTGACGACCTGGAGCAATCGAATGGCCCGATGGTCGGCTTCAATGGAACGCCGACGTGGCCACTCGGTGCCACAAACTTGGAAGTGCAAGCAGGCACTAAGAAGATCAAGACCGAGTTCATCGTGATTGATACACCTTCACCATACAACATCATCATGGGCAGGCCGTGGTTGCATGCAATGGGGGCAGTTCCCTCAACATTGCACCAACTACTGCGCTTCCCAACAGAACATGGGATTGAAGAAATCAGAGGAGATCAACTGCAGGCAAAGAATTGCTCCATGGCAGCAATGAAGACTACCTGCAATGTTCGAGAACCAGCCAAGGCAGAAATTGAAGATGAGGACATGGAAGTCCTAGATGATGTCGGCAAGGAGCCGGCCGAGAAGAGTGAGGAAACACTAAAGAAAATCTTCGTCCAGGAGGGCGATGAGGAGCGCTTTTTTCTTCTCGGCTCAGGCTTAGCCGAAGAAGAGGAAAAAGAACTGGAGGCCTTTTTAAGAACAAACATAGAGGTGTTCGCCTGGACACCTTATGAAATGCCTGGCATTGACCCCGAGGTCACATGTCACAGACTGAACATCGACAGGTCGGCTAAACCTGTGATACAGCGAGCTAGAAGACCGACGTTGATACACGTCGAAGCAGTGGAGGAAGAAGTTGACAGACTTCTAGAAGCCAGGGCCATCAGAGAAGTCAATTATCCAACATGGCTATCAAACACTGTGGTGGTAAAGAAGAAAAACGGTAAATGGAGGGTTTGCGTAGATTTTACAAGCCTAAATAAAGCCTGTCCTAAAGACAGCTTCCCTCTGCCAAAAATTGACCAGCTGGTGGATGCTACATCTGGACATGGAAGGATGAGCTTCCTGGACGCATATAGAGGGTATCACCAGATAGCCATGTACCCCCCAAACGAGGAGAAGACAGCGTTCATCACCCCAAAAGGCCTGTATTGTTACAGGGTGATGCCTTTTGGATTAAAGAACGCAGGAGCAACCTACCAAAGGCTGGTAACCAAAATGTTCAAACACCAGATAGGCCAAACAGTGGAAGTCTATATCAACGACATGGTCGTAAAGACCAAAGAGCCAGAGAATCATCTTGCCGACCTAGCAGAGGTATTTAACATACTTAAAACATATCGGCTCCGACTCAACGCATCAAAATGCGCATTTGGGGTTGGATCTGGTAAGTTTCTAGGGTACTTGGTAACAAGAAGGGGAATAGAGGCCAGCCCAGATCAGATCAAGGCCATCCTAGATCTGCAGAGCCCAACCTCGGCAAAACAAGTTCAAATGCTCACTGGCAGGGCCGCAGTCCTAAACAGGTTCATAAGCCGAAGTTCAGATAAGTGTAAACCCTTCTTCAACCTGGTAAAAAAGACTGCAGACTTCCTATGGACGGACGAATGCGAGGCCGCTTTGGCCGATCTAAAAAAGTATCTGATCACGGCTCCAGTCCTCTCAACACCTGAGCCTGGGGAGGCGTTGTTTTTGTACTTAGCCGTGTCAGAGCACGCGGTAAGCGCAGTACTAATCCGAGAAGAGCAGGGAGAACAGAAGGCTGTCTACTATGTAAGTAAAACCTTAGCCAACGCTGAAACAAGGTACTTACCACTGGAGAAGTTAATGCTGGCCTTAGTCATGGCCTCAAAGAAGTTGAACCACTACTTCCAAGCACACAAGATTGCGGTGCTAACAGAGCACCCATTGAAATCCCTGTTACAACAAGGAGACTTAACAGGAAGAATTGCAAGATGGGCAGTGGCCTTGGGCCAGTATGACCTGGAATTCAGGCCCAGAACAGCAATCAAGGGCCAAGTTTTGGCCGACTTTGTGGCAGAATTCACGCCGGAGTCCATCGAACGTCGGGCTCCGTTGAGCCAAGATGAACGTGGTCCTAGCAAGCCAGAAGAATCCCAGCCGAAAGCAAAAGAGCAAAGGAAGGAAAAGCTCAGGCCTTGCAGCATCTACATCGGCGACTCATTCAGACTCTTTGTCGATGGAAGTTCAAACCGACGAGGAGCGGGGGCAGGAGTGCTGCTGATATCCCCAGATGGAGAAATAATAGAACAATCCATCCGTTTGGGGTTCAAGGCCTCAAACAATGAAGCTGAATACGAAGCATTAATTGCAGGACTAAAACTGGCAGCAGCAGCGGAAGCGGATGAGGTAATAGTGTTTTGTGATTCACAGTTAATTGTTAACCAATCAACAGGAGAATTTGCAGCCAGGGACGAGAGGATGTCGGCATATGCAAAAGAGGTAATCAGATTAGCCGAGTTATTCCGGAACTGCCGACTTCTTCAAGTTTGCCGAGATGATAACAGCCACGCCGACGCGTTGGCCAACCTGGGGAGTTCAACGCAGACTGGAAAGACAAGAACAATTATGATCGACTACATGTCGGGCCCGAGCATAGAACCACGGAACACAAAGCAAGAAGCAATGTGTGTGAACATGGGGCCGAGCTGGATGGATGCAATTGTTGCATTCCTGAAAGAAGGAAAACTGCCAGAAGATCGCAAGGAGGCACATAAAGTCAGATTGAAGTCGGCAAGATTCAGCTTGACTGCGGATGGACATCTCTACAGAAGGTCCTTCACAGGACCCCTTTTAAGGTGCGTACACCCTTTACAAGTTGAAGATTTTTTATATGAAATTCATGAAGGAATTTGTGGAAGCCACACTGGGGGCAGATCATTAGCCCACAGGGCCATTACCCAGGGGTATTGGTGGCCATACATGCAAAAAGATGCAGAAGCATACGTGAAGAAGTGCGAACCATGCCAACGGTTTGCACCTTTGATTCATCAGCCAGCTGCTGACCTGAATCCAGTATCCAGCCCTTGGCCGTTTGCCCAATGGGGCATGGATCTGGTTGGACAGCTTCCCCAAGCAACTGGGCAGAGAAAATACTTGCTGGTAGCGACAGATTACTTCACAAAGTGGATAGAGGCAGAACCTCTTGCCAAAATCCGAGATGTGGACGTCAAGAATTTCATATGGAAAAACATTATCACCAGATTTGGCATTCCCAGAGCCATTGTTGCCGACAACGGAACGCAGTTCGACAGCAAGCTCATCAAGAACTTCTGTGCGAAATTCAAGATCAAGAATTACTTTTCAACACCAAGTTTCCCCCAAAGTAATGGACAAGCAGAAGCATCCAACAAAGTAATTTTGGATGGAATCAAGAAGAGGTTGCAGGCAGCAAAAGGGAAGTGGGTAGACGAATTGCCCAACGTACTTTGGGCATATCGGACTACGCCGAGAAGATCAACAGGGGAATCTCCCTTTGCCATGGCCTATGGCACCGAGGCAGTCATTCCACTGGAAGTCGGCATCCCAGGGATCCGAACCCAGGGAGTTGAAAATGGGACTAATGATATACTCTTAGCCCGAGATCTGGATCTTTTAGAAGAACGAAGAGAGAAGGCTGCAATTCAGCTTGCAGTGTACCAGCAACAGCTTGCCAGAGCTTACAACAAGAAGGTCAACCCAAGAGATTTTCAAGTCGGCGATCTAGTTTTGAGAAAAGTGGTCAGCAACAAGAAAGATCCCAGAGAGGGCAAGCTTGGCCCAAACTGGGAAGGACCTTACAGAATTACCTCGGTGTTAGGCAATGGAGCTTATCGGCTTGAAGATAGTGGGGGCAAAGCATTGCCAAGACCCTGGAACACTTGTAACTTGAAATTTTTCTATCATTGAGATGGTCCTCATTCTTGGCCGATGTCATCAATAAACACGTATGAATGATAAAGATGCTGGAAGACATGACAAATGAGAACCCAAGTGGAACTCAGATTCACATTGGGGGCAGAGAAGATACAAGCCTACCACTTGTTGAAATTTGTAGCAATTACAAGTTGGTCTGGCCGAATACAAAGCCTACCACTTGTTGAAATTTGTAGCAATTTACAAGTTGGTCTGGCCGAATACAAAGCCTACCACTTGTTGAAATTTGTAGCAATTTACAAGTTGGTCTGACCGAATACAAAGCCTACCACTTGTTGAAATTTGTAGCAATTTACAAGTTAGTCTAGCCGAATACAAAGTCTACCACTTGTTGAAATTTGTAGCAATTTACAAGTTGGTCAGACCCGAATACAAAGTTTGTCACTTGTTGAAATTTGTAGCAATTTACAAGTTGGTCAAACCGGTAAAAAGCTTAGCTTCGCTTGTGAAATTTGTAGCAATTTACAGGTTGAAGTTAAGCCGAGATGGTTCCTTAGCCTCGTTTGTTGAAATTTGTAGCAATTTACAAATGGAAGTTATGCCGAGATTACTACTCTACTCGCTTGTTGAAATTTGTAGCAATTTACAAGTCGGGGTGAAGCTGATGCTATTGCTGACCGACATATAGCAATCCACAAGGTGGTCAAGCCAAAGATCATTGCTTAATACTTGTTGAAATTTGTAGCAATTTACAAGTTGAAGAAGTTAAGCCGACATAAGATCATCTTACAGGTTGAGCAATTTACAAATTGAAGTTAAGCCGACATGAGATCATCTGTTGAAATTTGCAGCAATTTACAGGTTGAACTAAAGGTTAAGTATATTGTTTAAACATTGTTGTTGAAATTTGCAGCAGCAATTACAAGTAGATTATTGTTTCGCACTTGTTAAAACCTGAGTAAAGTTTATTGTTTATATTAATCCTTGTTAAAATTGTAGCAATTTACAGGTAGGACAGACTGAGATTGTTGTTTTAAACACTCGTTGAAACTTGAGAAAAGTTTGCAAAGTTAACATTGAATAGTATATGTTTTATACTTGTTGAAATTTTGAAAAGATTGCAGTCAGTATCTTGCCGAAGTAAAATTTGCAGATGTTAATACCCGAGGTATGTAACCGAGAAGATTGTGCAAAGAATAATTATGAAAATCATGCAAGATATCCTAAGTATAGAGTCATACAGAAGCAATGAAGAATTAAAGACTGAAGATAAAGATAAAACAGTTGCATATAAAGAAGGCACTATGGCCTAGCAACAGTCAAGTGTTCACAAGTAACAAAGAAAGGCACATCGGCCATAAAGAAGAAGCTTACATTGTTCAGGGATCAACAAGAACAAGAAAAAGAAAAGAAACAAAGTAAAAAAAAAGCTAAGTCTCTTCAGCATTAACAGTTGGTCGGCTGCGGACCTCGGAGGGCTCTTGAAGAACGACCTCGACATCTTTTTCTGCCGCAACCTCAGCATGCTTTTCCATTACAACCTCGGCCTCCTTATCCGCCGCGATCTCGGCGTCTATCTCAGCAAGGGTCTTCTCAACACTCCTCTCAGCCAGAAGAAGGTCGGATGATGATAACTGGAATGGGTGGTGAGTTCCTTGGATACCTTCTCAACCTTCTCATCCTCCTCTGGGTTAAGTCTAGGACTTGATCACCCTGAGGAGGTGACTTGGTCTCAGTGGCATCCTTGGATTTCCTCACCAAGGCTTCGTCATCTTTATCTTCATCTTCGGCCTGAGATTCAGACCAGCTTCTTCCTCAGTTGACTTGGAGGAGGAGGAGGAGGAGGAAATGGCAAAGGGATAGCTTCAGCCTTGCGCCATGGTGAATCAGCAGGAAGATCAAGTTTTTTGGCTAAGGACATCCAACCAAGGGAAAAACCCCTATTGCATGCCGCTTAACCTGTAACTTGTAGTCTTCTGCAACATCGGCCATGCCTTGGGATATGCCTTGTCATCGGCCGCCTTGATTTCGGCGTCCTTGGTGCCAGCGCCTCGTGAAGTTCTTGCTCGGCCTGGGCAGCCTTCGCCTGAGCTTCTTTCTTTTCTGCCTCGGCAACGTTTTTAATGGCTTCAGCAGCCTCGGCCTTTCATCAGCCTCTTGCTTAGCCTGAGTTGCAGCCTCGGCTTGATCTTCTAGAGTCTTCATTTTATTTTTAAGACTCTTATTCTGTTTTTGGAGGGCAGCATACTCATTCCTCATCCTCTAACTTCTCCCACGTTTCAAATGCTTGCAAGGAGAATGAGTGGGCATGTTGCATGGCCTGAAAGAATACAAGGCAAAAGTTATTACAAAATGTTACAAAATCTAACAAGTATGAAGAAAGTGGCATGAAGACAAGTTATAAAAATTCAGAGACTTACTTGAACGGATCGCTGTAGCATGAGGCCGTAGTTCTCAAATTCATTCATCTTGGCATTACGCTCAAGATTGCCCTCAAGAAGAACTGTAGTACTAAGTGCCACGCCAATGTTCACGTCGTCGGCACTTTCGTTGGCATAGACTAGCCTGTTTTCAAGTGTATATTTTGGGCTCCCAGGGAACTTTGGGAACCCTGGACCCCGAAGTCGTCGCAGACGACGACCTCGGCCTTTTTTGGCTGAGTTGACCCTGATGGCTGGGCTTCAGCAGATCTTTTGGCGGGTGCAGAAGTGGTCTTCACAGTTGAAGTTAGTTGGGAGATGGGCAGAGCATCTTCAACCTCGACCTCAGTAGCTTTGGCCTTTGGCTGGGCCTTCTTGACTCTTTTTGGTTTTTGGTGGGGGCCACGGTTTGAGTGGGAATTGCGTCCACGTCGGTTGGAAGGTCGGCCAGAAAGTCCTGCACAACTGGCTTCGGGCGAACCGTTTCGGTAGTTTTTACAAGTCGTCGTCGGCGTTTTCTTTCTGGAACTGGAACCAAGTATGGTGCCGATGTGGAAGGCTAATCGGCTAGATCGGGTATGGACTCTTGATCGGTTCCTGATGTGGATGCGGTCTGAGTCATGGCAGTTTGGTGGAGAGGCGCTCTTTTTCTTCTTCTTTAGAATGTCGGGCAAAGTTGTGACTTGTAGGTGGGGATGAAATTCAACACCAGTGGAGCCTTGCGCTTCTGGAGTGGAAGGTCCAGGAGCTTCTTCAGGTCGGCCCTAAGGAAATAGGACTGGCGAAAGTCCTGGGTGGCTTGCGAACGTCTGTAAAAAAGAACATAACATTAGAAACAGATAAAATCTTTTTCAGACTTGAAGAAAGAAACCAGCAACTAAGTAATTGATACTGGGCTCTTACCCTTGCCCTCTTGACCGTTCGAGGAAGAGGGAAGGAGGAAGAGGGAAGGGCTGGACTTCTTCATCTGGGCCAAATTCCCAGTTTCCAGAGGCAATAAGATAATCGTCTAAAGCCCCTTTGTTGGAGTCAGGAAGGTCGGCTACGATTTTATACTCAGTAGACCTCGCTTGAGGTAATACACGTAACCCTTTTCTTTAGGTTGAGGGCACACATAGTATAACAGAATTGGATGTCGGTAAGAGTGATCCTAACATTCTCCTGCCGAGCTAAGGCTATGATGCCATTAAGCGTTCTATGGGCGTTGATGGTGAGTTGCATAGGGTTCAAAGAATAGTAATAAAGGACTTCACGAAAAAGGGATCTAGGGGGAACCGAAGTCCACACTCAACAAAAGCTACGACAGGGAAAGGCATGGTATTTTCTGTAGGCATGATGGAGTCGTCATCACCAGCTAACCTAAGATAGACATCTGCTGGGATGGAGAATTCTTGCCTGAAAAACTCTAGTTTGGTTGGGGTGTTAACCCTATTTCTCCACATACCCATGATGTAAAAGTACTAGGCTACAGAAACAGGTTACTTTTGAAGGGTTATTGGGACCTCGGCCTAAACCTAGGTATGTACTGGTACAAATTGTTTCAATTTTTCCTAAGGATTGATGGTTCTATAAGCAAATCCCAAACCTAAATCTACGAAGAACGAGTATGAAGGACAGAAAATCTGGGAAAACAGAAAAGCAAGAGCGAAGCTTCAGATTCAAGAATACAAATGGTGGAAGACCAAGAATAAAGGAGAAACAGTGCAAAATGTTCATGTGTAAAATCAAGAAATAAAGACGCATTCAGGTGAATGATTCGCAAATTAAAAGCTAGAGCAGAACAGTAACGGCAAAAAATTTCAGGGATAATCAAGAACTGGAGAGGAAAAGCCAGTTGCTTACCAGATAAGGTGAGGCCGGAAAGGAATTCGCCGAGGTCAGACGACGGGTGCAGCAGTGACGAAGACTTCACCAGGAAGACGAATGGAGACAGTAGCAGAGTTGAGAGCTTCGAGCAATGGCAGATTCGAAGAAGAGGGAGCCTTAGAGAGAGAGAAAGCCAGGAAATCAAAATGCAAAAGTGAAGAGAAGAAGAGAGAGACAATTGTTTTGTCAAAAAAGTGAAACGGCGGCAAAAGCATTCATTGCGCCTAGGTTAACGCATACGTCAGACGGCGCAAGCAGAAAAGACGGCTTGCAGGCGCGTCACCAGCACGGACCAATAAGGGTAAAACGCGTCGGTGGAACGGTCGAAAAATGGTGCATGACAGCTCATGCGCATAGGAGAATTGATCAGAATTGTTGTTCTTTGAAGAATACATGTCGGCCTGAAATGGATGATCTCGGCTAGAAAGTTCTTAAGCCGACGTATGAGAAAGAAGTTCAATGTAGGTTCCATCACCTCAGTATGCCGAGGTAATAGAACCTAGGGGGCAGTTGTGGGGTTATATTTCTAAGTACCAACACGTGGCAAGGTGACGCCGACGTGTCAGCCGAGGTGCCACGTGTCATGGTAAGTCTTGCCGAGGTAATTTAAGATTTGTCGAGGTTATCTCCGAAGATATCTTAATTCGGGATAAACGGATAAAGGCCTCTCCTTTCTCCTACCTCGGCTTAACATGCAAAGGTCGAGCTACCCGCAGAAGAATTAGGCCGAGGTAACTGTTAGATCGGCCATACCAGCCTATATAATATGATAATATTATCTTGGTCAGATGGATGTCCAACCATGTGAAGGAAGCCATGAGGCCAACACTTCATCAACTAGCTGGCCTTGAGGCCATGTGAGATGGCCATGAGGCCACGAGAAGCCATGTGAAGTAATGAAAAGCTTTTATCTGGAAAGCTGCCAAAAGTGCAACAATGGGCTGGCAAACCAGCTCAAAAGTTGATGAAGAAGCCATCAACTAGTCTGGTGTATATATGGAGAGGTCGAGAAGAAGAATGGGACTGACCATTAGAAGCTTAGAGAGTGAAGAGAGGAAGAGAATTACAGAGAGTTAAATGTAATTCTTACTGACCATTAGAAGCTTAGAGAGTGAAGAGAGGAAGAGAATTACAGAGAGTTAAATGTAATTCTTACTATTCATTCAATATAGTGAATCTGCTGCCCGTGGACGTAGGCAATTTTGCCGAACCACGTTAAATCCTTTGTGTTATTATTTGTGCCATCTATTCTGCCTGTGTTCTACAACTGAATCACTAAGGAGGACAGTGTGATCGGAAAATCACTCACACACAAATCAAATTACAAATGAAACTCAAATAGCTTGATTCATTTTAGAGTTTCTATCGAAAACCCTAACGCCATTACAAGGGTGTTTGAACTTCGTAACTCTTTGATGAAAACATGAAGAATTAAAGTGTAATGCGCCACTATTTTATATTACCTCTATATATAATATTTATGTATGTGTTTTGTATGTAAAATGATGACAAAAATATATAGATGCTCCTCGGACATACTCACACGCAGCAGAATATCTAAGTCATAAATTGTCACAAGGCAATTTGCCTCTGTCAGGCTCTCATTTGTGGCCTAACTTTCCCCAAATAATAATAATAATAATAACAGCTTATACATTTTTACGATTTCAAATCACTTAACATAACTCTCGGTTAGGTGTATATAAGTCTTTTAAATATATTTTTTTGTTAGTTGATTTTGAAGGAGGAATTTTACCTAAAAAGCTTGTAGCATTTAGTATCAGAATCAGTTAATATGTTGAATATGAAATCGGATTGATACAGTTGTGCAATTCAAATTCCAGAGGAGACAACTTATGAATTAGATTAAGATATTTAGAACGGTATTGGATATTGATAATTCAATAAAACGGATAAAAGTTACTACTAATACATAATATATACCACCACAACATATTAGTTTTAAGAATGTAATTAAATATATAAAATTATTTTTTTACAAAAAATTATTTTTTGCTAAAAGAAATAAGTTGTAAAATTTATTTGAAAAAAATTATAAATAAACGAGATAGTCTTAAAATAATTACATTATAAGTATAAAAAAAGAGAGTACAAGTCTACATATAAAAAAATTACACCAAACATTAAAAAAAATAAAAATTACAATATATATATCAAACTTATATCACTACAAAAATAAAATTATTTCTTCACCACTTCACTTAAACTAATTTTTCTAATTTATTTCGGCTGGTTGACCTATTCTTCATTACCTGGCACCATCCATTATAGGAAGGAAAGAGCCTAAATTCTCTCTCTTTGCCCATGTGCTATGATGGTCCATGTGAAAAGAGCCTAATCCCAATAAATATGCATCAATGTATGACCCACGCACAAAACCCCAACCCAAACACCATTTTTTTATACTAGATTCTCCCCCCAAACACCACAATTTTTTATACTGGATTCTCCAAAACAATGCATGTCTTTTAGCCAACAAGATCTCACTAGGACATAGTCTTTGTTTGCCAAAAAAAACCACCCCCCTCAAGCCATGGTATATTACTTTATTTTATCATATTATAAAATGACAAAGACATTCTTGACTTAAAAACATGACATTTCTCCTTCTGATAAATGTTATTATTGGGATCAACATAATTCATAAATAATTATATTGTATGGTAATGTAATTTCCAAGGTTGGCTTTGAGTTAGAGTAAAAGTTTTTACCATACAAATTATACATGAAAGTAGTCGGTTAAGATTGAATAATTTTTGAAATTTAAAATGACTCGATATGAACATAATCAATAACGCGACACGATTCTCATCCTTATCTTGGTGAGTGAGACACTTCCTTATGAATAATACCTAGTAGCTCGAAAATTATTGGCCCGAAACGGCTCGAAACCCAAAATGATGTCATTTTGGGTTTTTCTTTTTTTTTTTCCCCCTTTTTTTGCTTTTGAATACAGACGAGAGAGAGAAGAGAGAAGAGGGAAGAGAAAAGAAGCGAAGGAGAAGAGAGAAGAGGCGAGAGAGAAGGAGGAGGAAGAGAAGAAGACGGTGATGACGGTGATCGCCGGTGGGTATCGCCGATCGCCACTTTCTCTGTTTTCTCTACTTTTTTTTTTAGTAGATCTGGATCTGAAGATGAAGGAAAACAAATATATATATATATATATATATTTGTTTGCTGATGATGATGTGTTGATGATGGTGTTGATGAAGGTGTTGTTGTTGTTGATGATGATGCGTTGATGAAGATGTTGTTGATTTTTTTTTTTTTTTTTCTTCTTGTGGATCTAGATCTGAAGATGAAGGAAAAAAAAAAAATTTGTTGGCTGATGATGATGTTGATGGAGATCCAGCTTCTTCTTCTTCTTCTTTTCTTTTTCTTTTTCAGAAAAAACGAGAAAGAAAAAAGAAAGAAAAAGAAGGAAAACTCAAAACGACGTCGTTTTGGGTTTTGAGCCAATTTGAGCCAATTATTTTCGATCTACCAAACGGAAGATGTTATGTTTGGATTCAAATCTTACTCCTGTGTACTTTCCCATTCCCCTATTCCCTTCAATAAAAATAAAATAAAAAATTTGTACTAATATTCATTAATATGGCAACCTCACAGAACATGTGTTGCTTCAGGACCTAGTTTTGTTACAATTTTGAATTGGGCCGAGCTTTGGGCTTAGGTCCATACAGTTTTAAATTGGGGCCCAGGTTGAATTTTTTTAGCCCAAAGCATAGATTCATCCAACGACGTCGTTCGATTTGCCTTGCATTGCACATTTTGTTAGATAATCGTCGTCGCATTGACTTTTGCCTCTATCCAAACAGCAAAAGAATTTTCCGGGAAAATTGATAAGAAAATTCAAAAAAATATTGCGAGGCAGTTTTTGAGGATAGAAACAAAACAAACAAACAAACAAACAAACAATCAAATCAGATCAGAGAGTCTTCATGTGTAGATAGATAGAGGCGATGATGGAGGAGGAGAGAGAGAAGGCGGTGGTGGTGGTTGGTTTGATAGAGAACGCCACAAACTCTACGGCGGCGGAGGTCGATCCACGCCTCCTCAAAGCCATCAAATACGTCGTCCGAAACTCCGATTCCGAGCTCCGCCTCGCCGCCCAAACCCTAATGAATCTCATGAAACGAGATCACTCTCAGGTATATATATATCTATATATTCTGTGTTGTTTTTTTGATTTCATTGTGTTTTTTGGGTTAATTCTCATGCAATTTAAAACACAATATGAATAAATCTAGGGTTCTTGTTTCGCGCATGGCAAGAAATTTTTTTTTTTCTTTCCAAGATTGGATTCGAAAGGTTTAATTGGGTGGATTTTGTGAGACTACATAAGGTGTGAATTTGTGACCTAGCTCTGTTGTTTACTGATTTGGTGCTTGAAATTGAGTTTGGGTTTGTGGGTGGGTATACTTGGTTTGATTAAATGTCAGTTTGTATTGGGAAATAAGCATTTAAATTCATAGCACAAAGTGGGAAATAGTCACAAATGTTTTTTTGTGCAATACTTTGATGCACAAATTCTTTTTTGTGCACATATATATTTATACTAGTGGTTGGTGCAAATGTGATGCATTTGCAATTTTATACATCTAAATTTTGGGCAGTGTAACGAATGAAGATTGAATTAGCAGTTACTGGATGTGGAGTTTTAGCGGTTACCAATTTTAGGGTTATTTTGGATAAACGAAAAAAAAAAAAAAAAAAGTGTGACAAAGATTCTATTTTAGGGCTATTTTGGATAGAAAAAAAAAAGTGTGACAGATTTTGAATAGTGTGCTTTATATAATGGAATAGAAGAATAGATATTTGAGATCATGAAAGGTAGTGCTATAGGAATTGGGAGTGTCTAATTGGAGGGTAATGGTTTAGATTGAAATGGACTCTAGTGAGGGAAAAAAACTAATCTGGGGTGCATTTCGGAAAATATTCCTAATGGAGTCAAAATATTTATAATTGAAGGTTATGGTTTAATGGTGGTATGATATGATTTTCCAATAGAAGCTGGATATGATATTTTAATTTGAAATGTCTTCTGCAGGTTAGATATCTTGCGCTTCTCATAATAGATGAACTATTCATGCGGTCGAAACTGTTTAGAACCCTTCTTGTTGAGAACTTGGATCAGTTATTGACTCTAAGTGTGGGATTCAGAAGAAACTTGCCGCTTCCTGCTCCTTCAGCTGTTGCATCGGTTTTGCGTTCGAAGGCGATTGAATTCTTAGAGAAATGGAATGCTTCTTATGGGATGTATTACAGACAGCTTAGGTTAGGGTTTGACTACCTAAAAAACACCCTTCGTTTTCAATTTCCAGACTTACAAGCTAATGGGGTTCGGATTCAGCAGGAGAGAAGGGAGAGGGAGATGAGGACAAAAGAGATTTTACTGAACAAGTTTGAAACGCTGAAGGAAAATTTTCCTTCAATCAAGGATGAATCACAGTCAACACTTGATGAAATTGGGGAATGTTTAGAAATTGTAACTGCAACAAATGAAAATGTGCCAATGGATCTTTTAGATGATGAAGAAATGGAAGAGTTTCGTAGTTCTGAACTTCGACAGATACGTCTTGATTCATTGAAAGAAGCAGAGAAAGTTCAAGAAACAGGTGACAATAAAGTGGTTTTCGATGTGTTGAGGGAGCTTTACAAGCTCCTGGTGACGAAGCATTTGGTTTCAGTGCAAGAGTGGATCTCAGTTCTTGTAAGGGTTGAAGTGGCAGACAACAGATTCAGGGACTCCGCGTTGAAAGAGTTCATTGATATTCGAAATCATCTCCGGTCAGTGAAGAAGAAATGTGAAGAAGCAGGTTGTTCTCTTCCTGACAGCAAAAATCACGAGGAAGAAGATATTTGGGAAGAGGGTACTATTGAATCATTTGAGAACTGGAATTCTGCCACTCTCGATAAGCAAAGCGATGATTCTAATATTGCCTCGACTTCCATTGAGGTAAAAAAGAAAGCTTCCAAAAACAGTAATAAAAAAGAAGATAGCAATGAGAAGATGGATTGTGAAGGCAGTGGAACTGAATCGAACCCCCAGAGGAGTAAGTTTCTGGCTGAAGCTCCAGTGATGAAGTGGGGTTCGTTCTTGGATAATTGGGATAAAAAAAGGGATGTTTTGGCCAACCAAAGGGGTTTGGAGCTCGAAAATCATTGGGGTCGGGTAGACTATGATGCAGTTATTCCAGCTGCGAAAATCGCAGAATTGAATGTTCAAGCAACGGTTTATGAAGAAGACCCTGTTGAAATCCAACCATGTCGTGCTCGTTTGAGTAAAGGGGGACTTTGTCAGAGAAGAGATTTGAGGGTTTGCCCATTTCATGGGCCTATAATACCGCGAGACGATGAGGGAAAGCCAATCAATCAAACCTCTTTAACAGAGGAGATGACTCCTGATTTCGGGAGTGATTTGGTGGAGCAATTGGCAAAACAGGCAGTGAAGAATATTCGGGATAGGAATATAGAGGAAGTAAAGAAGAGAGAACATGATAAAAAGGCATTGAAGCGAGCAAAGCTTGCAAAAGTTCGAGAACACAATGATGCTGTCTTACGGGAACTTGCTATGGCTTCAACTTCAAGATCTTCAGCTGTTGGAGAAGATATAGAGACAACCAATGGGGAGAGGTCTTCAGCCAGAAACAAGAAGCAAACTCTTGCGTCGATGTTGAAAAAGAAAGTAACGGCTAAAGATAGATTAGCTCAAAGGTTGTTGAACACCGGTGCAAGAGATGCAACGACAAGACAACTCACTCTGGGAGAGGATGCAAAATACAGAGAAGCCTTCCCAAATCAGTGGTAGATGTGAAATTTCTCAGTTACACGTTTCTGATAACTCGTCCGGTTCATCCTGTAAGTCCCATAACACTTCGTCTTAATCACTTGATCCATTTGTTGTAATATCGGCTTTGGGGATAGTGAATGACACCAAGGGAGCGGTTTTTTTGGCTAGTTTTGTATTATACATGAGTGTTTTTTTTCCTTTTTGTTCCTCTCCAATTTCTTTGCAGCAGATTGTATCTATTGCAGATAGAGAATTTTTTATTTTATTTTATTTATATTTTTAAGTTATGAGAAGCTGTGAATTTTCATCGTTTATGTTACCTCTGAAACATGGTTGATTACATTAATTATTGTTTAAACTCGGTGTTTGCCTATGAAGTGCGGACATAGACACATGACATGACATGATACGAACATGTTAACATGGAATTTTTAAAAAAAATGTAGGATACAATATGTGAGGAATATGCACAAAAATATATAGTTTTATATATTTATTGTACGGCATATATATGTTATATATATGAATATTTAATTTAAAAATAATAATTTTAAAGTCAAAAGAAGAGAATATGTATAAATTTATGTTTTTTTTTTCATTGGATTTCAAGTTATTTTATTTAAATTTTTAATGTGTTTTTTTGTGTGTCTAAGCAATATCCACGTGGCCTTCAAGTGTCTAAAATGTGTAATTTTTAAAAAAATAGTAGGACATATTTGGACTTGTGTTCACTATGTGTTGGGAAATGTCCGATGAATGTCGTGTTGTATCAGTATTGGACACGGCATTTTACTTTTTTAGAAATGTCTGTCCTTTTAATTTTTTTATGAATTGAAAAGCATGATTTGATCAAATTTTTTATGCTGATTTTGTTTAAGGCTGTTTAGACCCAGGTATACATCTATGCTCATTGATTGTAATAACCTCCTTGTTTGGTTCTAGTTTCAGGCTATGATGAATGTGACCATTCTCAAACCTGCACTTTAATGTAGAAGGTGAAATGTTTGGTCTCAACAAACACTAACCTGTTCTTTATTTAATAAATATAAATCTGATGGTCGGTGGTGGTGAAATGGTTTTTTTTGAGAATGGTTGTGATGTAGCTGACTTTCTCAACAAAATATTTTCTTTATGGTTTGTTTGGTAGCAGGAACAACAAAATTCCCTTTTTTTTTTTCCTTCTACTGTTCGTTTCATTAGAGTGAAAAATATGGTAAAAAATGAAAGTGATCGTTTTCTTTATGGTTTGTTTGGTAGCAAGAAGTAAATTCCCTTTTCATTTTATTTCTGTTTGTTCCTTATAGTGTCTGTTTGATTGGGTTGAAAAATATGATAAAAAATCAAAACGATGAAAAATTCATGATTTTCTCTACTTTCATTTCATTCTAACCAAACCAAACCCTAAGTTGGTAGGAAGAACAAAATTCATGATCTTTTTCATCATCTTTGTGGCCATCATGATCAATAAGTTTGATCAATCTTTTGATTGGTTAGAGCACAAAATAGATGGAACATAGGTAACATCCTTTCAAAGCCAACTAAAGTAGTGAATATAATGCTTTTAGAATCCTATCTGCAACACTAGTGGCCTTTTTTAACCTTGAAGTGGCTTTTAACCCAAGTGATCTTTTATGCCCATTATTATTCTAACTAATCTTCTTTCTCTGTTTATTATCTAAATATAATTATAAAGTACAATTGGTGCCTTGCATACTGTAGTCCACAAAGGATTATGATTACATCATGGGCATTTATTTGTAGAGGTGACAACATTTACGAGAACATCTTTTGTACTTGAGTGAATGAAAAATGTTATTTTTATTAAAGATTCATATAATTTTTTTTTATTAAAATAATATATCAGTGACATTTTTATAATTAACATATATCCTGATATTTGTCTCATTTTTTACTTTTTTAGTTGGTAATAAGTTTTTCCAAAAAAAGTGAAGTAGGAGAGGGTTTTTTTTTGGAATATAATTTCTCTCATTCACCAATCAATTGAGTAATTTCCTATTTGTTTGTATGTGTAACAAAATAGCAGTTTGAATTCAAGTTTATTTATTTATATTGAATTTAGGCCTCATTTGGGAACATACTATTTTAGTAACTTTTTATCTTTTTATGAAAAGATGTGCAAAAAAAGTAAATAGAGTGATATGACAATTTATAGTGACTTTTTAAATTTTTGACTAAAATGTATAATAGACAAACGAGACCTTAATATCCTTAAATGCTTCTACCAAAAGTAATAATATAAAATAATATATACTTCATATAATTGACTTATTAAGAAAAAATAAAAATTGACAAAGGCTTAAAAAGTAGAAAAGCAAATAAATTAAGGTTCAAAACAATAGGCAAATTTTATGGGCATAATTACATCGTGAAGTAGAATTAACAAATGGACATAAAAGTGGTTCCATTCATGCACCTCTAATGATTTGCATCTTCAACCAAAACATAGAAGGAAAACAATATTTTTCACCCAATGTATTTCATATTCTCACACTAAATTGCATAAGAAATAAAAAGTTATGATAAAGTATTCTGATGATATATATATCAACACTCGACATAAAATACTAAAATGAAAATCTAAATTTTTTCTGTCTTGGATATAGGGAAAGTATTTTATATAATGTGTATGTTATATGATTGAGTTAACGTGATATACTTTTTCATTCATTATTTGTCATTTAATAACAAGTGAGATCGAAATTTGATGTGGCCAATCAGTCAGCACCTCAAACAGAGTATAAAATAACTTTTAAGTCTCATATTTATCATAGAATAAATAATAAGTGAAAGGGTACCACGTGACATAAAATACTCTTTCCTTCAATATAACATGCTTGATCAAGAACTTTTGTGATTGTTGTCAAATTGGCATATGCTTATTTCACATCCTAGTCTTCTTCATCAATATGAATCTTGATATATATACATATATATAGAAACAAATTGACAGCAAAAAGAGCATTAAAAATATATACATACATATATATATTATGTACTATATCATCCAAAGAAAACCCATTAATTCTTTGTGCCCAATGTCCATCCTTGCTGGAACATCATATACTGGCCTAGTTGAAACCTACTCTGTTTAAACACCCCCCCCCCCCCCCAAAAAAAAAAAAAAAAAAAAAAAAAAAAAAAAAAACCTACTACGTCAGGATAAACTTTTGTGTCCTCTCAAGAACTTTTGTGTAGACTACTTGCTCAATGCTCACACAAGCTACGTTCAAAGTGATGATGTAGGGCTTTAGGTCATTGGAGGACCTTTTGTTTAGTTGTGTTTTTGTTTTTCTAAATTTTGATTTATTATTTTTTGTGATATTTTGGAAAGTGAATTAATAGTCATTTGTCAATGTTTAACCTACTTTCACTCTTACAAAAAAATTCAAAAAGTTAAAAAATCAATTTTTACCTATCTTCTCAAAACACCCTTTATCCAATAAAAGTAATGAGAAGTTCAAAAATACTTCTTGTTTTCATTTTTGTGCAAAAATAAAAAAAAAAAAAAAAAAAGGATTTTGAAAATTCAGAAACAACTTTTTGTAATGTTTTCTAAAAAATGTCCAAAAACATTTTTTGTGAAAGCAGTTCTCCAAATTTATTTGGCTGAGTTTTCAAATTCTGTTATCTAAAAAAATTTTAGAAACTAACTCGGTACAAAAAAAAAAAAAAAAAGTAAAAAAAAAAATCAAAATACTCGTTATTTCATTTTTTTTCTTTTTTTTTTGGTTTTCTTTGTTTTATGGGATGGAAAAAAAAAAATTTGTTAAAAAAATTTAAAAGATAAATTCTAAAAACTTAACGAAGTTATCATCCTATCTCATGATGTAATAGCCTTAATTGAGCAAACAAATTGTTTAGCACTCAATATAGACATTTGAAAATGAAATGTAATAAGTCAAAAAGTAGATTCGACAAGAATTGTCTTATATATCTATTTCACATTTGATCAAAAATAAAAAATAAAAAAAGGATTGTTGTCTTTATATCTATGAAGACTATACAATGTGAATTAAATATTATTGGAAATTATGAACATACTCAGAACAGCATAAAATGGTGGGAGATATTGCTCATAAAAAATAAAAAATAAAAAGTTGAAGAATCATGCTCAAATTAATTCATTAGGATGTGGTTAAGAATAAAAAAATGTCAATACAATTTTAATATATTTTTATATAATTTATATATGTATATCAAGAATTATAATCAATCAACCGTTATTAGCCATACTTAGACACGTACTCGAACACAATATTTGTACCAAAATTTATGCATTACAATCTGTATATGCATACTTTATTATATTTATTAGCTTTTAGAGATATTTGTCAACAAATTTAGGGGTTGTTTGGAATGATCTAAATAAATGTATTTTTTGTCTTTTTATGAAAAAATGTGCAAAAAAGTAGAGAGGTGATGTGATAAAAAAAAGATAAAAAAATAAAAAGATAAATTATTTTGTGTATGCCAAACTTGACTTTAATATAGTTGTATGTTTTTATTTATTTATTAGGGCCTTATTTGAAGGTAAGTTATCTTTTGACTATTAAAGTAAAAAAATGCTAGACCCTTTGGCTAAGGTGTTTTTATCTGATAATTGTGAATTTTTTTAACACAAAATTCATCTCTATTTCACAATCACAACTACTAAAAGATTCACATTTTTCAAAAAAAATTATATTTAGTGAATTTTTTAAAATTTTCATTAAACTTTTTTACTTTTCAAGTTGTTCTAAACTTGCCTAAACTTTTTCAATAACAATTTTTTTTTTTGTTTTTTTTGTTTTTACATTTGCCAAAAGCATCTAATTCTTCTAGCAAGACAATTTTAATCGAAAAGAAAAAACAAAACATTACTAAAAAAAATTGCCGAATATAAACTAAATACACGTCATAAAAAATATATATAATTATTTTAAAATTTGTTAATAAATATACTAAGATAGTAATTAATTAATATTGACCCATAGAAATTAGAATTACAATTAAGTGATGAGCATAAAACAGCTAATAGCTTTACCAAGTCTATTTTTTGATTTTTTATAAAAAATATATAAAAAAGTAGAAAAAATAAATAAAAAATAGAGAGAAAATATTGATAGATATTAATTGATATGATATAAATAAATATATATATAAAAAAACATATTTTTTAATACATGTTAAACAAGCAATAACAAAATAAAAAAAATCCCAATAAAAAGTGAATCAATAATACCATCAATCTACCTAATCCAATCCATCTACCTCTTTCTCTCTCTCTCTCTCTCTCTCTCTCTAAAAACCTTTCCCATTTCTTTTCTCTCTCTCATACAGCCCAAGAAAATGAAAGAAAATCAAAAACCCATCGAGAAAACCACTTCTCTCTGTGGGTTTTCTTTCTTCTTCCTTTCATTCTTCAAGAACCCTCAACACTGACTGATAATCACATCCAAAAAGAATCAAACCCATCTCAGAAAAACCCAGAATTTCGTGTTAATTCTCTGTTTGTAGATATATTTTATGAATATGGAATTGGATAGCATTGAATGCGTATCGGATGGTATGGATGAGGATGAGATCCATCACCATCGTCATCCTCAGTTTTCGTCCTCGAAGCCTCACAACAACGTTGTTTCTTCTGCGATTCATCCAACGACGAGTGTCCATGAGCTTCTCGAATGCCCAGTTTGTACCAATTCAATGTACCCTCCAATACACCAGGTTTGTTCTTTGTTCGATTTAGATTGTTGGGTTTGTTTTGCTTTTGTCTCAATCGTTTCGCTAATTTATGTTTTGGGTTGTGCCTTTGTGTTTGTTTTGTTTCTTTTGATGTCTTTGGATTGTTGAATTTGATGTGGAAGATTGGATACTTGGGAACCACTCCGATGATATATTCGATTCAAGCATGTGATTTGCTTGGTTGGGTTTCTATAATTCTATAATTTCTTGTGGTTTCTTCATTCTGTGTTCAAGCTAATTTGATGCATTAGGGTTTCAAATTTGGTTGTAAATGCTGCAATTTATTTGAGAATTTGTTATGTATTTTGGCATGATGTTCTTCGTGGGATTTTTTTGGTGATTGATTGATGATGTAAGTGGGCTGTATTATGGGGATTGGGTTTTCCCAATTAATTCACAAATTTTCCAAATTTTGGGGGTATTTGGAGGTAAAGGATAATTATTGTGTAATTTTGGAATTTGCGTAATTTGAATATAGGATGGGTGGAGATCTGTGTGGTTTCAAGAGTTTTTACTTGAAAGAAGGGTTTTGTGGTGCTCTTAATCCTTTTGCTTATATACTAGCTTGGAGTTTGGTTTGAGTTTTGTCGGCAAATTATGATACAATCTTTATTAATGTATCTTGTATGATCAGGAAAACTGGCTTGGGGATATAGAATGGAGAATATGGAAGAACATATTCTATTGGAGAGAGACTATGGCTTCTAAAATTATGCGAATCACTTGTCGCTTAATAAGTCTTTGATAGTTATCTGCTGTTCAACATTTTGTATGAGAAAGAAGGAACCAGTAACGCTTATAATTTAATTAATGTTTACTAGCCTTTGAATATAGGACTTATATTGTATCAAAGTATTTATTTGGAGATGTGTGTACACGTGCAAATGATTTCATAAACTGATGTTAACAACACTAGAAGAAAAATGGATTTAGTGAATGTCTGAGAAACTGCATGTCATTAGCTTCATGGATCTCAACTACAGCGGTTGGAATCAGATGTTCACAGTGCTGTCATGGCAAGGATTCTCTTTTTGTTTTCCTACCTCGTCACAAAATCTCATGACTATTGACCAAGAAAGTTAATGTCAATTCAATTAATTGTTTGTATAATGTGTAGTTACGGCGACATAATATCTTGCATTAAAGAGTCAGTTTAAATGTCAACTGAATCATTTGCATTTATAGTTTTGTTTTATTTTAAATTGTATGAAGTGAAAGGGTTATTTCATGAATGAGAACAATAATTGCTTCATTGTTTGAATGTAAGAGAGTGTGAGTTGGCTATGTCTCTTGTAAGGGGATTTAACGGAAAAGGTTGAGCCAAGATGAGGGCGGTGATTTCTTCAATACATGGATGAATTAACCTCATTAAATGTGTGATCTTGGAAACAAAATGCTGGAACATAAACTCAAAATGAATTTTGAAGGTGCATGTCATCTTAAATTTTGTTTATGAGATAGCAAACTTGGAGTCAGTTAATACTTGTTAAGGCTTTCCTTAAGAAAAATGGTTTTTGAGGAGCTGATAGTAATGGGAGCTTTGGAGCAAGGATTTGAAAATGAAATGTTTTGGCAGCATATTAACATGTAGGACGGTCTTGGGGTTCCCTCTTTTGAAGCATTGTCGGGATAAATACCTTTAGAAAGTTATTTTACTTTGAATAAAGAATGTTCTTTGATATTGGAAGGTAACTCTTGTGCAACCCTTAGGATATCAATAGTCTGTTCTGCATGAGAAAGTTATGTTATCCAATCCCGGTGTTTGATCACATTACGGTCATGTGCGTCATGTAAAGATGAATAAATTGTTGGCTGAACCGGACAAATACTTGTGGTTTTAGATCTGTTGACAATGACAACTGTGGTGCTGTTATAAATATTATCATAAAACTTGAGTTACATATGTAGACACTTCTACTATTACATATATGCATAGTTCTTCTAAATGTATGAAGTAGTAAGTACCTGTGTTGAACACTGATATTTGGGTAAGGGTTTGGGATATACTTTTACATGTTAGTCATTCACGTTTTTCCATACAACTAAAAAAATATTCCTGAACACATTAATTTACACCTCATAAAAAGCCAAAAGTCACCAAAAAAGCCAAACCCCAAACCACATCTTAATAATTCAAATTCATCATAAAATTGTGCATGTAACCCTCATATTATGTATAGAATACTCTTTGGCACCTTGTAACACAATTTTACCCTAGAAAAAAAAAAAAAAAAGAAGAAAGAAAAGCATATTAAAAGAACCATGAATATTTTTCCATGTCCTTGTGTCAATGGACATGGGAATTAGATAAATCAAACACTTGGACACATGCTTGCACTTGACATCCAACACTCGTAAACAAGTCCATGTAACATAGGTTGCATACTAATGAGTGTGTTAAGTTGCATACACATGTAAATAATAATATCAAAAGTTCAACAGTAATAAGATGTGTCTACATGTATGTGTATATACATATTTATTTTAGTTTTTTCGTTAGTATACTATTAAAATTTTTCAGGGTTGCATTTTTTTCCTTAAAAAGCGAATTGACTGGTATTTTAACAAGTCTTTTTTAATTTTGCAGTGTCACAATGGGCACACACTCTGTAGCACCTGTAAAGTAAGGGTACAGAACCGCTGTCCCACCTGTAGACAGGAGCTTGGTGATATAAGGTGTTTAGCATTGGAAAAGGTTGCTGAATCACTCGAACTGCCTTGCAAGTATTGCTCTCTTGGTTGCCCCGAGATATTCCCCTACTACAGCAAGCTCAAACACGAGGCCATTTGTAACTTTAGACCATACAATTGCCCCTATGCTGGATCAGAGTGCTCGGTTGTAGGTGATATTCCATACCTTGTTACCCATCTTCGAGATGATCACAAAGTAGACATGCACTCGGGATGCACATTTAACCATCGCTATGTAAAGTCTAATCCGCGTGAAGTAGAGAATGCCACATGGATGTTAACTGTAAGTATATTTCTTTATTCTGAAATAATCTTTAATGTATGGATATGTATATATATGTCTTGTTTAGAAATGATGTTTCTTGTGATGGATTGATGGTCCTCAATGAGCAAAATGCTAATCTTTTGGATTAATAGGCTCACTCTAAAGATGGGCCTCCTTTTCTTTTTGTTTTTTTTGCTTTTTTGATACGGTTAGGTTTTTTAACAAATAATTCTTGAAAATTTTGGCCTATGCATTAAATAGATCATTTTTATTGCTTTACTGTTTCAAGTAATAATATCAATAGTAACACAGAACGATTTTTTTTTTATTAATGATTATTAGGTAAAATTAACCACCTCATTAGAACTGCATGCATCAGGGGACGAGATTCCAAAAAGATAGGAACCTAGAAAATATGTCGAGCAATTTACCCCGGAAAATTATGCGTGGTTCAGATTCAATTTTTGTATAGTGGGATCCACACTTGAAATAAATCTCAACCACACAATGTTTTCTGGGTAAATTTTTTGGGTTCCTAGCATTGCTGGACTAGAATAAGATTCACCATTATATATTGTTCTTGAGTTTTTACCATTGGTATCCCCTCTTCTTTTTTTTAATAATAATTTCAAGCCTTTTTTCATATCCCGTCTTTATAAATATATATCAAAAAATGGAAAAATTATGTCGCCATGTTTATCTTGATCTATCTTTCTTTAAGTTGCTGGTAATTGCTGTTCTAGAGCACAAATCATTGAGCATTGATTGAACATCTTCAATTATAGTGTTCCCTAAATATTTGTTATCCGTGCCTTTTTTTAGGTTTTCAATTGTTTTGGTCAGTACTTCTGTCTCCATTTCGAAGCTTTTCAGCTTGGGATGGCTCCGGTTTACATGGCATTTCTACGATTCATGGGCGACGAGACAGACGCCCGAAACTACAGTTACAGCCTCGAGGTTGGAGGAAATGGACGGAAACTCATTTGGGAGGGTACCCCGCGAAGTATAAGGGACAGTCACAGGAAAGTGAGGGACAGCCATGACGGCCTCGTTATACAGCGCAATATGGCGCTTTTCTTCTCCGGTGGGGACAGGAAAGAACTGAAGCTGCGAGTTACGGGGCGGATATGGAAGGAGCAACAGAACCCAGATGGCGGGGCGTGCATACCCAACCTCTGTAGTTAAGGCTGGTCCTCTCTCTCTCTCTCTCTCTCTCTTGTGTGTGTGCTGAGTTTTCTGCTAATATTATTAGTGATAGAGATGTTGAGAATTCTTGATATGTATGCATGAATACTAGCTGGAAGTTTCAGCTTTTCACACATTGTTTAATAAGGGTTCTTTTGTTGTGGTTTTGTGGTCAGAACAGGCTTTGATTTCAAGTTATGCTCCTTGTATAATGCAATTGTAGAGAAGCTTGAATTGCTCAACTCATAAGAGTAAATCTAAGCGCACATATGATTTTCACAGAATGGTATACAGATGACATGCTAGGTCTCACATATGGTGGATCTCACATGTAGAGCCCACCTTTTGTCTCGTATTTGTATCTTATTCTGTGAAAATTTTCCGTGTTAATAACATAGAAGCCATTGATAATTAATGTAACATCTTTTCTTTTCTTTGTTTCTTTCTATTTTTAGGACAAGCAATGACTTCATTTTATTTTATTTCTTGATTCAAACAAGTAATGACTTCATTGAGTACATTGTGCAATCTTATTTTGATTGGTTTTTGGCCTCTTGTTCTTAAGTTAATTGCCCATTTCATTACTTATCATGTAGATATGGCATTACTTTGTAAGATTTTACTGTGTCAAGCAAGGAAAATTATTCAATACTCTTAAAGTTTCACGGCACGTGATATTTTTGACTAATGAGACTGCACAAAAGAAGATAGATGAGGTTGACTTCAACTCATTCCATTACTAGGTTTTTATTGGTTCGAGAGTACTATATTAATATGTTCAAATACCTACTTTGAAAATATTGAATAATTACTCATCAAATAAGTAATAGTATTTATGAAGTTTCTAATGTTGTGTATTCTTCATTATTAGTTTTGGGTGAAAAATTGAAGGTCCATAAAATGTGAATCTAACTAGTTGGATTCTAATAATTCAAGAAAAGAATTATCATATTCTCACAAAGTAAGTAGATGCAAGTTCAAGAAATTTTCTTTTCATGGTAGAAGCGGTTTTTGTTTTATCGAAATTCTTTTTTCATTTTAACGAATTGATTAGTAGTTAAGTGACAAGTATGATTAATAATAATTAACAATATTAGATAGTATTAAACAATTAACAAGGAAAAGGAAATATTTTCTTTCGCTTTTTCTTTTTATCTTACAAATTTAAAAAATAAATAGAGAAGAAAAATCGCGTTAAAAATATAATTAAAATTAAAGAATGATTTCATTTCAGGAAGTTCTATAAACATTGTGCAAATATTTCCCATGTCATTAGATTAACACACTACACATGTGCATTATTGGACACCAAAGAGTGAGATTCACTGTATTTCATCAGTGAATTTTTTTTGGAAAAATAACTGCACAGTAATGTAGCGGAAAAAAAAAAATTGTAAATTAATGAAAAAATTTATACATTTTAATAATTAAAACACTATATATTTTTTCATGATTTTGTATTTTTTTTACTGCATTACTGTGCAATTATTTCTCCATTTTTTTTTTCACTTAAAACTTAAAAATTACTAGATGAAATAAATATTTAAACAACAATGGCCATGAAAAGTGACAATTTAAGTTTTGATTAAAATAATATTTGTTTTATTAAAAAGTAACTAAAAAAAAAAATTAAAAACCTTATATATAAAAAAGTTTTATTTCTAACAATTACTAAATACATTATTATTTTTTAATTCCAAAAAATTTAAAATTTAAAAAAAAAAAAAAAAAAGGGTAATGTTTGGTTTGCATTTGGGAGATGAGTTTTAGAAAAAATTTCTAAAAAATTGTTTGGTTTGAGTTTTTCTAAAAAAATTTTCAAAATCACTTTCTCTCTTTTATACATCAATCAATCACTTTTTCTCTCTCCTCTCTCCTTCTCAATCACTTTTTCTCTCATACACATCTACTCAAATTCTCTCAAAATATCAAATCATCCCAAACTCTCAAAAAAATAACTCTCTCAAAATATACAACCAAACAAACTAAAAAAATTTCTAAACTTTCTCTCCAAAATTTTTTTGGGATATTTACCAATTAGTCCTATTAACTAGACTTATTTACCTACAGGTCCTAACTAATAAATTTAACACTATAAAAATAAGAGAGTGATAAATTTATCACTAAAAATTTATTCATAAAAACAAAGAGACTGATAAATTTATCACTATAAATTTATTCATAAAAATAAAAGACTGATAAATTTATCTTTATCACTTAATAAATTTATCAAATAGGACTTAATGGGTAATAAGTCTCCAAAGTAGGACCTATTGGATAATAAATCTACAAAATAGGACCTATTGATAGTTTACCCAATTTTTTTAAAAAATAACCCTCTCAAAAACAAACCAAACAAGCCCAAAATTTCCAAACCCCATCTAAAAAGTTTCTCTTATTTTCTACCCTACCAACCAATCACGCCATAAACTTTCCCTCTCATTACCGAAACGCCGTCCTCCTATAGGAAGACACCTCAAACACTGATAAATTGCCACATAATACACACAAACCACCGAAAAGGCTTTATCAAAGGTTTTAGCGCTCTCTCTCTCGCTCTCTCTATGTGACCTCCCTCTTCGTCCATGGAGGTTCTCAATCCCACAATCCCAGGCAAACCTCAATTCTTCTCTTCCCTTTCGATTTTCTCTCCCAAATATTCTCTGAGAACATGGAAAAAGAAAAACCTTTACAGGTTCAACATACCCAACTCCAAAATTCCTCTGTACCCACCATTTTCCACCTCAAAACTTCGAATTTCAGCCCATTTCGGCCGACCCTCGAATCGCCGAAACTCGCTGAGAAAAAAGCTCATTGAAGAACAACAACAGGTGCGTCATCCTTCTCAAAACCCAGTTCTTGATTATGATAATAGTGAGATTTATTATTCGAATTTGGGTAATGATAGTGTAGAAAAAAGTAAGTTTAGTTCTAATTATGGGGTTAGTGAAGGTAGTGTTGATTCTGATAGTATAGAGGAATTGAAATCAAAAGGTTTGGGTGAATCTGTATTGTGGAACAAATTGGAGAGTTGGGTTGATCAGTATAAGAATGATTCAGAATTTTGGGGAATTGGGTTTAATCCTATATTCACTGTGTTTCAAGATTCAGGTGGGAATGTTGAGAGGGTGGTTGTTAATGAAGATGAAATCTTGCGAAGAAGCGGAATTGAGATGGAGATGTATAAGAAAAGTGAAATTGAGGACTTGACAGAAGTGAATTCAAAGATTTCTCGTGCTAAATTTCTGGCTCGAGAGATGGAGAATGGGAATAGTGTGTTTTCGAAGAGTAGTTCGGTAGCTAAGTTCATAGTTTCGGGCAAGCATAGGGGTTTTGATAATGCAATTTGGGGTCTTGCTCTTCAACCCGTATCGTCTTTGAAGCTCCCAAGAATTGGGATCATGGTGTTGTGTGGTTTGTATGTGTTCTGGGCGATGAAGGCAATTTTCAGTGGTGGGAAAGAGAAAGTGGAATACACGAGGTTGGAGAAGGAAATTATGAGGAGAAAGATGAAAGCAAGAAAGGAGAAAGAGAAGTTGGTGACGGGTAGCGTGGAAGTTATTCAGGATCCAATGGAGCCACAGATTGAAAGGCCAAGGCTTAATGAGCAGGATCTTATGAATAGCATTACGAAAGTGAAAGCATCAAGTAATACACTGGCACTACATGAATCTTCTAGTGATCGGGCGGTGTCTAAGGATTTAGATAGTAAAATTCAGGAAATTAGAGCAATGGCAAGGCAAGCACGAGAGATTGAGAGAAGAGATCCTTCACCAGGTGATACTGATGGAGGAGATGATTTAACTGTGAATGAGCTGACTGATGAAAAGGAAGTGGTTAAACAGCATGGAGAAGGAGTCGTGATTCTCCCAAATGATCTTTCTATTGAATATTCAGGTCAAATAAGAGGCGTTAATGGAACCTCAACGCCCATGTCTTTCAATGATGTGGAAAACAATGATACTGAATTCGGTGAGGAAGTTTTGGTAGAGAACATTGACACACAAACATCTAGTACTTCAAGCATGAAAGTTTCCAATGATGGTGAAAGCACTACACGTGAAGGAGTTGTGAGTCTCCCAAATGGTCTTTCTAATGAAGATTCAGACCAAGTAGAAGGTGATGATGGAACCTTAACGCCCAAGTTCAGTGATCTGAAAAACAATGATGCTAGATTCAGTGAGGAAGTTTTGCTGGAGAACAGTGGTACGCAAACGGCTAGTACTTCAATCATGAAAGTTTCCAATGATGGTGAAAGCACAATACAAGATGTGATCAATAGAGAAAGTGCTGTAAACATATCAGACACGACTAATGTGAGCCAATCCAACACATTTGAAAGTCACTCAAGAAAACTAAAGAGAAGTTTTGGAACAAAACCAAGGGTCATACGCTCAGTTAAGGAAGCTAGGGAATTCCTCTCTCAAAAACGTAACAAGCAAGAGCCTAATCAAGAATATCAAGATAAAACCGTGCCAGAAGGTGCTGCAATTTTAAGTATTGAAAGGGAAAAAGATACCAATAGCAATGCGAGGAAGAGAATAGATAAGGACAATGAAGTGTCTGGCACGACCATTTTAGATGGGACATCAGATTTTGCACCTGCAATAAATGCTGGTAAAGATTCTGCCCTGAAGAGAAAGGAATCTGTTCCGGCTGAAAAAAGTGATCCTCAAGCTGCTGATGAAGGATGCAAGGAGATAGGGCCGTCTGTTTTAGCGTTATCAAGGGAAAGAGAAACGGATAGTAACACAAGCCTGGGATTGGACAAGGACAACAAAATCTTCCAATCAACCATTTTACGTGGACCGTCAAATTCTGCATCTGCTGCAAGTGCTTTTGGAGATTCTACTCGAAAAATAATGGATGGTGATCCTGAAGATGTTGAGGGAAGATATCGAGTGGTTGATCTTCAAAAGCCACCAACTTCCTCAGTTAATGAAAGTAACAGCAGAAGTTCAGAGAAAATATCATCAGTGAATAAGGAGAGCTGGATGGAGAAAAATTTTCACCAATTGGAACCTGTCGTGAAGAAGATTGGAGGTGGATTTAGAGATAATTACATGGTTGCGAGGGAAAAAGTTAAACAAGAGTTGGATATAAATTTCGAGATGATACAGTCCAAATTTGATGAAGATGACGCTGAACTTGACTGGATGAAAGATGATAGGCTTAGAGAAATTGTATTTCAAGTCCGAGAAAATGAGTTAGCGGGGCGTGATCCATTTTACCTGATGGATGATGAAGATAAACTCGGGTTCTTCAAGGGCCTTGAGAGAAAAGTTGAGAAAGAGAATGAAAAACTATCCAGTTTGCATGAATATCTCCATTCAAACATTGAAAACCTTGACTATGGTGCAGGTAATTAATTTTTCTTATGTTTTCTTTTGGTTAACTATTTATCTCCTGAAACAGTGGAAAAAATTCGAAAATTGAATTTTACAAAAATGTCAACGGCCATGTATATAGTTGCCACCACTATACTGATATTTCTCTGGTTTAACCACATGTGGACTATAACATTTTCCCACGTTTTAATTATCATTTTCTTTGAAAAACCACGAAACTAGATTTTCTCAAATGATATTTATAAAAAATTACTGTTCGGTTAACCATCAGGTTCACATTATTATGTCATTTTGAATTGGGTGAATTTTACTTTTCACCCTAACTTTTATCTGAATTTCATTTTGGGCCTTCACTTTCTAATTGTAACAATTAAGTCCTCAAAGTTCAACTTGTGTTTCAATTTGGTCCATATGTTACCAAGCCGTTTAAAATTTGCATGAAAGTTGAAACATGAGGAACTAAAATGAAATTTAAGTGAAAGTAGGAGGGTGAAAAGTATAATTTTCCATATATATAAAATAAAAAAATAAAAAACTCTCTAATGTCCCTAAAACGTGCTCATACTATCACTTTTTGTCCAAAATTTTAATAATAACAGATAAGATGACTACATTAAAACACAAGTTGAAGTATGAGGACTTAATCGTTGCAATTAGAAGATGAGAGACTAAAGTGAAATTCTGATAGAAGTTGGAGGGTGAAAAGTGTAATTTACCCTTTTTAATTTTAAAAACCATGGTCTAATTGAGTTTTTATTGCCTTCCTGTAGATGGTATTAGCATGTATGATCCACCGGAAAAAATTATACCCCGCTGGAAAGGTCCCCCACTCGATAAAAAACCCGAGTTTCTCAATAACTTTGCAGAACAAAGGGCAACACTTAGTGCTAGAAATTTTAGTAATTCAGACATTGAGAGGAAGGATGGGCAGAACTTCCCTCAGAAATCTAAAGAACCTCCAGCCAATGAAAATGTTCAGCTGACCTCAGCAGTAAATAATCAGAATACAAAAATTCTTGAAGGGAATTCAAAGAGTCCCAAGACAGTTATAGAAGGCAGTGATGGTTCTGTTAGAGCCGGCAAAAAATCAGGAAAAGAGTACTGGCAGCACACTAAGAAATGGTCTCGTGGGTTTTTCGAATCTTATAATGCAGAGGCGGACGCAGAAACTAAAGCTATCATGAAGGATATTGGGAAGGATTTGGATCGATGGATCACTGAGAAGGAAATAGAGGAAGCAGCTGATCTGATGGATAAAATACCTGAGAGAGGACGGAAATTCATTGACAAGAAACTTAACAAGGTCAAAAGAGAAATGGAACTGTTTGGACCACAAGCTGTCATGAGCAAATACGGGGAATATGCTGAAGAGAAGGAAGAAGATTATTTGTGGTGGCTAGATCTTCCCTTTGTACTGGTAAATTTGTATCTTGTCTTCTCTACTATGTTAATCCAATTCTTCCTATAAGCTAATGCTAGATAGTCCCATGTGCTTTAAGCTGCATCCTTTGGCTCAACCTTTTATGTTCATATTTCTTTGATAATATTGTGTTGGTACTGGTCTTCTTCATATAGAACTTTTTTTTTTCTCTCCAATGATGGTAGGAACACAAGAATCAAATACATAACAGGAATCGGTAAACATATGGGTGGACAAGATTTTACAATATTTATTGGTGGGGGCCCACTTCTCAAAAATCCTATCCATCCATCTATTTTCTGTGTTTGATTCTGTGTTCCTGGACTTGTTGAACTGTTTTTATGGAAAAATTGGCGTGTCTGTTAATGGTTACACCAAATTTATATACACTCATGTTTTGATTTTTATTTTTTTTATTTTTTTAAATGTATTGTATATCTGTTGAAAATACTAGTGAATGCGATTGTCATATTTTTAGTGTGGGTTCTGTAACTGGCAATTAATGATATGTTTTCCATTTATACAATGAATGCTGAGGTATTCATTTCTCTATTTTTGCGTTTTCCAGTGTATCGAATTATACACACATGAAAATGGGGAACAAAAAGCAGGATTTTATTCATTAGAGATGGCAGAAGATCTTGAATTGGATCCAAAGCAGTATCATGTGATTGCTTTTGAGGACCCTGGTGATTGCAAGAACCTTTGCTATATTATACAGGCTCATATGGAGATGACTGGAAATGGCAATGCATTTGTTGTTGCACGACCACCTAAGGTAATAAGTTGTTTCTCTCTAATGCTATTTTCACATACTTCGTGTTTTGAGTAGTTGTAACAAGATTTCTAAGGCAAAAAATGGCCAGATTTTTTATCAAATAATAAGTATTTATCTCTGTAAGTCTTTCAATAATTTTGTGGCTGTCCTACTTATCAAAAAAAATAATAATAATAATTTTGTGGCTGTCCAAAAGTACATTTTTTTTTTTTGGGTCATTTGTTCTTTTTCCTTTTACCTTAATAGTTTCGTGCACTTATGATATTAAGGAGGTGCGTGGTTCACTGGAATGAAGATAGAATGGAATGGAATAGTCATTCTTAGCCTTTTTATGGAATGATCCTTTCAATGGTGAATGATGATTCCATTTGTAGTGCGTTTTCTATCATATTTTTAGTGAACCCAACATGAGAATGGACATCCTAACAAAATGATCATTTCATTCCAGTGAATTAAGTTAAATACTACCTAAGGACTATTGTTATTGCTTTCTGTTGGTTCACCCCAAGGTCAAACTGCTGTCTTTGGTGTGTTGGATTTCTGTTTTCTTTTGCATATATATATAGATAGTTGAAATCTGCAAATATCTTTCTTCTTGAGATCTCTCTTTTGAACTCTTGCTCTCTGTAGGATGCTTTTCGGGAAGCCAAAGCAAATGGATTTAATGTGACAGTCATCAGGAAAGGAGTGCTGCAGTTGAACGTGGACCAAACACTGGAAGAAGTTGAGGAACAGATTACTGAGATTGGGACAAAGATATACCATGATAAAATCATGCGTGAACAGTCTGTGGATATAAGTGCATTAACGAAAGGTGTATTTGGTGCCATGAAACCCAGTAAAAGGTATCTTTTGAACTGTGACTAAGATCTGCAAAATTCAGCCATGGAAAATGTTGTTGGTATTCAATATTGATCTTGCACTGATGAAAAGAACAAATGTTTATGAAGTATTCTATATGCTAGCTGGATTGTTGTGGCAAAGTAAACACCTTTTGTTTTATCATTTTTGTTTTTCAGGAGAAGATCAAGGCGGAAACTGAAAAAGCGTACGAAGTAAAGGTTAGAGTCATTAATTAACTTCTATCACAGGTATCCTTCCTTATAAACCCTAAATATTCAGGAGGACCTTGCACTTCTTTTTGGTTGAGTGCCTGTATATATACTTCTTTAGAATAGGAGCGTGGTACATATTTGAGTTGAGTTGGTTTATGGGTAATTAAGCCATTGTTGGCCCTGTTTGGTGCAGTCTAATGGAGTTGCTTATAGTAGCTGCTGCTTCTTTTTTTTTTCTCTCTTTTTTTGAGAGGCTATGCCTGAGTTTTTGGTGCAACTTTTAGTTATAGCTAATGAGGTAAAAATAGCTTAAATAAGTTAGAAAAAACTGATTATCTAAAAGATGGGGGAGGGATGTTTATGTTTTTTTATCATCAACATTCAGCTCAAGAAAAGCTTCACCAAAGAGGCTCAGTATCGTGAATGACTGGAATGGATATCTCTACATTGTAAATGGTAACAATAATCAGATTATTCATCGTTTAAGCAACCATGTATGTATCCTATCCAAGTCATGAACTATGCTGAATAGTAAAAGAATGATTTGTGTAGTATACACAACATAGTTGAAATATAGGGCTCTGATTGATTGATTTAGGTGACATATTGATGAAAGGATCCTCAAGCATCAAAGGATAAATCATGAAACAAATGTCTATTTTGTTTCAACTATTATTTATTTAAAATTATAATCATATATTTTTCGGGAACTAGAGCCAGCTCTCCCTACAGGTGATGCTTGCTTTCCATACTCCAGACACGAAGGAACAAAAGCTAGTCATCCAAAGATCTTCATAGAAAACCTTGACGGACTCCCTGTTTGCACTTCTAAGTTGAAGTCGAGCACGTTTTCTTGATCTCATGGCAGGATGCAGAGGTGGCAGTCCCGACTCTTGAGCCAAACCATCATCCAAGCTCTCTTCAGCTCTAGCCTCTTCTGTTATTTCTGGTACCGGGTTCTGCCAATACCGTGCATACGATGTTGATCAAACTAAATCATGTGGATCTCTAAGCTCGACATTGGGACATCTTCTGTAATTTCAAAATATTTTCAGTCTGTGTACCAATCCCTACTGCCCTTAAAAATTTGTTTCTGCTCGTTCTCTCCCATGTATGGATGCTAAGAGGCGGGTTTTGATTAATGGTTTGATCAAACCATAAATTTTATTGCATAGCTCAAAATCGCCTCTCTCCAGTGATCTCCTTCCACCCATGACTAACCATTGATTTGCAGCTTGTGGCCTGTGGTAGAACCTGTATCTGCTCCTGTAGATGAAGCAAATTTGGAGATGAGCATAGCAATCTGGAAAATACTTCTATACTCGTAAATTTTGTTGCCAATTTTTAAGGGGTGTTTGTGTAATTAATCCTAACATGAATTTTCCGATCTAGAGTATGGAATTTGAGTGGAAGACACTCTCCCCCCCCCCTCTCTCTCTCTCTCTCTCTCTCTCTCTCTCTCTCTCTCTCTCTCTCATGAACTATATTTTAGGGGGTGCTTGGTTCAAAAGTCCAAATTCAATTTATTTTTTATTTTTTGTTTAAAGGTCCAGGCGCAAAGTTATTATTGTGTCCATAAGGACAGACTGACGCACAATGACCAAAGTACCTTTATATATATATATGGTATCCACGGTGAAACACAAAACAAAGCCTTCTCTCTCTCTCTCTCCTCTCGTGTCTCTGTTTTACAGCTCCGCCGCTGTCATCGTTGCCGTCACGATCTTCATCTCGTACCAAATGTTCTCTCTCTCTGTCTCTCTCTCCCCACATTGTGTTTCTCTCTCTTGAGTTCATGAGTAATGATTGTTGTCGGCGGAGAGCGGTGAAGCCGAGCTGGGTAAGTCGTACTCCGTCGTGCGCTACTGCTGAAGAAGTCAATCATAAGGGAAGCGATACTCTTAGATCTTGGCATAGTGATAGTGATCCCGGTGTGCACTGTCATCGGAATCGTGTTCTCCTTATTCTAGTCGGTGCTCGTCTCCAAAGTCAAGCTCTTCCTGGAAAAACTCTCTTTGGCGGCCACAACGGTGAATAACAAGAAAGGAGGCTCCACCGAGTCGTTGATTAAGAAAGAGAAACTTCTCAATGACCACAACATCGTTCAGAAAAGCGCTGAAATTCATAACGGTATCTCTGAAGATAAGGTTTCTTACTTAACTTTGAGTAGATCTTGTGAATTTGGTTGTCTCTAGTTGTTGTATGGTGATTTTGGTGATTTGCTTGTCTCTAAGTTTCTCACACAATTTTCATTTTTTCTGCATAAAATATTTCGTCTGCTAGGAAGATGGGGGAATAGATGTAGTTGCTTTCATAGTTGGAGTTGCTGGTGGTTTCTAGATCTGGATTCGGCTTCTTGTTCTTCTTCTATCTGTTTACATCTTTTTTTTTTTGTTTTTTGGTTATCCGTTCAGATCTGGTGTTGAGTTGAGCTCTGCACAGTTAATGTAGATGAGTTGTTTTTTGTAATAGTTTCAACAGATAGGAATTGATTGCGATTTTGTTCTGTAGTTTGTTGTTGCAACTAAAAATTATATAGATAAAACATACACAACATGTTCTCTCTTTCACAAACTTTTTTATAGTCAGCAGTTTTGACCAAGATCAGTTCAAAAACATGTTTCTGGTAGAAGGTAGGGTAGACCAATTGAACAGATACAATATTTTGGGATAAAAAATTGAACAAATAATTGTTTTGAAAAGAAATTCAACAAAAAAATTTGAATAGATAAAAAAATTAACATATAAAAAATTTGAACAGATAGATTAGATTTTTGTATTTTTTTTAAAAATAGATAGAGTGAAATTCACATATTTTAAACAAGTAGAGAAAAACTCACAGAAAAATTGAACAGATAGGGAAAAAGTTAAATATATAGAAAATAAATTGAACATATAGATATAAATTTAAACAGATAGATATAAATTTGAATAAATAGTTAAAAAAAATCAACAGATAAATTAGGAGGTAAAATTTGAATCAAAATGTCCTTCAAAACTAACAAAAAGACTTCTCACCAAATTGTTTAACAAATGGTGGATCTTTCACAAATAAAAAATATTCATTGGACCTAATGATTTATACCCTCCTTAAATTGGATTTATCACCAATTTACTTTATTTTAGAGAAAATAAGAAATAAGTTTTACAGAGCTTTATCTCACTCTGTTTGGTTTTAGCTTTTAGAATTCACTTTTCAGAAAATTCTATATTTTCATTTTCCTTATTTTTTTTTGTTATCACGGAATTTTTTTAATCTCCGTTGAGGTTTTTGACAAATACAGGGATCTCCCCTGTAGTTTCAATAATTACAGTAACCTCTTTTACTTTATCTAACATTTTTCAGATTCTCCTATTTTTTGACTTTCGTTTACTTGATTTACAAAACTTGCTGATGTCATCAAAGTCACACACTAAAATGCCCATAACGCCCTCAAATGTCCTCAACCCATCTATATATACCAATACCAAATGTTGGCCAGTAACAGTGCCTTTTTGTATGTGTGTGTGAAGGGGGGCAATTGCAACCTTTTATTTAAAAACATAAACAACAGGTAGGTTGTCCACAACTATTAAAATTTATTCTTATTTATTTATTTTATAATATTACTCTAATCAAAATTTCAGTTTACAGTGAGGTGACATAAACAATTAATTGGCCAAACAATAACAAGGAAACATATTTGGTTCTCTTTTAGAATCACAATTCCAATTATAATTTTTCAAAAATCTTTTCAAAACTTATAACCAAACACACAATTCAAAACAATTCAAAACTCAATTTAAAACCCAAAGCCAATTTTTTTGTCAAAACTCTATTTTAAAAGAAAATATGATTTTATTTTATTTTTTAAAATTATTTTTAGAATCATGATTTGAGTGTGGAGTCGTATTTTGAGTTTTGAGTTTTGAATTGAGTTTTGAAAAGAGAAAATTTGTTTGGTTATAAGTTTCGAAAAGAGTGTTGAGTTGTATTTTGAAATTTGTTGGATTTATTTTTTGGGTAAATATTTTATATTTTAAATATTTATTTATTTGAAATTTTTTGGATTTATTTTTTTAGGGTAAATATTTTATATTCTAAATATTTATTTATTTATTTTAATGTGCACTATGTTTCACACATTTATGTGCTGTATTTTTAAAAATATTTTTTAAATATTAAAAAATTTAAAATTCATTTTTTTTATTTTAAATATATATTTTTTATTTTAAATATTTTTTTATTTTAAATATTTTATTTTATTTTATAAATATATTTTTAAATATTTTAATTTTTTTATTATGTGTTTGGTTATGATTTGAGTGTAGAGTTTTGAAAGTAATGTGGAGTTTCGAGTTATGTGTTTGGTTATAAGGTTTGAAAATAATTTTTGAATTTAATTTTGAGTTATGTGTTTGGTTACGATTTAAGTGTGGAGTGGTGTTTTGAGTTTAAAATATTAAAATTAAAAAAATCAAAATATTTACAAAATAAAATAAAATATTTAAATAAAAATTATATATTTAAAATGAAAAATAAAAATTATTAAACATTTTTTAATATTAAAAAAAAAAAAAAAAAACCATATGTTGTGTTTGATCAGCTGGTAGGTCGTGTCTGAATTGATTACGGTATGACGTCAACAGAGGGGACAAGGGTAGTATCGTCTTTTTGTGCTCATTTATTATATGCAACTAACATTGTTTTTTCCAATTTGACGGAATGGGAGAACTTGGAGAATGTCGGGTAAAATAAAGGAGGTTACTATAATTATTAAAATCACAGGTGAGGTCCTTACATTTGTTAGAAACCTCAAGAGAGGTGAGTGTAATTTACCCATATTTCAAGCAATTTTTTAATTTTTAGACACACTTAACATAAATACACTTAAAAATATAATATTTTTGGAAAAAAAATCTTTAGAAAATTCACTTAAATACCAACAAAAAAAAAAAAAAACGAAAATTCAATACATTTTTCTTATTTTTGTGTATTTATTAATTTTTTTTAAATTTTTTTTCACAAATATCTTACTATTTAGATATATCTAAGAAATGTGTATCTAAAAAATAAAAAAAAATAAAAAATTGTTTAAAATTTTAAAAATATTTACTAAAAACAAAAAAATATGAAATACAAAAAACTCAATTTTCAAAAAACTAAATTTAAAAAATTAAAACAAAAAACACTAATAAATTTAAAAATAACCAATGACTCAAACATATTACAACTGAGCTACAACACAAGAAAGAAACCTCAACTTTACTTGGATTTCAAAATTTAAATATAGTAATGATAGAGATCTCCACAAAACAGAATCCAGTGTACTGCCGTGCGTGAAGCACAACAGTGATTGTTGTGCGGCCCGTAGAACCCATTTCGGGTCGTATTTTGATGATCTGAACCGTTAAAAATTTAGAAAATATCGAGAACAATATACCTGTAAAAAATCAAGTTGATCAAATATCAATAACCTATTCATCAAATAATATTTGTATTTAGTTTGATACATATATATTCATTTTTTTTAATGTAAAGATGTTATTTGATGAACAGGTTATTGATATCCGATCAACATGATTTTTTACAAGTATATTGCTCTCGATATTTTCTAAATTTTCAACGGTTCGGATTATCAAAATATGATCCGAAATGAGTTTCACGGGCCACACAACAGTTACTGCTGTGCTTCACGCACAGCAGTGACACTACTCTCACAAAACATAACCCTCACAACTCCCAAAATGATTTGAATCATTCATGTCACTGTCAGCCATAATCTCTAAAAAAATTCAAACACACTAATGGTCAATACATTAGCGGGGGTCATGGGGGTCCTCCTTTGTAGGGGTCCCAAATATTTTCCATTTAATATAATGCTTTCAGTCTTTAACTCTAATGTAGTGTATGGTTTAAATATATATTTTAGTATAAATGGATAGTTTGGTTTTTAGGATTTATTTTTTAGAAAATTAATTTTTTTATTTTTCGTATCTTTTTGTTTTCACTGAATTTTTAAAATATTTTAAGTAAAAATTTTTTTAAAAATTTTTTAGATATACCTAACATAAATACACTTGAAAAGTATAATATTTGTAAAAAAAATCTTTAGAAAATTCACTAAATACCAAAAAAAAAAAAAAATTGAGAATTCAACACATTTTTCGTATTCTTGTGTATTTATTGATTTTTTAAAATATTTTTTTACAAATATTTTACTTTTTAGATACATCTAAATAAGGTGCATCTAAAAAAGTAAAAAAAAAAAAATGCTTAAAAGGGGTTTTTATTGATAAATCATATTTAGGGGTGTTTTAATCCAATAAGCCCATCAAGAAAATTTATAACCTAGTCCCATGCGTTTATACTTTTATTTTATGAGATCTTTTTTTTTTTTTTATTTACATTATTTGTTAGACTCTTATACCCTTGAGTTTATTATTGATATATATTACGTAAAAAGGATATATACGTTTCCTTGTTTAATATCATTATATTTTGGCAGTTATCATGATTCATGTTGTTGATTGTGATTCAATTTCATTGTCATTGTGGCGTTGCTTGGTTGTACTAGGGTTTCGCTAGTGTGTGACGAAGATGATGAATCAAGACTGCATTAATGTTGTTCACTTGTGCTTTGTTTTTTTTTTTTTTACATAATTATTGCCAAGTCAGACATTGATAAGAAGGAGAGAACAAGTAGATAATATCGTCTCAAGGTTAATATATAAATGATGCATGTTCATTTGTGTTTGGATTTATATAAAATATTGTATGCTCTGTTTTTTGCTTTCTATTTCATTGTCTGGAATAGATGGAGATGCAAGTTTGGTTTGGTTGAATGATGTTATGGGTTTTGTCTAGTAATGTGTTTAGATATGGCTCTGTTTTTTAGATGTGGTGAATGTTTACATTGCACATATTATTGGTTATATTATTATGGGGAAATGTTTGCAGATTGTTTATTGCCATTATATTTGGTGGTGTGAATTTGGACTTGTCTGATCTATAATGATGTGTGATGATGGCAATAAAGTGTTCGGTTTGGGATTAGCAGTGCAAAAAAAGGACGCAACTATTTTTTGTATGATGTGAATGTTCACATATCATTAGTTATTTTATATTTGTGGTATTTCAGTGTGTATATATTTATTGGGTATATATTTTAGTGAAAGTGAATGTGAATGTGAACGTTCACATCCTTCCCATAAAGTTATTGTTGTTGTGAATTATCAGATTTTAATGTTTTGTATTTGATTATGTAAACTTCAACATTAAAAGCATGTGATGGTTGCATGATGTGCAATATAGACTGATGATTACACGGTTATTGCATAATATGAATGTTGACATATTATTGATTATTGTATGAGTTTTACATGGTTGTTACATGGTGTGAATATTCATATTGTAGGGAGTCATTACTTGTTGTGAATTATTACATTATTAATCAATGTTAATATTCACATTTAGAAATAACCATACAAGTGTAAACAACAATGTGTTATTTTACCAACATGCATTTGTAATGTGAAAGTTCACATCAATATTTATTTATCACAATTCACATTAAGCCAATGGTTACGTGTATACAAATAAAACAACCACTAGTAATGTAAATGTTCACAGTGTCTATACTTTGTAGAGGGGTCAGAAATTAAGCACCAAACTAAGTATGGGTCTAAGCACTGGGGTCGCCCCCAAAGAGGCGGCCAGGAATGAAAAAGGAGCATGGGCCAAAGTCTAAAGGAAGTGGGCCAACAGTGGGCCGAAGTAGGTCCGACTTGCAAGGGGTCCAAATGGACTCTACGAAGGAAAATGACCAAGTTAAGTTGCAGAGGTAATATCTGCAGCGGTGAAGTTGCGGAGGGAACATGTATAGCGAGAAAGTTGCTGAGGCACTTTGCTTCAGCGTCGCCATTCCTAATATCTTCGGTTCCGCTACCATCTGAAGTTGCTGAGGGAAAGAGAAAGCCGAAGCAACTAAGTTACCGAGGCAACACTTGCAGCGACCAAGTTGCGGAAGCCAAGTTGCGGAGGCACTTTGACTCAGTGCCGCCATTCCTAATATTTTCGGTTTTGCCGCCATCCGAAGTTGCTGAGGGAAAGAGAAAGCCAAAACAACTAAGTTGCAGAGGCAACACTTGCAGTGACTAAGTTGCGAAGGCCAAGTTGCGGAGGCACTTTGTCTCAGCGTCGCCATTCTAAGTATCTTCGGTGCCGCCGCCATTCCAAGTAATGTCGGTACCATAGCTATCTGGAGTTACTGAGGAAAAGAGAAAACTGAAGCAACTAAGTTGTAGAGGCAGCACTTGCAGCGCCCAAGTTGCGGAGGCATTATGTCGGCGCCGCCATCTCCAATATTCTCGGTTCTACCATTTGAACTTGCCTCGTGGAATAACTACTGCAGCAACTAAGTTGCAGAGGGAATATCCTGCCAAGGTGATAGCAGCCTTTGAGAGAGGCCACCCTCTGCAACTAGAGGCTAATGCTTGGCGCTGATAGTAGGCCTCAAGGCATTACTAGCCTAGGGCTGATAGCAGGCCCCCCATTTCTAAAGTTCATTTAACTTGGCGCTGATAGCAGGCCCCCAGACTTACTAGTTGGAGCTGATAGCAGGCCTAGAGATACCTGTTTACCGCAGCGATTCCGCGAAGATGGGAGTAGGTTAGCCCGAACATAAGGGACTCCCTTTCCATTACCCAAGTCATGGACCTGCCTTAGTCGCACAGGCAGGACTAAGGAAGCCCCCTTGGGCTTGGTACTAGGGCATAGCATGGCTAATAGCAGGCTTGGCTGTGGCCTTCACCTTGGCAAACTGGGGAGTTTGTGGTTAGGTGGCTAAGGGTGGAGGTATCGCTGAGGTGAACACAAACATAGCTACTAGCAGGCTAATGGAGTCTTGAGAATGCATGTACTGGCTAAATAGAACTGAGAAGGCACTTGCAAGTGCACTTGCTGAGGTTCAAGCTGAGAAGACAAGTGCAGAGGAAAACACTATCGCTGCAACTGCACTTGTTGAGGCTCAAAAAGGTAGTTGCGGAGGCAAACAGATAGTACACAGTACATGCAGAGGGACACGTGGCACCTTCAGCCTGGTGGCTCAAGGCAGAATATTCCATGTGATCCTCTGGGATACATGTTTTCTCTCTATTTGGCCACTTGGTGTCCTCTTAATACCAAGGAAAAACCTATAAATAGGACCCATTTCCCAAGGTTCAATAAGAAGAATTTTGGGGATTTGGGGGAGATGCTGCCCATTTTGGCACTGCCATACACTTCTCCTTGAGCTACTTGCTTCAACTTCACCCAGCTACACACTCTCTAACTCTTATACACTTGCTGCTACTCATTCTTCAGCCACTTCCGCCATTATTGGACCATTAGCATAGTTTTGTCTCTCGAATCACCTCTCTAACCTTGAACCCTTCTACATTTCTGGCGACTCTGCTGGGGAGGCTGCTTTGCTGATGGTTTATACCCACAGTGCCTAACTTGTTCCCTGAGGTTCGGGCTCTGATCCAGGTGTCTTTGGTGGTACCTTAGGCAAACGGTACGGCCGCTGGTTCAGCTACCCAGGAGCAGACTGGACCATTCCAACGCACTTACTTCGTTACTCTAGCTGATGTACAAGCTATGCTCGAGTAAGAGTGAAGCAAGAAGCAACTGCCATCTCTCCCAGACCCAGATGTGAAGCCCCCATACTCTCAGGAGATATTGACCATGCCATACCCAACTGGGTATACAGTGCCCAAGTTTATTAAGTTTGATGGAAAATAAGGCAATGCTAGAGAAAATGTGGTGAGGTTCATTGAAACTCTTGGCGTCCATGGCAGTGACCACTCTCTGCGCCTTAGGGAGTTCTCCAAATCACTTATTGAAAGGGCCTACAGCTGGTATGTGAACTTGGCTCCCAACTTGATCAAGAGTTGAGAGGAGATGGTAAACAAGTTCCACACGAAGTTCTTCCAAGTTCAAGAGAAAGTTATAACCCTCACACTTGGGCGAGATGTCCAAAAAGAAGACGAAGATATACTGGACTATGTTAAGCGCTTCCAAGATAAGGCTATTGACTGTCATGAACCAGTGGATGAGGCTCACTTAGTTAGCATATGTGTGGAGGGTTCCATATGCGACTACAAAATTTTCTTGGTGAACCATAATCTGCCTACATTTTCAGCCTTGATTGAGGCAACTAGGAACCTCAGTACAACTGGTCCTTTGCACAGGTCTCGTGATAGCCACCTGTACTCCTGCAATAGCAGAGTTTCTACGGTTACCCTCCACAGGAGGGAGCCGCTCGCAAGCAGAGGCCTCGTCCTCCGAAAAGAGAAGAGTTATGAGGACAGAAATCCATATCCTTGCAGCCTTGAGAATTTTAAGGCCTTGGTTAAGAATGGGTAGTTGATGGTGAACTTACTTTGCCTCCGGTTAATGTCCCTTCAACCAAGAAGGACAAAGAAAGCCCAGATTATTGTGTCTATCACAGAACCACCAGACACCCTACTAGGGACTGTTGGACTTTGAAAAGTATCTTCAAAAGAAAGTCGACACTAATGAGCTGAAGTTCAAAGATGTCGGTAATCGCGATGTAAGGAAGGACCCCTATCCTAATCACAAGGAGAAGGGGAAGAATGTACACCTGATTCACTATCTTGGGCCTGTGCGCGATCAGGTGCACATGGCGTCCTACTATGATGAGTTAGAAGAAATCGCAACTGGCCAGCTCCCTGAAACAGTACTTGCAGAGGCAAAATTTGCAGAGGATACTCATGCTCAAGCCTTGCCAAATTTTGTTAAGTTTCGCGCTTTCTTTGACCAACAAGGGTTGAGCCAAGTTGCCAGGTTAGAAGCAATAAAGGCCCTCATTAACATCTCCGAAATGCACCACGATGAAGTTGCTGAGGCTAAGGAGTATATGTCTCGGTGCATCCAGGAAGATTATGGGGCCATTACTTTTTCAGAAGCAGACAGAGCGTACCCATTTCCTTATAACCGTCATCTTTTTGTCACAGCTTACATTAATGATGTAGAGTTCAAACGTGCTTTTCTTAATGGTGGGGCATCCATAAATATCATCATTACTGATACCTTTGAAAAGGCTGGTATCCCAGAGTCCAAGATGGTTCGCCAACCTATCACTGTAACAGGTTTTGGTGGCGACAAGAAAGTTACTAGGGGCCATGTTGTCGTGGACTTAGCAGTTGGCGAGATCCGTTCCGCAACTAAGTTCCATGTGATTGAAGCAGACACAAATTACCATATGATACTCGGCAGAGCTTGGATGCATCGATATGGGGCTATCCCGTCAAGTTATCACCAATGCGTGAATACAAAGTTGGGAAAGCGCACAGTGACCATAAATGCGTCTGCAAAGCCATTCGGAGTGGAAGAGGCACACTATTCGGATGCAGTTTTCTTTACTGAGTTGTCCACATATGAAACTCCAAGGATTGGTAAAGTTGCAGGGGTAAAATTACCGAAGTGGGAAGACATTTGAGATGCAGAGGCTGCTCCAGAAAGCAGTGGACAGAAAAGGAGCAGCAAATCTACAAGTCCTTTGCCCAAAGATTGTTAAAGTGCACGAGGGCGGCAAGACAGTTTACTAGCTATGACAGTCTTGGGGGCCAGACTTCATACCTTGGGAGGATGGCCCCGAGACGAATAAATGTGACGGTGAGGAGCCCAAGAAGGGTTGGTGGAGACGCCTGAGCCCGCCCTGAATGCATGCAAGATAGGTCCAAACCCCAGCAAGAGGTACTTGCTGAGGTCAACCTCAGTGACTTACTTGGGCAAAGCAAGCCGGTGTTTATCAGTGATACAATGGCTCCAGCAGCTAAGGCAGAATTAATAACACTACTAAAGCAGTACAATGATGTCTTTACTTGGACATATGATGAGATGCCTGGTCTTGACCCATCCCTTGTCACTCATCATCTGGATATTTTTCCCAACTCTAAACCAATTAAGCAGCACACTTGAAAGTATCACCCTGATCTTGATGCAAAGATTAAGGTAGAGGTAGAAAAGTTACAGAAGGCTAAGTTCATTGAGCCTATATAGTACCCAACTTGGCTAGCAAATATTGTGCCTGTGCAGAAGAAGAACGGTCAGATTAGGGTCTGCGTAGACTTTCGCGACCTGAATAAGGCCTGCTCGAAAGATGAATTTCCATTGCCCCATGTTGACACATTATCGATTCTACTGCGGGCCATCAGATGTTTTCCTTCATGGATAGGTTCAGTGGTTATAACCAGATTAAAATGGGACTAGAAGATACAGAAAAGACGGCATTCAGAATGCCCTTGGGAAATTTTTTCTATACGGTGATACCCTTTGGTTTGAAAAACTCAAGGACAACATACCAACGGGCCATGACTGCAGTGTTCCACGACATGTTACATCATGAAGTAAAAGTATATGTGGATGATCTAGTGGTCAAGTCCACTGAGGCAAACCGCCACCTCTGCGACTTGGAAAAAGTTTTTCAGCATTGTTGCAAATTCTGCCTCAAGATGAACCCTCTCAAGTGTGCTTTTGGAGTTACCGCAAACAAGTTCCTTGGCTTTCTTATACACCAGCGAGGGATCGAGGTAGATGGGGATAAGATCAAGTCAATCATGGAGATTCCACCGCCACACTCTCAAAAGGCCTTGAAGAAATTCCTAGGCAAAGTGTCATACTCAGGAGGTTTATTCCAGCCCTTGCTGAAATAACCTTTCCCTTGGGATACTGCTGAAAGGGAATCACAAGTTTGAATGGTTGTAAGAACACCAACAATCATTTGATATGGTGAAGAAAGCACGTACCTCTCCACTTACAATGATTTCCCCACAGCCCGAAAAACCTTGCTACTGTACCTGACCTCTACTCCTCAGTCTATTAGAGCTCTATTTGTCCAAGACATAGATGGCATTGAGAAACCAATCTATTACATCAATCGCAAAGTCAATGGTGCCGAGTCACGATATATCCCAATTGAGAGGCATTGTTTAGTTTTAATCTTCACAGCGCAGAAGTTGCGCCATTACTTTTTGGTACACCCGATCCAGGTTGTGACCCGGAGTGATCCAGTTCGCTACGTGCTGAGCAAGCTCGTTCTGACTGGAAGAATGGCAAGATGGCTCTTGGCTCTAGCAGAATATGATATCGCTTGTGTTACTCCTAAGCCTATTAAGAGCCAAACACTTGCAGACTTACTGGCCCAGTTCCCATCTGGTGAACATGAACCTGCAGAGGTACCTCTACCAGGTGAGGTCCATGTCTCAGCAACTACAATTGAGACTTATTAGGACTTAAAATTTGATGGAGCTTCTGGAGCTGGGAAAAGTGGAGCTGGCATAACACTAACCAGTCAAGAAGGAGAGAAGTTTCATCTATTATATAAGCTTGACTTTGAATGTTCAAACCATGAGGCCGAACATGAGGCGTTGATACTGGGTCTAATTGCCGCCCAAAAGAAGGGCCTCTGTAAGTTGAAAATTTGGGGGGACTCCAAGCTAGTTGTCAAGCAAACAATGGGTGATTTCGCATTGAAGAAGCCTCTGTTGGCCCCATATCGCACCGTGGTTCAAAGGTTGCTCACTCAATTTGATGATGTCCAAATCTAGCATATCCCTTGAACACACAACCATTTTCCTAATGCCTTGGCTACACTTGGGGTAAATGTGGATATACCAAATGATAGTATAGCCATCGTTATCGAGAAAAGAATAACACTAGTAGTGTTAGCCAAAGAACATACAGAGCAAGATGCTGAGGGATGGAAAGCAGATATAATCCAACATTTGAAAACAGGCTAGAGAATAATCAGACCAGCAGAACTTGCATCATTTCTGCTCCTCAGAGGAGAGTTGTATTTTCGCGGCCCCAACAACCTATTGGCAAGGTGCGTTGGCAGACAATAAGCAACCTACAGGCTTAAGCAGATCCATGCTAAGTCTTATGGAAATAGAGATATCAGTCTATACCGACGGATACAGAGGCAAGGGTATTACTGGCCAGAGATGGAGAAGGAAAGTACTGAGTTGCAGAGGCAATGTGAAAGTGTTAGTCCTATCCTAAGGAAGAGGAAGCCCATATCTTAAGCAGTGAAGAATGGAGACAGCCATATATCGACTACCTTGGAAAGGGCACACTGCCCGGGAACAAAGCCAATGCAATCAGAGTTAAGAGGCGAGCCCTCCGCTTCTTTCTTTGACCAAGGCAAGCTGTACTGTAGAAGCTTCGAAGGGGAACCTTTAGCGTGCTTATCAAAAGATGAGGCAAATGAGGTGCTGAGGGAAGTCCACAAGACAGAGCACCAAGGAGGGCAGTGATTATATGGACATCTCATTCACCTCGACTACTACTGGCTGACAATGGAAGAAGATGCTAAAAACTTTGTGAGGAGATGCCAATCCTGCTAGAAGTTTGGGAACTTGATACATGCACCGGCAGTTGAACTGCACAACATCAAGACTCCTTACCCATACCATACTTGGGCATTTGACCTGGTAAGTCCTATAGCGCAGCAATCCAAAGGCTACAGATGGATACTTGCTGCAACTAAAATTAGTACCAAGTGGGTAGAGGCCATACTGATGAGGAAGGCAGACGGGGCAGGAGTAGCCAACTTCATTAGAGAAAACATAATCTGCAGGTTTGGCATACCCAAAATAATGCCGTCTGATAATGGAACTCCCTTTGCAAATCGCCATGTGAGAAGACTGCTGGATGTCTACAAGATCAAGCACCACAAGTCTAGTCTATACTACCCTCAAGGGAACGGACAGGTTGAGGCGACCAACAAAGCCCTCATCTAAATAATGAGTAAAATGATGGACGAAGCAGGGGGCATATGGTCTGAATAACTTCCCGTAGCACTCTGGGCATATAGAACGTCAAAGAGAAAGCCAACTCAGGCAACCTTATTTTCCCTAGTATATGGGTCCGAAGCTGTGTTACCAGTTGAATTTGGCAGTACCCTCAGCAAGAATGGCTATGTCAACACACTTACGTTATATTTGGATTGAGTGATTTGGAGAGAAAAGAAAAGAAATGAAAAGATATGCATTTCTCTTACTTGTTTGGATAACCTAAGTGGAGAGAAATGGGAAGAAATTGAGAGAAATGGAGAAAAACTCAATAATCTTATAAGCCTCATTTTCAATCTTCCCAAAAGTGGAGAAATTGGGAGAGAAAAGAAACCACTATTTTCATAATACCAATTTTGTCCCTATAAAAATAAAAGAAATAAAATGATTGAAAATATAAAAAGGTTATTTTGGTAATATAACATAAAATAATTTCTTTTCTTTTCTCTTAATGAAATCTAACCAAACAAGAATGAGAAAAATCATAATCATAATCATAATCATTTCTTTTCTTTTATTTCTTCCTTATCCAAACAAAAATGAGAGAAATCAGAATCATTTCTTTTCTTTTATTACTTAAGTAATCATTTCTTTTTTTTTTCTCTCCTAGGTTCCCAAACACAGTGTTAGTTCCAGACAGCAGGAAGAATGGCATAGAGGAAGCTGAAGAAAGAAGAGATCTGGCATCGTGGGCAATGGAAAAGTATCATTAATCCATAGCCCGTGCCTACAATCAATCTGTTCAACACAGAAATTTCAAGGAAGGGGACTTGGTATGCAAAACAGTAGATGCAATCATGCGGGGCTAGCCAATTCCCAAGTTCTCACCCAGATAGGAAAGCCCTTACAAAGTTGCTGAGGCAAGTAGCAACGAGTACTACAAGTTGACAAGAGTAGATGATAGGTTCATAACTGGCCCTATCAACGCCAAGTATGTTAAAGAATATTTTCCTTAATTTCTTTCGAAAAAAAGAGTTGTAAGTTAATATATCCAAAGCAAAGTGTAAAGAAAGTGTCATACACTTAGTAAATTTGTTACTCTCGTATACACTTAGTGTGAGGAAAGTTTTCCATACTTAGTGAATTTTTTTTTATCCTTGTAAAAGCTTAGTCATAATGAAGTTTTGTTCATGGCAAGAGTATTACTTATCTTAGAAGCTATGTAAAAGCAATGTAAAGAAAGCGATGAAATGAAACTCAAAAGTACTACCAAACATCCACACTTTTTATTAAAGTCAAACTTCAAAAACATGATTACAATGTTTGAAAAGAAGTTATGATAGAGAAGAAGAAAAGAAAAGGCACCGCAAGCGTAATGAAACAACAAAATAAAGAAAAGAAAATGAAGGAAATCATAACAAAGTTACATCAAATCAAATCAAACCCTTCAAAAGGGAGTCCATCAGAGTCACATCTCGAGGCAGCTGGGCAACTGTAGACACCCCATTTTTGACCGACCTTAAGATTCAGACGTCATCGTCTGTGCACTCGGTGATTGTGCATGTTTGTGCTCGTTTTGAGTTTCCGGAGCCTTCGGCTGAGCGCCTTGTCTTGGGACCTCTTAACTTTCTTCTCTTGGCCTGGTTTTTGGACCATGCCTTGCTTCCTTTACCTAGAGGGAGACAGAGGCCTGTAGGCCACTTTTTGTAGTCGTAGACTACTTTTCCCTCTCGTAGGCCACTTTTTGTACCCGTAGACTAGTTTTCGAGGCTTCCGGCTGAGTGTCTCGCTGTAGACGTCCCCGAACGCCCCGGGAGGGAAATCCCGTTTTATTCATTTGGGCTCACTACAGTTCAGGACTCAAGGTCACGGTCCTGTATCTAATCTCGCAGAGTGCAATGCAAGACCGATGAATCATCAAAGAGTCCAAATCCGGCAAATCATTTTTGAAAACATATTTTTTGAAAGAAGTGCCAAACATGGACTGCTTTGCCAGATACAGAGACGCCACCTAAATATTTTATTTTGGGGGAAATTTAGGAAACCCTGACTCGTTGCCTAAGGCCACGTGTCCGTCATCACCAAAGTTGCCTCGGCTCGGGAACTTGGGTACGATTGGGGAAGGTCACTTCGTGAGCACCCCCGCTCGCCCGATCAAAGATCGGCCTCTACTAACCATGATATCTAGTTTTGAAAACATTATGCGTTCTTATTTCGATTATTAGCCTAGAATTACTATGTGATGCGCACAACATACAAATATAGACTAGATCGCCTGAATTGAAACGAAACATCTCATGTTTGTTTTGAAAACGGTTTGCTACTCGCAAGTAGGCTAAAATGCAGATGTTGCCACCCTCAGGTGGGCTTAGAAAAGATGGTTTTGCCACTATCTAGTGGGCTTAAAACTCACAGTTGATGATTTGTTCCAATCCAGATAATCCAACCTTCACCCACAGGCATTCAGGCAGATATGTCACATAAGCACATAGCCTCATGGTAAGCATGCTATCATAGCAGTCACTTACACGCATGCAAGGATGCTAAAGCATAAACACTTACCGAGTACTCCAAGCCAAAACAAAAGTTATGTTAGAAATCCATGCATGATCCTAACTATACAGAAATGCCTAATGCAACACATGCAAAATGCAACTAAGATAGGCTCGGCTATTCTAAAGATGGCATGTGAAATGCTACAACTAACAAGTATTCAACTCGGAATTGAAATACAATGCAGTTAGTATGATGCGCCGAGCCCGGTGCATGCAAAACAGATGAATGAATGCAAGCATGCTATCATATTGTATGCTAATTGAAACATGCCCTAATCTAACCATCATAAGCTGGTAAATAAAAGGGAGAAAGACGTTGGGTTGGAAGACATACATCACACGCACGCACACTTATTACAATTGTGCCCTCGCTCGGAGGGTCCGAATAAATAATATACAGTCCCAATGAATAGTACAGTCCAAATAAATACAAAATCCTAATTAATTAACAAATTAATCTAGGAAAGCAGGTAAATTAGCATGCAAGCCCATGGACCGCCTCAGCTCTGTTCCGAATGATGAATGATGCGTGCTTGAGTTGCCTTGCGCAGGAATCCATTGCGATGCCCCAATTAGCCTCTGTTTACAATTAAGCCCGGAATATTGCACGAAGCTCCGAAAGACTGCCGGTTTCTGATTTGCTACAACAGAGAGCAATCACGCATCTCGATGCATGATGGCCGAAGAGTCGAATTGCATGACTCGATGTGAAATGAATGCACATATAAACACAACAAGACCGAGACTCCATCATGGTTAATCCGGAGTGTCGGCGACCGGGAATTGAGACACGTTCCGTCACTCGGAGTACGAAACGTCCCTCATTTCCCGTGCTCGGGCTAACTCCTATCCCAAACACAATGCAATATGCATGACATGCATGACTGCAATCCTAACATGCAACCTAGCATGTGCAATGCTATGAACTGGCATACACAATGCTTGATATAACATGGCATACACAATGCTCGATGTAACATGGCATACACAATGCTCTAACATACAACCTAGCATACATAATGCTATAGACTAAGATGGCATACACAATGCAATATGGGCTTACACCAATATGAGTGGACCTCAGCCACACCCACATCAGCAGCCATAAGATGAAAATGAGACTACCGAAATGCGTGCACACATGCATGTGAACCGAGGACCGAACCTAAGGCACAACATGCAACTCTAACAAGGCATGGCAAGGATGAAGCATGGCATTCAAACATATAAATTCCAGCACTGAAACATGATGCTAAAAGGTCCCAAAACATGGAAACATGGCACTCGATGCATGAGATGAGCCCCGAAACTCAAAACTAGGCACATGTATTGACTTATAGCTATACAAAGCATGCATTATTTGACTATGAAGCACAAAGACAGAGCCAAGGCAGTCCCAAAACATGAACATTTCTAGTTCAAAGCATGACCAAAAGATGCTAGCATGATGGACTAAAATAGCATGCAACTTTGACTAGCAAACATGGTTTACATGGCATGTATATGAAGCGTATGAAAACTCATCAAACCAGCAAAAATCAATGAATAAAACATGCCAAAATATGCCCAAATAATCACTGAAATGCAGCCAATGCATGCCAAAATGATGAGCTCCTTTAGAGGGCCATACAAGGGGTTATTAAGCACATACAAGATAGACACTTAGCAAGACCAAACCAACTCTAGAAATGGGTTATGACAGTCCTAAAACCCACCAAATAGGCCCTGGAATCAGTCTCGGAAACATGCAAAGAAAGGCCTCTTTGAAAGGCCTTGGATGAGATTTCTCTACACATGCATCATAGACATAAAATATAGCCGAAAGGGCCTTGGACAGAGCCAAGGCAGACCTCAAAACCCTCAGAATGAGGCCTGGAAAGTGACTTCAAAGCATGAAAAATAGGGTCCCTTCGGAAGGCCAAAAGGATCACCAAACAAGACAAGGAGAGAGGAGGTCACCCCCCTCTGATTTTGACCTTCAAGAATACACCTAAGCCACTGAAAATCCATTGGATTTCAGTGGCTAAGAGGCCAAGCCATGGCCAATGCAAGAGCTCTAATGCATAGCCCTAATCATGAAGAGATGAAGCATGCATAGGGGGAAGATGACCCCAAACAGAAATGGGACCTTAACCAAACTTAAAGAGGATGTCAAAACAAGACTTTTTCCAGTTTATATCAAATCTCAAAAGTGTTCACAAGTAAGGCTAAAATATGATGCAAAAATAGCCCTAAAAGAGAGATAGAGGGTAAGGGGAAGTAGATGGCCTCAAACAGAAAAGATCCCTTCAACAAAGTTGAGGAGGGGCTCAAAATAAGACACTTTATAGTTTAGGTCGAAACCCAGAAATGCTCACAAATAAGGCTAATATATCATGCAAAATAAGCCCTAAAAGAGAGGTAAAGCACAAAGGGAGAGTATATGACTTTACACAGCAAAGTTTTCTTAAACAAAGTTGAAAAGGAGCTTAAAATAAGATCTTTTCCAGTTTATCTTGGAGCCCAAAAATGCAAGCAAAAGGGACTAAGATATAGAACAAAATTATGCAAAAATGGGAAAAATAGAAGCATACCCTTGTAGAGCCGAACTCCAGCAGCTTTTGGACCAAGTTGGTGAGCTTTCAATCTCTGCAAATGACCTCCAAGGGGCTGGAATGGATGATGGAGGTGGTAGGCTATGGGGTGTAGGGTAAAATGGCCAAGAAAATGGGTGTTTGGAGGTTTGAAGTATAGATATAGAGGGTTGTATGTATATGCACCAGCCAAAATCTTCTAACCCTTGCAAATGGAGGTGGAGTGTGTTATATAGAGGGAAAGAGATGAGGCTTCTTGGAGAAGCCAAGAGAGGGGGCTCAAAGCTTCTAAAGGAAGCTTGACCAAAGGGGTCAAGCTTCTTAGGGAAGCTTCCCCAAGAAGTTTGACCAAAGGGGCCAAACCACCTTGAAACCAAGCAAAGGGGGTAAAAACCACCTAAAATGGACCAAAAACAAGGACAAACCCTCGGGCAGTGGATCTGGTGCAAAACAGCTGGCACAGCTGGAATGCACCTGAAGAGACAAACCTGGCCGACCAGGTTCAAAAGGCCAAGGTGGCCGGCCGGCCACCTCCCCTGGTCGGCCGACCAGGGGTCAAAAGGGTCAACAAGAATTGCTGGTCGGCCACCCTAGAAAGGTGGCCTCCCAGGTGAGTGCAACACAGCTGTATGGAGAAAAACCAGAAAATGTGGTTCAGGAGAGAGAAAAACCAGCTTTTTAGAGGGGTTCAAAAGGGTCAGGAAGAATTACTGGTCGGCCTACCCATATTGGTGGCCTCCCAGGTGTGTACAACACAATGGTGTGGTGGAAAGTCAGAAAAAGTGGCCCGGGAATGGGAAAAACCAGCTTTCTAGTAAGAAAATCGGGCGACGAAGAGCAATGAAGAGAAAAGTTGGTTTTTCAGAAAAATTGCTGGTCTCCCACCCTCCTACAACCTTTTTAACAATGAAAATAAGGTCCTTGCCAAAAATGGACCAAGACGGATGCAAAACGGAGGTTCAGGGACCGAAACGCGCGGCCCGGGGCCCCGAAAATTGACTATTAAGCACCGGAGGTGGCGTTCGACCACGAAGTTGGTCTCTCGGGCCACAGTGTCCCTCAAAAGGGAGGAAACAAGGTGCATGCCAAAAACCAGAGCAAATGGAGGTGGTTAAGCGGTCCCGAACCGAGGCACACGACCGACAGCTCCGAAAAACCAGAAACCGGGCTCCAAACGGGAAAACTGGCCTGCGACCACGAAACGTAGCCTACGACCACTGAGAGACGGTCTACGAGACCTCTCCCTCCCTTCGGGAAGAGAAAACAGGGCCTGGTTCACAAACCGAGGCAAAGCACAAAAGAGTCCGGAAGTCCGTTGGCAAGGCTCGCGGCCGAGACTCCGCAACCTCAGAACGAGCACAATATGCAACATCACCAAGCGCTCAATCGGTGACGTCTGAGTCTTAAGGTCGGTCAAAATGGGGTGTCTACACTCGCCTTGCGAACTCTTGTCTTGCTTCCTTTTTGGTTTGTTTTTGAACCAAACCTTGTTATCCTTTGCCTGGAGAGTGGAACAGGGGTGTAGACCAGTTTTTTCCCCCTGTAGACCACTTTTTGTCCCTGTAGACCACTTTTGGTGGTCGGCCAGCTGGGGTGGGTGGTCTGTGGACCACCTAAGGTGGTCGGCAGCCTGCCACCACCTTCTACTCTCTCTACAGACCCTCTTCCTCCCTTGTCGACCAGTTTTATTCCCTGTAGACCACTTTTTGTGGTTGGTTGACTAGGGAGAGTGGTCGGTTGACCACTTTAACTGGTCGGTGACCTTTCTACATTTTCTGCAGATATTTTCCTTGCCAGCTGTGCCAGTTGTTGGGCACAGAAGACATCCTCCATACACGTGTATGGAGGGATTGCTTCAAGCCTCTAGCTTGTTTAACAAGCTTGAGGCATGAAATTCTATATAAGGGAGCCTCCTCCCTCTTGTTCAAGGGTCAGAAAATATTAGGGCTAAACATATCTCTCTCTCTCTATATTTCTCCCTCTCTCTCTATATTTGTGCTTAAAAGTGTTGTTTCTTCACACTTTCGCACACAAACACCTACTCAAACACCACAATCTTGTTGCTAAGGTACCTGAGGGTTTTGCTTGGGCTCAAAAGCTGGTTTTAGCTCAGAAAAGTTGCTATCTTGCTGTGGTTCTTCAAGGGTAAGCATATACCTCTTTTTAGGCTTGTTTTTGTATTAGTTTAGGCTACCTTTGCATGCTTATTTTGGCCTAGCTGTCAACTACAAAAAGCTTCATTTTTAAGTATTAAAAGTGTTTGTTTGAGGCCTTATTTGAGTTAGGGGTTGTCTACCCCCTTTTGTGCCTTATTTTGCTTTATTTTGAGCTATCCTTTAAGGCCTTTGAGATCATCTTTATTTGGCCTTTTCACCACTAAATTCAAGAGGAATTTCAGTGGTGGAAAGTGTGTTTTGAGACCTAAAATAGGTGGGGGTGGTCCCCCCATTTTGTATCTTGTTTGCATGTGTTATTGGCTTATCAAGTTAGCATATTTTTCTACCTTCTTGGGGCCCTATCTTAGCATGTTTCAGACCTTGTTTTGCCATGACATAGCTCTGTTTGGGGTTGGTTTGGTTACCTCTTGCATGCTCCTTGCACTTGTAGTGCAATTCCACTCACTAGCCTAGCATGCTTGCTACTTTGGCCTATGGTTCTAGCTTGTTTTGGCTCTATTTCAGCATGCTTTTTGCCATGATTTCACATGCTTTAGGTCTGATTTGGGTGGCCTTGATCATGTATGCTTTGCTTTGTATAGCCATAGCGTAAAGCCCCTTCCACTAGCTTTGTGTTTTGGGTCCACTAGCATGCATTGCTTGGGCTATTTACATGATATAACATCATTTGATATATGATTTTAGAGCATGTTTCATTGTCATACCCTCATATGTATCACTCTTTCAATGCTTTGGAGGGTTATGCTTTATGCCTTAATCATGAGTCAATTTGTATGCATGCTTCTCTAAGCTTTTGGGCTACCATTCCAGTATGTTTTTGGTGTTATTTTACCATGTTACAACTCTGATTTTGGTTGGTGGAGTCACCTCTTGCTTGGTTTTGGCACTTGTAGTGCAATCTTGCCCATTAGCCTAGTGTACTCGGTGTTTTGGCCTTTCATGCTAGCTTGTCTTGGCTATACTCCATGCATGTTTTGGCATGATTTTGACATGCTTTAGGACTATTTTGAGTCATCTTGGTCCTTTGGGGCTTGTTTTGTATAGCTATAGTGTAAATGGCTTCACTAGTCTTGAGTTTTGAGGCTCGTAGCATGCTATATTTGTGATGTGTGCATGATATGGCATCATTCGGTAGGTGATTTCAGAGCTTATATCTTTGCCATGCTTCCACTTAAATCACTCTTTCAATGCTTTTGAAAAGTTGAGCATTATGCCTTGTTTGTGAGCCAATACATGAGCTTATTGTTCTTGCCATCTATGCTACAAGTATAACATGTTTTTGCCACTATTTTGACCTGCCTTAGATCTGTTTTGAATGGTTAGGGTCATTTGAGCATTGCTTAGTATGGTTGTAGTGTAAAGAGCCTTGACTAGCTTTGAGTTTTAGGGCTTTTAACATGTTGTGCATGTGATGTTTGCATGGTGTGGCACCATTTAACATGTTATTTCAGAGCATATAGCCTTGCCATACTCTCATGTAATTCATGCCTTCATTGTGTTTGAGAGTTGTGTTTAATGCCTAGCTTGCGAGCCAATACATGAGCATGTTGTTGTAGCTTTTGGTGCTTCATTTTCAACATGATTAGGCCACTGTTTTGGCATGTTTAACCTCTGTCCGGGTTGGTTTGGTCATTTGTGCTTGGTATTGCATGCTTCTTGTGAGATGCTCTTTACTAGCTTTGATGTTCTTGGCCTCCGAACATGTCTTGTATGCATTGTTCACATGATAGAACCTTGTGCATGCCACATTAACATTGATAGATAGGCATGTTGTATGTGTTGCATTATGTTTGGATCGAACGTTAATCCAAACACAAGGAATGTGGCACGTTTCATACTCGAAGTGATGAAACGTGTAGCATTTCTTGGTCCCCGACCCTCTTGATCAAGCATGATAGAGGTGGAGGCCCTTATGTGTTATTTATGCATTTATTGACATTGACTTGTGCAAATTTGGCTTCTCGACCATCATGCATTGCGATGCTCGGTTGGTGGCCCGAGAGTCGAGTACCGCACCCCCTTGAGCTTGAGAAATGATAGGGAGGATGGTTGTGCACACATATCTTGCAAATACATTGCTATGCCCCTTGTTGTTCTCTGTTGCAACAAAACTGGAGTTCGGCAAATTTTCTGGTCGGCCGACCAGTAGGGGTGGTCGACCGACCACTTTTTCTGGTCTACAACCAGTTTTTCTAGTCTACAGCCCCCTTTTCTGGTCGGCAGCCCACCAGGAGGTCTCCATGTTGGAGCAGAAGCAATCTGGAAGTTAGTGCACTTTTTAGAGATCAAATCAAATGCAAACAGATACAATTCTAGGTATCGCGATGGATTTCCGAGCGAGGCGACCGAGCATGCATCATTCATTATTCCGAGGCAGAGCTATGGCAGCCTAATTTAGCTTATTTTTCTTACTTAGTTGGCTTTGTAACTTAATTAATTTGATTAATTAGTTAAAGTTTTGTAATAATTAATTAGCTTAGCATAGTTAATTAGTTGATTTGTAATAAGTAGCTTAGCTTAGTGTAGCTAGCTTAGCTTATTCATTCGGACCCTCCGTCGAGAGGGCAAATGTTGTAATAAGCGTGCGTGTGTATGTGAATGTCTTCCAACCCCACGTCTTTCTCCCTTTTACTTATCAGTTTTTGATGGTTAGTTTAGGGCTTATTTCAATTAGCATACCTTATGCTTTGCATGCCTGCATCATTAATTTGTTTTGCATGCACCGGGCTCGGCGCATCATACAAACTGCATTGAATTTCAATACTTACTTGAATACGTGTTTCAAAGCATGTTATCGAGTGTGGCATTCATATGCCATTCTAGATAGCCGAGCCTATTTTAGTTGCATTTTTGCATGTGTTGCATTAGGCATCATTGACATAGCTAGGATCATGCATTGATTACTAACTAGCTTATGTTTTGGCTCGGAGTACACTGTGAGTGTTTACGCTTTAGCATACTGCATGAGATGTGTATGTTGCCATGTTAGCATGTTTGCCATGAGGCTATTTGCTTAAATGATTAACTGCATAAATGCCTGTGGGTGAAGGCTTTATTGCTTGAATTGGAACAATTCATTGAAATGTGAGTTTTAAGCCCACTTGGAGTGGCAAATCATGTTTTCAAGCCCACTTGAGGGTGGCAAATCCGCGTTTTAGCCTACTTGCGAGTAGCACTTCCAAACCATTTTTCGAAAAACGAACATAAGATATTTTGTTCCAAATCGAGTGATTTAGTCTATACTTGTATGCTGTGCGCATCACATAATAAGTTAGATTAATAAACCGGAATAAGAACACGTGTTTTCAAAAACAACATATCATGTTAGTAGAGGCTGATCCTTTGATCGGGCGAGCGGGGGTGCTCGTTTCAGGACCTTCCCCTCTTATATCCAAGTTCCCGAGCTGAGGCAATTTTGGTGATGATGGACACGTGGCCTTTGGCACGAGTCAGGGTTTCCTAAATTTCTCAAAAACAAAATATTTAGGTGGCGACTCTGTAATCTGGCAAAGCAGTTTATGTTTGGCGCTTTTTTAAATCGATTTTCCAAAACGATTTTTCGGATTTGGACTCTTTGGTGATTTATCAGTCTTACATTGCACTTTGTGAGATTAGATTCAGAACCGTGATAGGAGTCTGAACTGTAGTAGCTAAGAACTACAATTCGTGCCCTCACGCGCGGAGCGAGTTCAGGCGGTCTACAGCAACCAATGCAGAATCCTTCTCTTTGAACAGAGCCAGGTTCTACTGATGCTGCTCCAAGGCACCCTTACACTCCTTGATAGTCTTCTCCAAGGACGCAATCATCGCCACATTGTCTGCATGCTCAAGGAAACCATCAACTGTCTGAAGCCTATCGCTCATCCATGATAGGTCCAAACTGTTCCTCTCAAAGCCGCCCAAGTTGGCCTCAGCACTTTCCACGAACTTGCTGGGAGTCGTCAGGATCTGTTTGGTAGCAAGGTCACGGATGAAGCTGGCAAGTGACTCTAGTAGCGCCGTTTGCACTATAGATCCAGGAACATTAAAGGTAGTAAAGGTTTTCGGATGCAGTGCTTGGATACGAACAAGAGTGGGAGCAGCTTCGGAGGAGACCCAGTAGCTTAGAAAGGATACTTTCTCTAAGGACTGAGGCAGCTCTCTCACGCCGCCAGCTTCAATCACTGGAGGGAGACTGGCAGAGCGACCAAAGGCCTGAGGGCGGTGCACTTCCCTTGAAAATGACTGCCCAGCAGCATTAGAGTGGGTAGATGCTGGCTGGCGATCGGGTGAACTAGCCTCGCGAGTGTAGCACAAGCTCGCGGGGGGACCTCGCTACAGCTCGGACTCGATTTTGTTGTCACGGTTCGTAATCTGAACCAAAGAGTCCAAATCCGGCAAATTGTTTTGAGAAAACAGATTTTTTGAAAGAAGTGCCAAACATGGACTGCTTTGCCAGATACAGAGTCGCCACCTAAATATTTTATTTTGGGAAATTTAGGAAACCCTGACTCGTGTCTAAGGCCACGTGTCCATCATCACCAAAGTTGCCTCGGCTCGGGAACTTGGGTACGATTGGGGAAGGTCACTTCGTGAGCACCCCCGCTCGCCCGATCAAAGATCGGCCTCTACTAACCATGATATCTTGTTTTGAAAACATTGTGTGTTCTTATTCCGGTTATTAGCCTAGATTACTTTGTGATGCGCACAGCATACAAGTATAGACTGAATCGCCTAAATTGGAACAAAACACTTCATGTTTGTTTGTTTGAAAAATGGTTTGATGGTGCTACCCGCAGGTAGGCTAAGACGTGGATTTGCCACCCTCGGGTGGGCTTAGAAAACATGGTTTTGCCACTATCTAGTGGGCTTAAAACAAACATTTGATGAATTGTTCCAATCCAAATAACCCAACCTTCACCCACAGGCATTCAAGACAGTTATATCACATAAGCATATAGCCTCATGGTAAGCATGCTATTCATGGTAGTCACTCACACGCATGCAAGGATGCTAAAGCATAAAACTCACCGAGTACTCCAAGCCAAAACAGAAACTGATTAGAAATCATGCATGATCCTAAATATACAGAGATGCCTAATGCAACACATGCAAAAATGCAACTATAGCAGACTCGGCTATTCTAAACATGGCATATGAGATGCTACAACTAACATGTATTCAACTTAGAATTGAAATACAAATGCAGTTAGTATGATGCGCCGAGCCCGGTGCGTGCAAGACAGATGAATGAATGCAAACATGCTATCATGCTGTATGCTAATTGAAACATACCCTAGTCTAACCATCATAAACAGGTAAATAAAAGGGAAGAAAGACGTGGGGTTGGAAGACATACATCACACTCACGCACACTTATTACAATATTGCCCTCGCGCAGAGGGTCCAAATAAATAGTACAGTCCAAATAATACAGTCCAAATATGTACAAATCCCTAATTAATTTACAAATTAACTAAGAAAAATAATAAACTGGCATGCAAGCCAGGGACTGTCTTGACTCTTCTCCAGATGATGAATGATGCATGTCCGGGTTGCCTTGTGCAGAAATCCACTGCGATGCCCCAATTAGCCTCTGTTTTGCAATGATTTTTTTGGAAAACGCGCCAAGCCCCGGAAGGCTGCTGATTCTTGATTTGCTGCAACAGAGAGCAGGAAAGGGGCATGGCAATGTATTTTCACATATGTATGCATACCTCGATCCTCGTGCCACCAATCACGCATATCGATGCATGATGGCCGAGGAATCGAATTGCACAACTTGATATGGAATGAATGCACATGAAAACTCAACTAAAACCTAACTCCATCATGGATAATCCGGAGTGTCGGTGACTGGGGAATTGAGACACGTCCTGTCACTCGGAGTACGGAACATACCTCGTTTCCCGTGCTCGGGCTAACTCCTATCCCAAACACAATGCAATATGCATGACATGCATGGATGCAACTAAGATACAACCTATCATGCACAATGCTATGAAATGGCATACACGATGCACAAGGTAACATGGCATACACAATGCGCTAATATACAACCTAGCATACACAATGCTGTAAAATGAAATAGCATACACAATGCATAATGGGCTTACACCAACACAAGTGGACCTCGGCCACACTCACATAGGAGGCCATTAGATGAAAATGAGACACTCGAAATGCGTGCACGCATGCACGCAAACCGAGGACCAACCCTAAGGCACGAAATGCCACTCTAACAAGACACATGGCAAGACATGGAATATGACATACTAGCATGCAAATTTCAGAGGCAATAAGTGATGCAAAACAGCCCCGAAACATGGCAAAATGACACCCGATGCATGGAATGAATCCCGAAACATGAAATTATGCGCATGGAATGACCTATGGCTATGCAATGCATGCATTATTGGAACATGAAGTGTGAAGACAGAATCAAGACAGCCCAAAAATAAGCATATTTACAGTTCTAAGCGAGGCCAAACAGCGAACGCAAATGGGGCTAAACTAGCATGCAAAAATGGCCCCGAAAGTAAGATAATGAAGCAAGTGACAGCTGCTGACCCTAAACAGAGAAGGACCCTTCTAAAATGTCGAAGAGGGGCCCAAAATATGGTACTTTAAAGTTTACCACAAACCACAAAAACAGACACACGTAAGGAAAAACTCTCATGCAAAAAGTGGACCTCAAGGAGGATAAAGAAGTAAGTGATACATGCTGGCCCCAAACAGATGAAGGTCCTTCAACAAAGTTGAAGAGGGACCTAAAATATGACCTTTTACAGTTTATGATCAAACTCAAAACAGTGTACAAGTATGCTCAAAACACTATGCAAGATAAGGCCAAAAAGAGGGCTATAACACAAAGTATAAAAAGCATGCCTCGAACAGTAGAAGACCCTTAATGAAACATGAAGAGGGGGTCAAAATAGGACCCTTTTCAGTTCGGACCAGAGTCCAAAAACAGAATCACAAGGGGCTAAAAAATCATGCAAAAATGGGGCCAAAAGTGGGATACAATGGCAAGTGACACATGGAGGCCCAAAAAAGTGATGAGCCCTTCAACAATGTTGAAGAAGGGCTCAAAATAAGCAACTTTACAGTTTACAACAGAGCTCAAAACAGTTTATACATAGGCTAAAAATACTACACAAGAAATAGGCATACAAAAGAGATAATGAAGTAAGTGCAAAAAGGAAGCCTCAAACAGTGAGAGGCCCTTAATGAAACATGAAAAATAGCTCAAAACAAGCCTATCTCCAGTTAGGGTCGGAGCCCAAATATGCAAGCATAAGGAGCTAAAATATAGACCAAGAAAAGAGCAAAAAGAGGGAAAATGAGACTCACCCTTGAAGACTAGTCTTTCATTAACTCTTGGTCTAAAATTTGAGCTTTCAACCTCTTCAAAAGAGTCCCAAAGTTCTAGAATGGAGGATGGAGGTCTTGTGCTATGAGTTGGTGTGTAAAAATGGTGTAAGAATCAAAGGGTTTTGATGGTTAGAATGTAGAGAGAGAGAGATTTAATGTGAGAGCTCCACCAAAATTTTCTAACCCCTAAAACACAGCTGGGGGGGTCTGTTATATAGACACAAGAGGGTGGAAAAGAGGGGGAAAAATGAGGGGGAAATGAAATTCAAATTTCCCCCCAAAATTGGCCTAAAAGGGGGATAAAGGGGCAAGTGATAGTAGGAGATCTCAAACCGAAGAGAGCCCTTCAACAAAGTTGAAGAGGGGCTCAAAATAAGATACTTTATAGTCTATGACAAGCCACGAAAATAAATACAAGTAGGCCTAAACTATCATGCAAGAAATGGCCTAAAAGAGGGGTAAAGAAGCAAGTGGCAGTAGGAGATCTCAAACAGCAAAAGGTCCTTAATCAAACATGAAAAGGACCTCAAAATATGACTATCTCAAGTTCGGGTTGGAGCCCAAAAATGCAGAATGAAGGTTCGGGAGGCAAAACACGCAGTTCGGGGCCCCGAAAGTGGGCTGTTAGGCACCGGAAGTGGTGTCCGACCACGAAGTTGGTTTCTCGGACCACAGTGTCCCTCAAAAGGGAGGAAGTAAGGTGTGTGCCAAAAACCGGAGCAAACGGAGGTAGTTAAGCGGTCCCGAACCGAGGCACACGGCCGTCGGCTCCGAAAAATCGGAAACCGGGCTCCAAACGGGAAAAATGGCCTACGACCACGAAACGTAGCCTACGGCCACTGAGAGATGATCTACGAGACCTCTCCCTCCTTTCGGGAAGAGAAAACAGAGAAAATGGAGCCTGGTTCGCAAACCGAGGCAAAGCACAAAAGAGTCCGAAAGTCCGGAGGCAAGGCTCGTAGCCGGGACTCCGCAACCTCAGAACGAGCACAATATGCAACATCACCAAGCGCTCAATCGGTGACGTCTGAGTCTTAAGGTCGGTCAAAAATGGGGTGTCTACAGCGAGGAATTCCAAAACTCCCTGCACCATCATGTCACTCGGAAAAGAGGTCATTTATCTGGTAATCTCCAACGTTTAGATCTGGAACAACAGTGGTATCCATCCCAGTATAAAAATCTTGAGACACCCTAAAGTCAGCTGGCACCTCTGGAAAATGAGTAGGGTATAAGTCTGCCAATTGTTCAGAGGTTGCCGAATCAACTGGGTCAGAGGTCCCAGCGACAGCAGTAACAGTGTGGGTGGCTAAAGTGATAACTACCTTTGCAAGTCGGTCCAAATTTAGAGGGGCCACAGCAGGAACAGTGGAAGTAGCCGTTATACTGGCACTCCTTTCAGCCAATGGGATGTTTGGAAGTGGAGTCTATTGAACCAATGGAGACTCAGTGGACTGGAAGGAACCACCAGATGTAGCTCCAAAGGGAGGTAGTGTAACTTCCAGCGGCTTTCTCACGTCGCGATCTTCCCTTGGGGTCTCAAGGACAAAATCATCTCCCCCGACAGAGGAACGGTCGGAGTGCACAGAATCAGCGGGGTTTGGAGGCTTTAGACCCTCAACAATTGTATCACCCACTACAACTTTCATAGCAGGGGAAACTTGTACATTGTCTGCAGCCTCCACAGCTGGCTCAGCCTTATTAGTTGGTTCAGTTTTCACGCTTGGTTCCTCTTCAACATCTGGAAGTGCTGTCCTACGGCTCCTGAATCTTGTGACCCTTGTAGCAATGAGAAGGTTGTCGTCGTCGTCTGAATCTAAGGAAATGCCAATGGCAGTAGAAGAACCTCCAGGGTCCAAAGGTGGTACGGTCAATGGGCCCTAAAAAAGAAGAAGATTATGTAATTACTAAAGTAAATATAAGAAGGCGAAAGAAGTAATGCGAAAATATTTTTCTAAGTATGAATACCTTCCGAAGTCTCTTCCTACTTAGTGAGGCATGTGCCTCGGCAACTGATGCCACTGCTGCTTGGGCTGCCTTCAGTCTGGAGCGGGTCATGCGTACTGTTGTGTCGACTTGAGGGGGAGCAATTTGCAAGGGTTGAACATACATTGCCCCAGACAGGTGAGGCTCATCCACGACGGGCAAGGATAAAAGCTTAAAGTGGTAGAATATATTGGATTGTTTCCTTCGGCCAGAAAGCAGACGAAGGGATAAGTCAGGCGGCAGGATAGGTTCTATCGTAGGGACAACCGGAGTGTTGTTGCAAAAATTAAAGAAAGAATTGAGGTTGCGGTGCCAGAACAGCCTATTATTAGGAGTAAAGGCGCCCTCTCTCCCAAGTGAGAGAAGCTCCATGAAGCCTAAGCCCTCCACAAGTAAAGCGGTGTAGTCACGGGCAAACCGCTGAAAACTCTGGTGGAAATCAGTCTGAGGCGGAGGGGCATGTGGGATACCCTGATCCATTCTGAATTGCCTAAGGACCCTGTCCGGTCGGTAGACGACGCTGGACATGCCTTCTTCATTCCACACGGGTAGAAATCCGGAGTGTATTGTAGCAACAATAAGGAGGGAGTTAGCTTGGACACTGTCAAAAGAAAAACCAACATGACGGGCCTCTGAAAAATAAAATGGAACAACAGAAATGCCTGGGAGAAGCTGAGTGAAAAGGCGGAACACGCATTCCTCCATACGGTCAACGTAGTCTGCAAAGGGTCTGTTGGTGCCAAGGCCAGACCACCGAGAGATGCGAGGGAGGGATTGACGCACTTGCCTCGTGATAGGTCGATCCTCTGCATCTAGAACAGGGTGGCCATCCGCATCAAAGACTTCATCGGTGAAGAAAGGCTCATGCTCTTTAGGAATAGGGCCCATGGCAGGGAATCTCTCGTAGAAAAAAGCAGTCAGGAACTGAGTGTGTACGAAGCTCCACACATCATAGCGGCCCATAGATCGCTCCATGTCCGAATGGATGAGATCAAGAAGGAAATATAGGTTCCCCAAAAAGAGAGAGGCTAGAGGAATCTGACTACTGTTGTAGAGCTTGACAACCAAAGGAAACACCAGGGGATTAATGCTTTTGGCAGGGTTACTAGGTAGAACAAAAAAAGAGATAAAATAACGGACGAAGGCGGCCAAGTACAAGTCACCGCGGTAGCTGTCACGACCCAAACCCGCTCCTACAGGTTCAGCGTCGCAACCGGCCAGTAATCCTTGGATTACCAAAGGCCTCTTGACATAATAACATATAGTTATGGGCTGCGGAAGCAAGTATACAAAATATACGAAGTCCATTGAGCTGTGAAGACATACATGGAACTGAAAATCTTAAACTTTATATACATACAAGTGACGTCACAGGTACAGTATTTACAAGTCACTATCAAGTACATACAAAAGGGGAAACTGTTCACAAAAGCAAGGAAACGGTTTTATACATTCATATTGACACATCCACAAAACATGACTTGATTTGGGACCTCCTCGTGAGGCACAAAAGGTGGCTGACCAACACAAAATACCCCCAGGCATCTTCTTAAGCCTGATCACGAGCCTGCTTACCTACATATATAATAAATAACTAGTGAGCGGAGGCTCAGTGAATAATAACAAAGTAAAGGGGTAAATGAATGATGTTCCATAACTATGGCTGAAACTGAAATTCACATTCGTATTCTCATTCTGAGCATATATAGAATTCAGAGTTCATGCTTAGTCTCACATAGTACATCCATTAGTGCTGATTGATCACACACAAAATGTCTTAAATCATACTTGTCAGTTCTACATAAGAACCTCCGGCCGAGTAAGAATAATTTGTCAGTTCCATAAAGGGACCTCCGGACTGGGAACTTGCAAACTTGTCAGTTCCACTGAGAAACCTCCAACCGGGTATAGATAACTTGTCAGTCCCATAGGGAACCTCCGGTATCGGGAACTTGCATATACTTGAATCATGGCATTACTTGAATCGTAGCATAATGTCATAAGTGCTTGTTAGACTTGGACAATCATTCATAGCATAAATCATAGAATAGTTCTTAATCCGTGAGTAGAAAATAATTTACTTGAACATAGTTTTACTAAGTTATTACTCACAATTAACAGATGGCTCCAAGTAAACGAGTAGAGTAGGTAATTCACTTAACTTGCGGCACGTGACCTACATAACATAACAGAAACATATATTGAAACACATGCTCGTACTAGGAGCCAAACTTCCGCGCCTCCCGAAAGGCGTTTTGGAGAGCAGTGATGGCAATTTGCTCCGTGGTGTTAAGGACGCTGGATCAAAAGAATGATCTCCACGGGTGCTCAAACGCAGAAGGACAACAACGTCTTCCAAGGTTGGGGTTATCTCCTCCCATGCCAAGGCAAAAGTGTGAGGGTCGCGGCTCCAACGAGAGACAACCATATCAGTGTTGGTTTGCACCTTGCACACTGATAACTCCCTTGAAATCAAAATGGCATTAAAAAGACGAACATCAAGCAAACGCTGCTCGAAACCGCCATTTGCAATGATGTCATCAACCCAAAGGGACCAATCTGCTGGAGGGCCCGAATGAGTGTGATAGTAGATGTAAGAATGTGGAAAGTCGCGGCGCTGCACGCAAAATCGCAGCACAGAGACTGGGTTCACTATGTCCGTGTCATCCAAAGTAGCCTTCCTAAAAAGAAGCAGAGGCTCCTCCAGAGGAAGGGCATCATGAATGAAGGAGTCAATTACCTTCCAGAAGGGGTCAACTAGCCCTCCAAAGTATGGGGCCCTCCTCCACTCAGTAGGGGGTGAGGTAGCCTTGTCGGGTAGAAACCTCGTGTTGGCCATAAGGGAGAGTAAAGAAAGGTAAAGAAGACTTTGGAAAGTGGGGACAAATGAGAGAATGAGATAAGGAGACAAAAGGTATGTTTGGGCAGAAGTGGGAGACCAGTGGACCCAAGGGCACTATTTATAAAGGAGGAGGCAAAAGGCGCCAACACGCTTCCCAAGGCTCATTATGACCCATCAGTCAAAGGGGACACCTTTTTAGAGCCGATGCAATTTCTGACCCAACCGACGCAACCCTTGGGCTGCTTGTTGAATTCATGTACACGCGGGAAACTAAGAGCGTGTCCCTATACGCACAAGGAGCAAAATGTAGAGGGGTCAGAAATTAAGCCCCAAACTAAGTATGGGCCTAAGCACTGAGGTCGCCCCAAAGAGGCGACCAGGAATAAAAAAGGAGCTTGGGCCAAAGCCCAAGGGAAGTGGGCCAATAGTGGGCCGAAGCAGGTTCGACTCGCAATGGGTCCAAATGGACTCCACAAAGGAAAATGCCTAAGTCAAGTTGCAGAGGCAACACCAGCAGCGATGAAGTTGTGGAGGGAACATGTGCAACGGGAAAGTTGCTGAGGCATTTTGCCTCAGCGTCGCCATTCCTAATATCTTCAGTTCCGCTGTCATCCGAAGTTACCGAAGCAACTAAGTTGCCGAGGCAGCACTTGCAGCGACCAAGTTATGGAGACACTTTGACTCAGCACCGCCATTTCTAATATCTTTGATTCTACCACCATCCGAAGTTGTTGAGGGAAAGAGAAAGCCGAAGCAATTAAGTTACAGAGGTAACACTTGTAGTGCCCAAGTTGCGGTGGCACTTTGTCTCAGCGCCGCCATTTCAAGTATCTTCGATTTCGTTGCTATTCCAAGTAATGTCGGTACCACAGCCATCTGGAGTTATTGAGGAAAGGAGAAAACTGAAGCAACTAAGTTCCAGAGGCAGCACTTGCAGTGCCCAAGTTGCGGAGGCATTAGGTCGGTGCCACCATCTCTAATATTCTCGGTTCTGCTATTTGAACTTGCCGCGTGAAATGACTACCACAGCAACTAAGTTGCAGAGGGAATATCCTGCCAAGGTAATAGCAGCCTTTGAGATAGGCCTCCCTCTGTAACTAGAGGCTAATGCTTGGCACTGATAGCAGGTCCCAAGGCATTACTAGCCCAGGGCTGATAGCAAGCCCCCCCTCTCCAAAGTTCATTTAACTTGGTGTTGATAGCAGGTTCCAAGACTTACTGGTTTGAGCTGATAGTAGGCCCAGAGATACCTGTTCACCGCGGCGATCCCGCGAAGATGGGAGCAAGTTAGCCCGAACATAAGGGACTCTCTTTCCATTACCGAGGTCATGGACCTGCCTTAGTCGCACATGCAGGACTAAAGAAGCCCCTTTGGGCTTGGTACTAGAGCACAACATGGCTGATAGCAGGCTTGGCTGTGGCCTTCGCCCTGGGAAGCTGGAGAGTTTATGGTTAGGTGGCTAAGGGTGGAGGTATTGCTGAGGTGAACACAAACATAGCCAATAGCAGGCTAATGGAGTCCTGAGAATGCATGTACTGGCCAAATAGAACTGAGAAGGCAAGTGCAGCGGCAAGGTTCACCGCTGCAAGTGCACTTGCTGAGGTTCAGGCTGAGAAGGCAAGTGCAGAGGCAAACACTCTCGCTGCAACTGCACTTGCTGAGGCTCAAAAAGGTAGTTGAGAAGGCAAACAGATAGTATGCAGTATATGCAGAGGGACACGTGGCACCTTCAGCCTGGTGGCTCAAGGTAGAATATTTCATGTGATCCTCTAGGATACATGTCTTATCTCTATTTGGCCACTTGGTGTCCTCTTGATACCAAGGAAAAGCCTATAAATAAGATCCATTTCCCAAGGTTTAACAAGAAGAATTTTGGGGATTTGGGGGAGATGCTGCCCATTTTGGCACTGCCATACATTTCTCCTTGAGCTACTTGCTTCAACCTCACCCAGTTACACACTCTCTAACTCCCATACAGTTGCTGCCACTCATTCTCTAGCCACTTTCGCCATTATTAGACCATTAGCATAGTTTTGCCTTTCTAATCATCTCTTTAACCTTGAACGCCCCTACACACTTCGATCGATGTGAATGTTCATAGCATTGTTTCTCACGTCGGAGTAAGGTAAACGATTTAGGATTTTTGAAATGTAAGAAATTTTCTTCCTAAAATAAGAGCGAAATTTTTTCTATAAAATAAATGAGAGATTTTCTCTATGAAATAAGGAAAAGATTTTCTCCTTAGAATAATGGAGAACCTATTATGTATTGATTTCAAAATGGATACATGCCCAAAAAGTTTGGAATGGTGATTTGGTCATATTATCTTAAACACGACCTAATAGAATATTAAAAAAGAAAATGGATTAAATGGAACATAACATTTAGAAATACAACTTTTTGAAAAATGGCCCATTTTAAAAATATTTACTAAAAACAAAAAACTCAATTTTCAAAAAATTGAAACCAATTTTTTTTTATTCATACGACAAATTAGTGATGAAAAATGACTTAATTATTACATGAATTAAAATCTCATGAGAAATTAATGCAATTAATTATTTTAAAAATGTCCGATTAAAGGCTTATTTTATTTATTTATTTTAAATTGACGAAAGTTAGTTGTAAGTTGTTAAATTAGCATATATAGAAGTTAAGTCTTCTAACCTTTACAAAACACAAAGTGCTTGCCTTGTTAATTAGATTAGCATATATGAGAGTTAAGTCTTCCCACCTTTGCAAAGTATTATGTGCTTGCATTGTTAATTCAACTTTCCTTAAGAGAGAGTTAAACCCATGACCTCTCATTGGGACTACACCCTTAGCAAAATCATGGGGGCCAACTAAGTTGTTTCTAAGTATTTGTTTGATTAGCATGATTACTAGTGAAGGTGGGACTACACCCTTAGCAAAATCATGGGGGCCAACTAAGTTGTTTCTAAGTATTTGTTTGATTAGCATGTTTACTAGTGAAGGGATTAATAATCCAGCAAATTAGTGTAGGATTAGTTATCCAGCTATATTAATAAAGTATATAATTTTCTCTTATCCACGTTGTCTGCATTTGTTTTACAATCGATATGTTGAATTATATATGTAAATATTTTGTGTTATTAGTTGTATTAAAAAATCAATCAATTTTGCTTGATAGAATAACCATTGGAATCTAATCCTAATAATAAAATTTGTAACAAAATAATAGAATGTGAATCACATAGATTAATAATCTCAATCTTAAGTTATGATGTCCCAATCAAACAAATACTAATCACCTTGTTGGTTATTTCTGTTTTCAGAAAAAATAATTTTTTGTTTTTATTTATTTTTGGGGTACTTACCAATTAGTTCTATTAACTAGACTTATTTACCTACAGGTCCTAACTAATAAATTTAACACTATAAAAATAAGAGAGTAGTAAATTTATCACTAAAAATTTATTCATAAAAGCAAAGAGACTGATAAATTTATCACTATAAATTTATTTATAAAAATAAAAGACTGATAAATTTATCTTTATCACTTAATAAATTTATCAAATAGGACTTAATGGGTAATAAGTCTCCAAAGTAGGACCTATTGGGTAATAAGTCTCCAAAGTAGGACCTATTGATAGTTTACCCTTTATTTTTTTATTTTGTAGATATACCTAATTATTATAGAAGATGCAAGACATCTCTTGAAAAGGTGTAGATATTCTATTAAACACATTTTGAGAGAAAAGTTGGCTAATCTTGGAGTTGATCAAGATGAGCACCTAGTTGTCGTGGAAGACCCTCCTGAGGAGGTTTGAAGTCTGATGGTAGCTGACCTTATGTGACATGAATATTAGAGGCATTAGGCCTCTATTTGTAGTTGTGTTTTCTTACTTTCATTTCTTTTCCTCTTGAACTTTCATGTACTATTCTATATCTTTCCGGAGCAACCAAAATATATATATATATATATATATATATAATATTTATGATTTTTTATAAAAAAAATATGAAAATTTATTATATTTTCTTATTTTGTTGTATTGAATGAATTTTTAATTTTTTATATAAATTATATATTTTTAAGAATATCAAGATTTAGTAGATTTAAAAAGTAAAAAAAAAAAATGATCAAAAAATTTAAAAAATCACTAGAAATATAAAAATACAAAACTCAAAAAACTATTTAAAAACTTCAAATCAAACAGAGTAAATTATATTTTTTTCAAACGTAACCTAATTATTAATAGTTAAAGAGTAAGTTAATTGTAATTTAATTATCAGTAATAGCAAAAAATCTTTAATTTTATAACAGAAAAAATCTATTACAAATCATGAGAAATTTTATAATTATAATTATTAATATTTATAAAATTTATCACTTATTTATAATTATTTTAAAAATATCAAGTGAAGTAATTTTGGCAATAAAAAACTAGTAGTAAAACCACAAATAGAGATGTAAACGGTTTAGTTCAGTTAGTGTTAAGAGTATATTTAGTATCAAACCGATTATTTCGATTTTTATGATTGAGAAATCGATACAGACCGTACATTACGGTTTGATGTTATCAGTTTTGTCAGTTTGATGTAAAAAAGAAATTTATATAAAATTTTAAAAGATTTTATAATAAATTATAGAATTTTATATTAAAAATAAATAAAAAAAATATATAAAAATTGCTCTATAAATATTTTTCTCCTTAATTTTTATCACAAAATGCATTGTATTAATTACTTCTCATATAATGTTAAAGAAATTATAATATAAAAATATTTAAATATAACATTTGATCGTTCAATTTGTATCAATATAAAAACTTTAAAATCAAAACAAATTATGTGATGTTTTGAGAAGTTGATAAAAAATTGACTTTTTAAATTTTTTGTAACTTTTTTTATTTTTTATATAAAAAATAAAAAGATAATGTGACCTAAAAAAAATTGAAAGTCAAAAAATTAACTCTAAAAAAATTAAAAAATTAATTTTTTACTAACTTTTCATAAGAATCCTATATATTATAAAAACAGATCGAAAATTAAAATTTTGATCAATTTTAAACGATCGACTTTTTATCGGTTTTTCTTTCCCCTCACCACGAAGCATATTCGTTGTGCAAGCAAGTGGCGTATACGGCATCTCCGCTATATCACTCAGACAAAAACAAAGGCTTCTTTCAAGAATAAGAATATTGGAGACCCAACCAATCTCTCTCGCTCTTCTCCACAAACCTCAAAGTCTCTGGTCTTTTCCATCTCCAATCTCTCTCTCTCTCTCTCTCTCTCCTCTGTTTCTATTCAATGCAGACTGAACCCAAGGAAGATAGGGGCTTGGTCTCATGGACTCTCTTGTAATAAATCCCTCCTTGAGGGGTCTCAACTTCAACCCCTCCTCACATCCCCAAATCTCAACTACCAACTCTTTTTTCCACTTCACTCGTTTAAGCAAGTTCAAACCCTCTTCAATCTCTCTTTCTTGCAGACCCATTAATAGTAGCTGCTCTAATCCTCAAAACCCAATTCAAAAATGCAAATTTCCCAACAAACCCACCTCTCCCTTTTTGGATTTGTTCCACAAAATCAAAGATAGTAATAAGTTGAAACACTCTTCAACAACCTCTGTTTCTTGCAAACCCAATCATAGCTCAAACCCACAAAACCCAATTTCAAAATGCAATTTCTCCAACAAACCCACCTCTCCTTTTTCCAATTTGTTCCCAGTTCTATACAAAATCAAAGGTTTAGCCTCTTCCAAGAAATGGGTCTCTGTTTTTCCAGGCTCTAATGGTGGGTCAGAGGGCTATTTGCAGAACGGAGGGTTTGGTGTGGCTCTGTTGAGCGTGACCTCGACGGCTAGAGTCCGAATCAGCCCTTTTGTGGCGACTCTGGCGGCGAATCCAACGTTCGTTTCGGGTTTGTTTGCTTGGGTGATTGCTCAATCGACGAAGGTGATATTGAATTTCTTTGTGGAGAGGAAGTGGGATTTGAGGATTATGTTTGCTTCAGGAGGAATGCCTTCGTCTCACTCTGCATTGTGCACTGCTCTGACTACATCTGTGGCGATTTGTCATGGAGTGGCTGACTCGTTGTTTCCAGTTTGTTTGGGGTTTAGTTTGATTGTAATGTATGATGCAATCGGAGTTCGAAGGCACGCCGGGATGCAAGCAGAGGTAATTTTGTGTTTCTTGAATCATTTGCTGTTTATTCTTGTGTAATTGTGTATATGCATACAACTTAGTATGCTTCTAATCTAAGTTGGTCACACAAGTATGCTTCTAATCTAAGTTGGTTTGATTAAAGTGAAAAATTTGATGGAAAGTGGAAGTGAGTGAAAGAAATCAGAGTGAAAAGAAAATTTTATTTTTCTCTGTTTGATTAGAAAGAAAAATTAGTAGAAAGTGAAAGTAAAAGAAAATGAAGTGATAGAAAAGAAATCGAAAAGGAAATATATTTTCTTGCAAGCATTTGATTAAGGCAAAAATTTTGTAACAAAAATATAGAGAAATTTAACATTTTAGTTATAGATAACTCCTTATATAGACACATTCAGTTTTTCTTATGTTTTTGGCAAGAAACTAAAGGTTAGTTACAATGCTAATATGGATTGTACAATTCTTGTACTTTCCACCACTTTCAAGCTAGACAAACTCATAAAAGTTAATTTTTTTTTCTGTTTCCTTCACTTTCCATCAGTTTCATCCTAAACAAAGCCTTAGTCTATGCATTTGAGAGAGTTGTAAGAAAATTGCAAAGGGACAACTTTTACAAGAAAAAAAGAAGGTAATTTTTAATTTTTGAGAGAAACTGAAAGGCAGGTTATTATGCTGAAATGGGTTGTTGAAAAATAACTGTCTTGCATTTTTTGGCACTCTAATGTTTAACAAAAGCAGAAAAAGTTGGATTTACCCCCCACTTTTCCACACTTTCCTTTTCTTTCATCCTAACCAAAGTCATCGTATGGAGGTTTATGTCATATTGGGAATACATTGTTGTTTGTGCTATAATGAAGTAGGAACTCCAAACTAATAGGTGGAGTCTGTTAGAGGTTTCTTTTCTCACTAGGAGAGCATTTCAATCTTCCTTATATAGAAGTTATTGAATTTGTTATTAGCAACTTCTGTTAATATTAGGGTGAACTTGGTTTCGATTTGAATACCACAAACACAATCATTGTTGGGTGGACTTGTTTCCATTTGATGATGCAGCATGCAATCCAATATCCATTGGAGTTATGGATGTATGCATAATTAAGTGGTTACACTCTGGGATTATTCAGCAGAGAACATGAGTACACAACTAAATGCATTCTATTTATTGTGAAGGGGTGTTATCTTTATTATATACTTAATTTTGATGATTTTGGACCTTCTTTGCTTTTGTGGTTTGAGGTCTTAAATTTCTCTAGGGATTTCCTACCTTGGTTTTGTTTGGAGATTGTATTTAAATGGGCTATTTAGGCGCCTATCGTGGTGTTGATGAGATCATATAGGTTTGTTTGTTTATTTTTATTTTTCTCCCCCTTTTGTTATGGATTATGAAGGTTTGGGTCTTGGAGGAGGCATATAATGTCTCATTCTGAAGGCTGAACTCACTGCAGTGTCCACGTGGTTGCTTTGCACCTCTGAGTTTTCTGGTAGTTATACGCCAAAAATGTGGGCTAGGTATTGGATAAACCATATAGCGACAATAGACAAACTAAGAAAGTTTCAGAATGCAATTCTCTGTGGTCACCTTTATGTTTTATCATGAAAGTTGCCATGTTATATAGATTGTGAAATGTGGATTAACCACATTACTAATCGGTGTTTTTATGGTGAACCTGGGCTAGGTGATGATAGCTTGGTTTGAGGAGCATCTTAGGCTTAAAAGATTTTGCTATCTTTTCTTTTCTTTCTTTGTAAAACTAATAGTGATAGTCTTCTAGATATGATGATGATTTTCATAAGAAGAGGAAGGAGCGTGAAGATGAATCCAGATTGGATTCGAAAGCACAGAATCATCCAATCCAATCCGTAACATACAGGTTAGAGTTAAAAGCTTTGGCTATATTAGCAATCGGGTAGAATTGTATCTTCCTGAAGGCAATCTCACATAAAAGGGGGAACAAAGAGTACAAAGGGAAAAAAAGCAGAAGAAAATAATGTGGATTATCTTGAATATTGACAAAATAAACCAACGAAGTAGTTCACTATAGAAGCTTAATAAGAGAGGTAATCTCATTCTGCTGGGCCTATTTGTTCAGTGCCCTGTGCAATGATTTAGTGACAGCTCTAACACCTGTTGACAATTAATGAGGATGAATTTTGAAGTATGTCGAACTTTTGGACCTATAATTTTGGGAAAAAATTTGTCATGATGATGGTATGAATTATTTTCAATTATTCTAAGGATTCTTGAAGGGTGATAAAATCTTGTGTGTCAAGGTGAAGTGATCATTTTTCCAATTAGTTTGAAAGCTGGGGTCTTTACTTCATATGAAATGCCCTAATGGATTTCAAAGGGTTTGTAGCTAATAATGTATATGATTTACATACTTCTCTGCAACCAAGTTGTGGTCTCTTAGCTGTGATATTAATTGATTGGATATTTCGTTTTACACTTGACTGAGTATAAATTGATGACCAGTCTTAATGATTCCCTGTATGATTACTTGTGAAGTTTATAAGCACCATAATTCAAATTGAATATGTATTATTCATGTGCCCATGAACATATTGATTAATTTTCATTAATTAATTTTTGTATATGGAAGAACAGTGTCATGGATTAAGCATTCAAAGTTCTTACTTCTGTCTGACATCAGAACTTTCGTAGATTTGGATTAAATGTCATGGGTTATGGCTTATTCTGGGGTATTAACTCCTTGCTTAATGTGTTTGTCTTTTAAACCAGTGTTACTGCTAAGCCCAAGCCTCTTTGTTGCTACCTTGTTTTATTAGATGTGGAATTATCAGAGATACATGGTTCCGTGCTTCCCCTCCCCTCTTGTGTGAAAATGAATACGAATCATTTGGCTGCAACTTATAAATTGGCTTATTTTTTCATTTATTTTTATCTTCAGTGAACTGTTTACAACTTTGAGTAAAATTATACTTTTTAGATCCGTCTAGACTAGCTATCCACAAAATAAAACAAATTTGAAAATATTTTTAAAAAAGTATTCTAAAGACAAAAATAGGCCAACTTCTGTAGGCTTTTTCGACAATTTTTGGTTGGTCTTGTCGTTAGTAAATTTTTTTAATTTTTTAAATATTTTTTAATTTTCAAAAGAATATTGAATATGATGGTGTTTTAGTTATTTAGACCTTTTGCTTAGCTTGATTGGATTCAAAACTTATCTTAATCCTTCTCTTGCTAACGTTTATGTTTTGTTTTACTGAATCATATTATTGTTTTCGCTTTCTATAACTATGCTATGCTTAATCAACTCAGGTTCTCAATATGATCGTTGAAGACTTGTTCCAAGGGCATCCGATCAGCCAACGAAAGCTCAAGGAACTTCTTGGCCACACTCTGTCCCAGGTCTTTGCTGGAGCTATGCTTGGCATTGTTGTTGCTTGTATCTGTTGTCAGGGTTGCTTCGTCGCAATCTGATCTGCTGCTTTTCTGCAGATAATTTTGTTGAAACTGTGAATAATTCATGACACTCTCATATTTAAACTGCCTTGGTGTTGTATCAATGAGTTGCATTTTATTCTTTGATATCCAAAAATGCTGGAATGTTGAATTAAAATAGAATATTCTTCTTCTTCTTCTTCTATGAAGTTGCAAGTTTTGGTGATTTTCAATGAATATGTGACTTAGGATGGACAAGTTTTGGTGATTTTCAATGAATATGTGACTGAGGATGGCAATTTGTCTGGCCAAACGCTCAATGAACATAAGCCTAGATGAATATCACTCAAGTTTGGCTTCTTTTTGTCGACCAAAACACCAAGGGTAATGCTCAATGATGCAGTAGAATCCAAGATGATGCAAATGGCAAGGGAACCCACACTGGCTCAGAATTTCAGAACTAGCTCAAGCCTAGGATAGAAAGCCATTCTCTGTGTATGTGTGCACATGTGCAATGGTGGTGCCTTTGTTTTTCGAAGTCTATTATTTTTCTTATTTGTAGCCATTACTTACTAGCACATTTGTAATCTATTTTTCAATCAAATTCAGAAAATCAAAATAGGTGTGTGTTTTTTAAGTTCATTAAATTTCACATTTGTAACCATTACTTTAGCACAATTATCATCTATTTTTCAATCAAATTCAGAGCATCAAACTATGAAACCCTTTAGCAAATCCCAAATACCCTGTTTGATATTCCTTTATCTTCTTTCTTACTTATTCTTCTTTTTTTTCCCTCTCTGATAAGCAAAGGTAGTCAGTAAGGATGTGTTTAGTTTATGGATTTGGTAAGATTTTGAAAAGAAAAGGAAAAAGATATGTGAAATGTAGATATATTTTACATATTTCACTTATCTTCTCCCTTTTTTCTTTTTTTCAAATCCATGAACCAACACAGTGTAAGGGTGCCAACAATGATAGCAACCCATGCATATGCAGAGTATATAGGGGCTAACAAAACATATGCTCCTAGAAAATCAGAATCTCGTCTAAGATCTACGAAAGAAAACAAAGAATCAGAAAACTTACCTAGCCTAAATAATTGGAAGACTTCAACATAATCTTCTTCAGAAATAAGTCAGTCATTTCACCTCATCAAGCATACCATCCTATTGCTCCACTCAAGCCAAAGAGGCACAGCAAACTAAACTTGCCGGAACTTTTGTTCTCGCACATCCTTGGCGTAACCCAGGTAACTCATTAGTCAAGCATCAAAGACAGTGTAATCTTCAAGAGTTCTTACAAAAAAAAAAAAATTTCAACTACTGGCCTTTGTTAAAGTTTTGCTGAAAAACCTGATGAAGGCTTCTTTTCGCAACAATGACATCAATTGTCATGCTTTTTATTCCATTGCTCAAGAAGTAAGAGGGTTAGAATATCAAAATCCTTTGGTCTTGATTTTCTAACTTATTTGTTAGAAAATGAGTCTCAAAACTTTAAGAAAGCGATATCAGATCCTGAAACACCTTTGTAGAAGAGAATATGAATAGTGAAATTGAATCTATCATTTCATAATTTTATTAAAAATGGATCATAAAAAATTAACGGGCATGAAAAAGATCAACTTAGAAGCAAAAAAAAATCCATAATAGTATGATTATGAAGAGCCTTATTGTCAATTCTCAAACATTCTAAAATCAAGCTCTTTTTTTGTTGCAAACTCCGATCTGCCTTGAAGTGAACTTTCAAGGGCGTACAATCTTTGACCCCCATGGGTCTGAATAATTTCTCTTCTTCTTCTTCTTCTTCTTCTTCTTCTTCTTCTTCTTCTTCTTCTTCTGTGCCAGCATTGGTGCCCTTTTGGTAGAAGGTTGGGTTGACAAGGACTGAACATGTTTCAGTAATCACATAACAAATTATTTATTTTATTAATAAATCATTTAATTAATTAATTCTTTTTCATGATATCATAAATATATTTTAATTCAAATTAAATTTTAATTTTTTTTTTATTATAGTAAAAGGCTAGTTGGGAATTTTATTTTTTCTGCTAAATAAATTTTTATAACAAAGGAATATTTATAATTTTTAAAATTGTTAAAAATAATCTTCATTTTAAATAAATCTTAAATATTATTTATAATTTATTCAAAAAATAATATCTATCTATCTATCTATATATTATATAAGCAAAAAGGGATTTCTAATGATAAAACTTGCGGGAGCTCTAAACCCTCAAACTAAATTTTATGATTTTTTAATTCTTACATAATAAAAAACATTCTATTGGTTAAACTCTCATTTAATCATAACAATAAAAACTCTAATTATTCCATAAATTACAATTTTTAAAAGGAAAGTATGCTTAACTATTTCAAAATTTAAATTTGTGGGGTTTCTAATGACAAGGCTTGTGGGAGCTCTAAACCCTCAAACTAAATTTTATGTTTTTTAAATAATAAAAAACATTCTATTGGTTAAACTCTCATCTAATCATAACAATAAACTCTAATTATTCCATAAATTACGATTTTTAAAAGGAAAGTATGCTTAACTATTTCAAAATTTAAATTTGTGTTATATGGAAGCAATTCACTAAAATCTAATTATTTTTTATTTTTAAAAAAAGTCTATTGGTTAACTCTAATCTAACCATAACAATTAAACTTTAATTATTCTATAAATTACGACTTTTAAAAGGAATGTATACTCAATTATTTCAAAATTTAAATTTGTGTGCCACTAATATGGAAGCAATTCACTAAAATCTAATTATAATCATAAAAAAAACTCTAATTATTCCATAATTTATGATTTTTAAACATATATATATATATATTATTCCATTTCAAGATTTAAAATTATGGGTCATTAAATATGATAAATAATTCAATAAAATATAAAATTTATAAAAACCTTTCAAATGGTCACGTTATCTATGCTACAACTAATATAGAAATCTTTTCAAAATTTATAATAATGCGCCTTTCAAAATTCAATATAGGCTTTCAAAATTACATTTAAAAAAATCAAAATTATTATTATTTTTTATTTATTTCCAAACCCACACACTAAATTTCTTGATTAATTTTTATTTATTATTAAAAATTAAAAAAAAATCTATTGGGAAACACTTTTCAACAATAAAAATATAACTATCTAATGATTTATGAAACAACAATGATTCATCCCACTAAAAACACCACCACTAATAGCACTAATGCATTAAAAAAATAGAAAAAAAAAATAATAATAATATAATTTTCTCATAATTTATGACTTTTAAAAGGAAAGAATACTAAATCAATTTTAAAAATTTTAAATTGTGTATCACAAACTATGAGAAGCAATTCACATCTCCCATAAATTTTCTCTCTTGCATTCATTGGATTCAAGTCAAATTAGAGTCGGTCTTCATCAAGTGTTGTAATTGTTGGTGATGGAAGCAATTGTAAAGAATTCAATTGATAAATTTTTTCACTGTAAGTTTATGCTTTTTTTTATAAAGATCAATTTCTAATCTTTAGTCTCCTTATTTCTATTCCGGTATCCTTATTTCTATCATGTATCTAACAATTATGTTAATTTCTAAAAATTTATTGCATGCTTATTTAATCCAAGTTTATTTTTATAAAATAAATCTCCAAGATCTTTGGTCACGATTCATTGAATTAAAATCTATATTTATCAAGTGCATAAATATGGATGACATAGGCTATTGAGAAAATGTGCATATTTATTCACAATACAGTCAGTAACAAATTTTCATCGTAAGTTTCTTCTTCTTCTGAAGAATGCATATGGTTATAATATTATTTATGCATTTATATTTTGTAATTTTCATGATTTCATATTTCAAAATTTTTATAAGGTTTGCTTTTAATTTTCAAATTTTATAGTTGGTGCATTTTTTCTTGAATAATGTTATACTTATTATATTTTTATATTATATTATATTATATTTTATTTTATTGTATGACTAAGTTTATTTGGTTGTAATTTTAAATTATAATTTATTTTACATTTTTATAGCTTATTTGGCTAAAAAATAGAGATTTTTTAAATTACAATTTGTATTTTTTTTAAAAAAAAAAAATTTATTTGAAACCCTTAAATACATATGAATATGAGAGTATCATCTCTTTCGTCTTTGTAATAACTTTTGAGGAATTATGAATATTTACACAATAAAAATGTTATAAATTATCAAAAGCTACATTGCACCAAATAAATTTACAACTTATTTCAAGTTAATAATTTAAAATTTTATTTACAATTTATAACCATTGTATCGGTCATGCCAAACATTACACAAAATTTAAGAAATACAAGGTACATTTAGGTTAGGGCCTAAGTTACATAAGCTTAATAATGACCGTGAATATGGTGCACTAACATGTGAATAGTTTTCCTAAATAAATATTTGCTAAAATTTTGAATGAGAAAATTTTGCTTAAAAAATAGGTTGATGATTAGATTTAGAACATATTTGATAAAACTTAATTATTGATTTTGTAATGCCAAAAGTTTTAATAAAGTACAAAATTTTTAAATTACATAAATTTATTCATAAATATTAAATATGAAAAATGTTATGAGTATTTGAAAATAAAATTTCAAATGCTAGAAAAACTATTTGATTAAGTATAGAATTTTTTAATAAAAATAGTTTATTAATAAAGTTATTTTGTACATATTTATAATGTATCATGTCCAATTTTTTAAAAATTTGTGATTAACTCTTAAAATTTTATAAAATTCTTATTTGAAATGTGGATTATGCATAAATCTATTAACAAATGAGAAAAAAAAAAAAAAACTATAAATTCACATGTAATATATACATTACTTTTTATTTGAACCATGCTAACTATAGGCCAAGTAGTCATTCTGGCTCAAGCTCCCCACTGTATAAAATATCGAGGTTTAGGTATTGGTCATTAAAATTATCTAACACATTTATGTGGGTATTTGGAAAGTTGCTATTTTAGTAGGTTATTTTAGTTTTTGGCTATTTTAATAGGCTAAAATTTTTGTGTTTGGAAAGGTGATTTGATTTTTTTGTAGTTGGATATGATGTTTGTAAGAGAAAAAGTGAAATGATAATGGATTTGATGTGACATTTTGTCTTATTAACTATTTTAACTTATTTTATTTTTTTGTTTTTGTGTTTTTGTTTTTGTTTTTGTTTTTGCTTTTAGATTTTAGCCTAAAAAGGGCTAAAAACTTTATTGCCAAACACCCTCAATAAAAAACTTAGGCCTACGAATAAGAATTAAGTTGTTTTATATACATATTCAATTTAATTTATTTGTTTAGTATATTAGTTCTAAATTTTTTTAATATAAAACAATTAAAAATATAAAAAATCAAAAATTAAAAATGATCTATAGTGGTGATCAAATTAAGAAAATGGCTTTAGGATTTGCAAAATGTTTAATTGGTCTAACCTCTAAAAAATTAGTAAACATAATTAACTAATATTTAATGAGACTGTTTTAGAGGTTATACCTAGCAGCCTAGCAGGATCGAAGTCATCGAATTCTTATTTAAGGAGTGGGTTGAAGATTGGGGTCACTGATACTCTATTTTTTTTTTTTTTTTTTATATATTTTTATTTGTTCTTTAATTTTGATTGATTGAATTCTAGAAAATAGATAAGGTAATTAATTTTACATAACAGATAAGAGGTAATTGGTAAATTAAAAAACTAAAATTATGAAATTCATCAAGACGAAATATATTTATATTTTATCGTAAATATAATTATTATATGGAAACTAATTAATGTTAAATAAATTTTCTTTTATATTATAAACAAAGTTTTTGTTATAATTTAATTTCAAAAAAAAAAAATTATTTATTTATTTTAACCCATGCATAGCACGGGTATTATACTAGTATATTGGGGGTGTTTGTTTCAGCTTTTCAGAGCCAACTTATGCTTTTAGCTTTGAAAAAGTTATTTTGGACTGTTTGGTTAAACTTATTTCAAACAGCTTCTGATTCTAACAGCTTATTTTAACTCAAAAAAGCTGATTCTGAGAAGTTGCTCACCCCTTGCTTCTGATTATCAGCTTCTGCTGTGAACATGTTAATTTACGGTTATACTCTTAAATTTTTTTATTTTTTATTTTTTTAAAAATAAAAAAAGACTCAAATGGACTATAGATTATTATTATTATTTTTTATGAGAAATGTAGACAAACAAAAAATAAAAACTAATTGAAAAAGCTATTTCACAGCTTATTTAACAAACACTACTCAGCAACTTAAATCTATAATCCAACAGCTACACCAAACAGATTAACAACTTATGTTAAAGTCATAATTTATAATCTGTTAAGGTATAATCTATAAGCTGTTTTAACAGCTACACCAAACGGGGCCATTATATAAGCAAAATGGAGTTTTTAGTAAGAAAGCCTCCAAGGCCTCCACATGCCCAACCTCAATTTCTTATTTCTTCAATTTAAAAAAATAATAAACTATTCATATGTCTCACATAATTTTTGAATTAAAAAAAAAAAAATTAATAAATTTCAAACCCATCTCCTAAGATTATTGCCTAAAAGATGATCTTTTCCTAAAATCAAATATAGAAACACGGTTTGTTCATTTTTCAGTTTATTTGTTCATCTTCTAAAATCTCTACCTAAAATGCTTCATTCCTTAAAATAAATTAAATTAAAAACAATTCAAATTTGTTTAAATTTTTTTGTTTGATTGATTTTGTTTCTTTATAATTAATTTGGAAAACTAATTTGTTTGTTTCCCTATAATTAAATTGTTTCCCTATAAATAAATTAAACAAATTGATTGGGTTGTTTCCCATACTAAATTTGTGAATTTTTAAGTTTAAAAAAAAAAAATCATGATTTATGATTTAGAAGAAAAAAAAATGAAGAAGATCGTTATTGTGCACTCTTTCTTTAATCAAGTTCTTCTCCTATCCCAAAATCCTAATCGTCATATAGTAAACCTTCTCCAAGTCATTCACATGCGTCTCATCCTATAAATATTACATTCACTACAAGAAAAAAAACTATTGGCGACTAAAAAATCACATTTCGTCGCTAAAAGTATAGCATTTGGAGACTAAAAATGCATTAGTAGTCAAAAGTAAAGATTTTTGGCGACTAAAAAATTTTAGTAGCTAAAAGTATAGGTTTTGGTGACTAAAAATCTGTTTGGTCGCCGATATATGGCTTTTAGCGACTAAAAAAATTTTAGTAGCCAAAAGTAAGGCCTTTTGGCGACTAAAAAAAATTTAGTAGCCAAAAGTGAGGCATTCGGCGACTAAAAATCTGTTTGGTCACCAAAAGTGAGGCTTTTACCGACTAAAAAAATTTTGGTAGTCAAAAGTAATGCAACTCATTATTCATGCAATAATGCAACTCATTATTCTTTTTCTGTATTTTTAAGAGACAATTGGAGGTTAGTTAATAATTTGTCTATTGTATTATTTAAATAGACTCTTTTATCCTTTAAGTATACTCTTTTTTTTTTTGGCATTTCATATTTTATGTATCATTTGTTCTTCTGCTCTCTATTGACCATTATTTTATTTTTTTTGCTTATAACCATTTTTTTGTTGGAAAATATTATTTCATTAGAATTATTATGCAAATTTTTACCCTAACATGACATAAATGTGTCATTTGTATAATAAAAAACATGTCAAGGGACTCTTTATTATAAAGTGATAGATCAAAATCCAACCAAATCATTATTAATAATTTATTTATATTGATTTTCTGTTTGTATATCATTATTTCTTTTTATTTTTTACTTTTAATATTTTGTGACATCATGATATATATGTGTTAATTGATAATTGGTGTAGAGCGTTACTCCAAAAATACCTAAGTATTTTTTCTTTAATATTTTTATCTGTAGTTGATTTTATTTAAAAATATCAATTTAAAAAATATTTACATAAAAAAAAATATGTTTAATTTTGTTTAAATTGATTTTTGTTTAAAAATATTATAAAAATATCTACAGTTGTCTAGATTAAAGTGAATAAAAAAATATTACATTTAATCTATTTTTTCAAAACTATTAAATATGCATAAATATGTACATTTTGTTATGAAAAAAAAAAAATACTAATGATATATGTTTACCAATTTGAAAAAATATTATTACATAAATAAATTGATCACGTGACTCTTTAATTTGTGTTGATTGACATAAATCTAACATGGCTTAGGTACCTCGATCATCTCAAAAAATTTTAAAAACACCCTTACATTTTACGATCAACTTAAATTTATATTCTATTAATTGACAAACAAAATTTTACCCTTAAAAACACCCTTACTTAAATTTACATTTTACCCTCAAAATTTTACCAATTATGCAAAAGTCCAACTTTAAATTCATGAATGACCCATAAACAAACATGCATGCATTTTCTTGATCTTGAGCTACTCAAAACATGATCAAATACCACAAAACAACTTGAAACTTGATGAACCCTCAAAATTAAAGTGAATTCAAGACATGCATGAGGGAATTCTTGAAAATCATACTCAATTTGTAAAGGAATGGATATGCATGCACGGTATGGCTCTCCACTCTACATTCCTAACTCAATTCTTGCATTATTCAACATGATTCTCTTGTGTTCATGCATTAGAGTCTAGACTTCAAGGCTCAAGGACAAAATTCTTACCTAGAGGCTTGAACTCACAAGTGTTGAAGTTGTAGCTCTCAAATTCTCTCTAATTCACCATCAATCCTAGTAATCTCCCTTTCCTCTTGCTTTTGATCTTAATTTTCCTTCCCTCTCTCTCTCTCTCTCCCACGTTTTTGTTGTATAGGCTCAAAGGTGTATTCAATGAAGGAAAGAAAAGATGAGTGGAGCATGTGGGGAGTTTATAGGAGCTCACTTGGTGGCAATTAATTAAAATAAATTAAATGTGCATTAAATTAATCTAATTTAATCGTTCTGAATTGAATTTCAATTAAACCTATCATACGGTTCTAAAAATTCTAACACACACATAAATCAAGTCAATTTTTGAATCGGACGCCGATAAGGCCTTAAATTCGCAAACCAAAACAAAAATAAGAACAGGTCTTTCTACGCTAAACAGATATAAACACAGAATAATGCAATGCACATGCGATTAACTCAGGATTTCTTCTTAATTACTTGTTAGGCACACTTAAGCATGAATTATCGTTAATTAAAGGTCGGGATTGTTACAAGAGTGGAGATGACAGAGATGGAAACGATATAGTAATGGAGGTGATAATATAGTGATATTGATAATATTTTAACTCAAAAAATATGCCTTCATATTAAACATCAAAACAAGACTTTATTTAATTAATCTTTAAAAAGTTAGGCTTTTGACAATAATTTTTTAAAAATTTCTTATAGGTCTTAAGTGACAACTTAAGTGGCCTAATAGTTGAGTTATAATAAAAAAATAATAATAATTTACATGTAAGAGAAATTAAATTATTTGAGTAAAAAAAATATTTTTCAATTAAATTTTAAATTGTTTTCTTCTTGTTTTTGTCAAACCAAAAAAAAAAAAAAAAACAATTCATCTTGTGTAAAGGATATTATAAAACTTGAGCTATGTATTGTGCATAAAATATATAACACTCTTACATGAGAGTAGAACACATATAAAATTCATGTGAGGTCAACCCTCATTTGAGAAAATTGTGCATTCTATACCGTACCATTTTGCACTTAGCATTTCTGCTAAAATAAAATTACGTAAAGGTACGTATAACAAATCACTCTACATTGAATACACGTTGATGATGATCCAGTGCGCGAATGTGCACAACTCACTTACATTTAAATGTGTGCAACATAACAATTAAAGTCACCGAATAATTTTATAACGAAGTAGATTGCTATATATTATTCGTTTTTTTCATCTTTTTATATTACTAAATTTTATGATATGTTATTATTTGTTTTCATTAATTGTTAATGAACCAATCATTAGTAATTACGTAAGAAATAATATAAAATGATGATAAAAAAAAAAAATTAGTGATATACATAATTTCTCATTTTAAAAACTGTAATTCATTATAAAAACTGTAACTATAATTTTTATGCAAGTATGAGGGTTAGAAAATAAAAAAATAAAATTGGTAGAAAGATGGTTTAAGCAAAAAAAAACTTCAAAGGATCATTCAATACATTGGGGTGGTTTGGGAATTTGATTATTTTAGTTATGTTTTGATTACTTTAATCTGGCTAAAAAATTTATATTTATGATAATAATTTTTTTTGTGTGTGTAGTTGATTTGATAATTGTGAGAGAAAAAAATGAAATGATTATGATTTGAATATAACATTTTATCTTATTAATTATTTGAATTTATTTTGTCTTTATTGACTATTTTAATCTCCAAAAAAGAAATAAAAAATAACCAACCCAAGTTCCCAAACACCCTACATTTAACTATAGAAATAGAAATTCAGATATAGTAATAAAATTTTTTCAAATATCAGTGGATTCAATCAAGTGAACCCTCTCACTTTTCACGTAGAGTCGCCTATATGATTTTGAGTTGAAGTCATACATTTCTTTTGTTCCTTCATTTCGTTGCTCTCTCTCTCTCTCTCTCTCTCTCTCTTTTGATACGCACTTGATTATCGACTCCTTTATTACCCTGAAATCACGAAGCGTCTAGTCTTTTACAGTGTGGTATAACCTTCTTGTTTGAGCTTTCTCGATGGGTTTTCTCTCTAACAGATTAGCGATCGAAGGTACTTTATTCGACCGAATTTTAATTTCACTTTTCATATTTTGTTTGGTTCATGAGAAAGCAGGGGAAAAGAGATAACAGAGAGAGAAAAAGTTGAGATTACAGGAAAAAAGAAAAAAAGGAAAAAAAAGTAAGTTGCATGAGGCAAATGGTTAAAACCTCTAGGCCCCAAGTTCTCACTAAAAGGGAAATAGTTTTATATTAGTGAAGGTTCTTTCGTTTCCCATGTGTCCCCAAATGACAAACAACTTCCTTTTCTTTCCCTTTCTCAGCAACCAAACAGACTGTTGGGGTGACAAGGTATATTTGATAAGAACTTGGGCAAGCTAGGAAGGAAATTATAGAAGACAATAAAGTAGAAATGCAAATATAAGAAAATTTCTTCTTATTATGTTAAATACAATTCAAGATTCTTGCATACATTCATTTACAATTGGCTCATGGCTTTATATAGAGAACATCATCATCTTAACCTCTTCCAGAAAGGTTTGATATTTTCCAACATCATTATTATACATTTCTAGATATTTCTATCATTATTAAATATCTAGATAGATTATTTCAATCTACCAGATATTTCTAAATGTCTTCATAAATTATTTATTAACTACTCTAGATTTTTCTAGACAAATATCTTCATAAATTATTCATTAACTACTCTAGATTTTTCTAGATTACAAATTATATTTTAACACCCTCACTTAATTTGTAATCTTCATGCATTCTTGAAACTGTAAGAATTTTTCTGTTGGCACTGCTTTTGTCATGATATCTGCTAATTGCTCATTTGTGTTGACGAACTCCAATTGGATTTCACCTTTCTGTACACTGTCTCAAATAAAACGATGTCGTAGTTCAATGTGCTTTGTCCTGCCATGGAATATTGGATTTTTGCTCATTGCAATGGCTGACATGCTATCACAAAAAATTGTAGTGGAACCTTTCTCGTCATGCTCCATATCTGAGAGAATTCTTCTAAGCCAGACTGCTTCACAAGTTGCATCTGTAGCTGCAATATATTCTGCTTCTGCTGATGATAGAGCTACAATCTTCTGCTTCTTAGAACTCCAAGAGATAATTTTTGAGCCAATACAAAACACATAACTTGATGTACTCTTTTGATCATCCAATGATCCTGCCCAATCACTATCAGTGTAGCCAATGAGTTTACTGTCATTTGCTTTCACATACCTGATGCCAAGATTCTTGGTCCCTTGAAGATACTAAAGAATTCGCTTTGCTGCTGCATAGTGTAGCTTGCTCAGCTCATGTATAAATCTGGAAATAAGATTTACAGAGTAAACAATGTCTGGCCTTGTATTAGTGAGATAATTTAGTGAACCAACCAATTTTCGATAGGCGGTAGCATCAACTTTTTTTTGCTTCATCATTTACTTGCAACTTCTTATTTAAAGAGATTGGAGTAGAAATTGATTTGCAGTCAGACATATGAAATTTCTTCAATAAATCTTCAAGATATTTTCCTTGAGAGATAAATATTTCTCCCTTTGGCTGCTTCACTTGAATACCGAGAAAATATCTCAAAAGTCCCAAATCAGTCATCTCGTACTCCTTCATCATGGCTCTTTTAAATTCTTCTACCATTGATGGTTTAGTTCCTGTATAAATTAAATCGTCAACATATAGGCAAACTATGAGAAAGTCTTGCGTACCTCCTTTCTTGATGTATAGTGATGGTTCACTTTGGCTTCTTTGAAAACCATTTTGACAAAAATACTTGTCAATGTTGCTGTTCTAGGCTCGGAGTGCTTGCTTTAGTCCATACAGTGCCTTCTGAAATCGGTAAACCTTGTCTTCTTTTCCTTTGATTATGTATCCTTGCGGTTGTTCAACATAAACTTCTTCTTCAAGCTCTCCATTGAGAAAAGCCGATTTGACATCTAGCTGATATACTGGTAGCTCATTTTGTGCAGCCAAGGCAAGAATGGTTCTTATTGTCTCCATGCGAGCAATTGGAGCAAATGTTTCATTGAAGTCTACTCCAGGTTGTTGTGAGTAGCCTTTTGCAACTAAACGAGCCTTATGCTTCTGGATGGAGCCATCTTCTTTATATTTAGTCTTGTAGACCCATTTAAGTCCGATCACATCTTTGTCTTTGGGTTGGTCAACAAGATCCCAAGTGTAATTCTTTTCAATAGTTTCAATTTCTTCATCCATTGCGTTTCTCCAAATTTCTTCTTTCACTGCTTCTTCAAAAAACTGTGGCTCACAAGCAAAAAATGCTACATCACAAGTTTCATATGTTTCTCTTAAGGAACGTACCTTTCTTGGTATTGTTTCAGATTCGTCATATGAAGAGCTTCTTGGAGAGTCATTTCTTGGCCTTGGGCTTGGAGTGTTATATGGGCTTTGGTTTGGGCTTGCTTGGTGAGTTGAAGATCCTTCTCCTTCTATTGTTTTATTAAATTCAATTTCCTTTTGCTCTAGGATGGAGTTATCATCCCACTTCCATGCTGTCATTTTATCAAATATGACATCTCTAGAGATTACCAATTCATTTTTCATTGGATTGAACATACGATATCCTTTTGATTCATCGCTATATCCAATGAATATATATTTCCCTCATTTCTCATCAAATTTTTTCCTTTTTTGGGAAGGAATTAAGGCATAAGCAAGACAACCGAATACTTTGAAAAGATTTACCTGGGGCTTTTGTTTGTGCCATGCCTCATATGGTGTTTTGTTTTGGACAACCTTCGTGGGAGATCGGTTTAGAATATAAATAGCAGTATTGACAGCTTCAGCCCAAAATTTGTTAGGAAGACCTTTGCCTTTTAGTATGCTTCGTGCCATCTCCACAATTGTTCAGTTCTTCCGTTCTGCAACTCTATTTTGTTGAGGAGAGTGTCGAACTGTGAGCTGTCTTTTAATTCCATTTTCTTTACAGTAATTCATGAATGGAGTATAAATGAATTCTCTGCCACGATCTGTCCTCAACATTTTGATTTCTTTGTCACTTTGCTTTTCCACCAAAGCTTTAAACTGCAGAAATACTGAGAAGGCTTCTGTAGACACCCCATTTTTGACCGACCTTAAGACTCAGACGTCACCGATTGAGCGCTCGGTGGTGTTGCATGTTGTGCTCGTTCAGAAGTCTCAGAGTCGCGGCCGTGAGCCCCGCCTCCGGACTTCCGAACCTTCTTCTGTGCCTTGCCTCGGTTTGTGAACCAGACTCAGTTTTCTCTGTTTCTTTTCCTGAAGGGAGGGAGAGGTCCTGTAGACCATCTCTCAGTGGCCGTGGGCTACATTTCGTGGCCGTAGGCCATTTTGCCCATTTCGGAGCCCGGTTCTCGGTTTTCGGAGCCGTCAGGCCGTGCGCCTCGGTTCGGGACCGCCTAACCATCTCCGATTCCTCCGGTTTTTGGCATACATCTTATTTACTCCCTTTTGAGGAACACTGGGGTCCGAGAGACCCACTTCGTGGCCGAATGCCACTTTCGATGTTTAACAGTCTATTTTCGGGACCCCGAACTGCGTGTTTTGGCCCCCGAGCATTCGTTTTGCATCGGTTTTCGTTCATTTTTGGCAGGTATCTCTGTTTTATCACCAGGAAGGTCACTGAAGGGTGGGAGGCCAACAATTGTCTCAGCAACCAGTTATGCTCTTCCGGCGCCCTCCGACGCTCGTTTTTCTCACTTCCGAGCCAATGTTGACCACCTTAGGAGCATTTTCTTCAAGCCCAAACCACATATTTGTGTTGTACACACATGGGAGGACCCTAAAAGTCCATGGCCAGCCAGTAATTGTTGTTGAACCTTTTGAACCCCTTCTAAATTTGGCTTGTTCTCTCTCCTGTTTTAGAGTTGCTAACTTTGAACCACATGGTTGTATTCAGGAGACATGGGAGGACACTTTTCTCCTATGGCCGGCCATTAATTCAACTTTTCATTTTTGACCCTTGGCCGGCCGGCCATAGGGGGTAGCCGGCCGGCCACCTGCAAGAAAGGTAACAGGCCGGCTATGCTCCTTGGGATGTGTGCCCTACAGCTGTGTAACTTTTTCCCCCAAAAGATCTGATTTCGGGGGACTTTTGAGGGACAAGGGAACTTAATCCCAAGCCTCTACACACTTTCACTCACTTGTTCTTCCTTCCTTGCATCCATACAGCAGCTTTGACTCTCCTAGAAGGCTTAGAAAACTTGCCTCAAGCATACACACTCATATCCATCTCTATCTCTCTCATTTTTCTCAAGTTTGGTGCCATTTCTTCATCACTACCAAGCACCACCACCACCACTCCATTTCCAGCAGAAAGGGGAGCTTTTCAGAGGCTTAGAAGCAACATTCCTCAAGCCAAGAGGTAGAAAAGAAGTGGTCTTTAAGGGTAAGTTGCCATTTCCCTCTTTTGTAGCATTTTCTTGCCTCATCTCTTAGGCCTATTTGCTTACTTTTTTGGGCTCCGACCAGAACTGAAAAGGTCATTATTTTGAGCCATATTTCATGTTTGTTTAAGGGCTCAACCCTGTTTGAGCCCTCCATTTGGTACTTGCTTCAATACCCTCTTAAATGCCATAATCTTGCATAGTATTTCTAGCCTATGTGTGATCTGTTTTCGAACATAATGTAAACTGTAAGTGGGCCTATTTTGAGCCCCTCTTCAACATTGAAGAAGGGATCAACCCTGTTTGGGCCCCCTATCTTGTACTTGCTTCATAATCTCTCATATTTACCGTAAATTTGCATAATTTGTTTGGCCTATATGTAAATTGTTTTGGAGCATGTCATGAACTGTGAGTAAGCTTATTTTGTGTCCCTCTACAACATTGTAGAAGGGATCAACCTTGTTTGGGGCCTCCATGTTATACCTACCATTATACCCCTCTTTGGTCCCCATTTTTTGCATGCCTTTTTTAGGCCTATCTGGCTTCTGTTTTCGGCCATCATCAGAACTGAAAATGGTCATATTTTGACCCCCTGGATATAGTTCATGAAGGGTCTTTGCCTGTTTGATGAATGTTTGGCCTACTTCATGTTATACCCTCTTGTGGCCTATTTCTTGCATGGCATTTTTGGCATGTTTGCATACTGATTTGGGGGATGTCATCTACTGTAAATGTTCATATTTTTAGTCCCTCTTCAGTGTTTTAGAAGGGTGTTTTTCCATTTGGGCTTTGCATCTACCACTTGTTTCATAGCCTCCTTTGCGGAGCCCTTTTTGCATGCCATTGTTGCCCTATCTATGCTTGCCTTTTGGCCATATTTTAGACTGGAAAATACTTGTTTTGGGGCTGCCTTGCTACTGTATTTTCATTCCATGTCCATATCCTGCATGCATTGCATGGCTATAGGCCATTTCGGGTGCCTAAATTCGTATTTCGGGACCATTCCTTGCATTTGGTGTCATTTCGCCATCTTTCAGGACTGTTTTCCCCCATATTTCAGTGCTGAAATTCCATTGGCGTGTTTGCATATCATTTTCTATGTCATTTCATGCCTTAATGCCATCGCCTCGGTTTGCGTGCCTGTGTGCACGCATTTCGAGGCACTTCATTTTTCATCTCTCGGCCTCTTATGTGAGTGTGGCTGAGGCTCACTCATGTTAGTGTAAGCCCATTTTGCATTCTATATGCCATTTTAGTCTCATTGCATCGTGTATGCCATTGTCTCGGTTTGCGTGCCCGTGTGCACGCATTTCGAGGCATCTCATTTTTCATCTCTCGGCCTCTTATGTGAGTGTGGCTGCGCTCACTCATGTTAGTGTAAGCCCATTTTGCATTCTGTATGCCATTTTAGTCTCATTGCATCGTGTATGCCATTGCCTCGGTTTGCGTGCCCGTGTGCACGCATTTCGAGGCATCTCATTTTTCATCTCTCGGCCTCTTATGTGAGTGTGGCTGAGGCTCACTCATGTTAGTGTAAGCCCATTTTGCATTCTGTATGCCATTTTAGTCTCATTGCATCGTGTATGCCATTGCCTCGGTTTGCGTGCCCGTGTGCACGTATTTCGAGGCATCTCATTTTTCATCTCTCGGCCTCCTATGTGAGTGTGGCTGAGGCTCTCTCGTGTTAGTGTAAGCCCATTATTGCATTGCGTATGCCATTCCATCCATAGCATCGTGTATGCCCGGTTGTATATTACCTCGTATAGCGTGTATGCCATTCCATGACATTGTGTATGTTAGGGTTGCATATTAGCTACATTTCATGCATATCATGCATATCGCATCGTGTTCGGGATAGGAGTTAGCCCGGGCACGGGAAACGAGGCACGTTTCGTACTCCGAGCGACGGAACGGGTCTCAATTCCCAAGTCACCGACGCTCCGGATTATCCATGATGGAGTTAGGTTTTGTTGTAGTATTCATACGCATTCATCCTATATTGAGTTGTGCAATTCGACTCCTCGGCTATCATGCATCGATATGCGTGATTGGTGGCACGAGGATCGAGGCATGCATATATTTGTGAAATACATTGCTATGCCCCTTTCCTGCTCTCTGTTGCAGCAAAATAGAGAATCAGCAACTTTTCAGAGTCTGGCACACATTTCGAGAAACATTGCAAAACAGAGGCTAATTGGGGCATCCCAGTGGATTTCCGCGCAAGGCAGCCCAAACTTGCAGCATTCATCAGAATCAAGGCACCCCCTGGCTTGCATGCCAGTTTACAGTCTTTCTTAGTTAATTTGTTAATTAATTAGGGATCTGTATATTATTCGGGCTGTAATATTCTTTTATTCGGGACTGTATTATTTATTTGGACCCTCTGCGCGAGGGCATAATTGTAATAAGAGTGCGTGAGTGTGATGTATGTTTTCCAACCCCACGTCTTTCTTCCCTTTTTATTTACCCGCTTATGATGGTTAGATATAGGGCATATTTCGATTAGCATACAGTATGACAGCATGTTTGCATCATTCATCTGTTTTGCACGCACCGGGCTCGGCGCATCATACAAACTGCATTTGTATTTCAATTCCAAATTGAATACGTGTTAGTTGTAGCATTCCATATACCATGTTTAGAATAGCCGAGCCTGCTATATTTGCATTTTTGCATGTGTTGCATTAGGCATTTCTGTATAATTAGGATCATGCATGATTTCTAATGAGCTTCTGTTTTGGCTTGGAGTACTCGGTGAGTTTTATGCTTTAGCATCCTTGCATGCGTGTGAGTGACTGCCATGAATAGCATGCTTACCATGAGGCTATGTGCTTATGTGATATAACTGCCTTGAATGCCTGTGGGTGGAGGTTGGGTTACTTGAATTGGGACAATTCATCAAATGTTTGTTGTAAGCCCACTAGACAGTGGCAAAATCATGTTTTCTTAAGCCCACCCGAGGGTGGCAAATCCACGTCTTAGCCTACTTGCGGGTAGCACCATCAAACCATTTTCAAACAAACAAGCATGAAATGTTTTGTTCCAATTCAGGCGATCCAGTCTATACTTGTATGTTGTGCGCATCACATAGTAAATCTAGGCTAATAACCGGAATAAGAACGCACAATGTTTTCAAAATAAGATATCATGGTTAGTAGAGGCCGGTCTTTGACCGGGCAAGCGGGGGTGCTCACGAAGTGACCTTCCCCAATCGTACCCAAGTTCCCGAGCCGAGGCAACTTTGGTGATGACGGACACGTGGCCTTTGGCACCGAGTCAGGGTTTCCTAAATTTCCCATTAAAAAAACATTTAGGTGGCGACTCTGTATCTGGCGAAGCAGTCCATGTTTGGCACTTCTTTCAAAAAATCTGTTTTCAAAACGATTTGCCGGATTTGGACTCTTTGGTTCAAGATTAAGAACCGTGACATTTGAGTCCTTCGAACTGTAGTGACCCAATATCGAACCAGAACGGGGGGGACTCGCACTCCCTTTCCCCCGGGATGCGTTCGGGGACGTCTACAGCTTCTGATTTTCTATCAAGAAAATAAATCCACATCATTCGAGTATAATCATTAACAAAGAGTAGAAAATATCTCTTGTCACCAAGAGATGGTGTTCGGCAAGGCCCACAAATATCTGCGTGCACTAACTCCAAAGGTGCTTTGGCTCTCCAAGAAGTCTTTGGAAATGGCAATCTATGTATTTTTCCATAAATGCATCATTCACAAATTTTATCGATTTTGCTAATGTGAGGCAATCCTATAACCATATCTTTTTATTTTAATAATTTCATGCCCTTCTAATTTAGATGTCCATATCTAAGATGTCATAGATATAGATCATTGGTGTTTTCACTTTTAAGGGCAAAATTATCATTTAGTGGCATTACAAAAGGAAAAACTTTGTTTGGAGTCATTTTGACTTTTGCCACTTTATGATTTTTCTTTTTGTTAGAGATTATGCATTCATCATTATTAAAATTTACTGCATAACCTTTTTTTATTAATTGCCCCACACTTAATAGATTTTGGGTTAGCCCTGGAACATAAAGAACGTCAGAAATTAATTTTTTGTTACCTCCCTTTGTATGGACGGAGATGATTCCCTTTCCTTCAACATTTTGTAGTTTTCCATCACCAAGCTTTACTTGAGAAGAGACTTTTTCATCTAGTTGCACAAAAATCTTGCGATTGCCTGTCATATGATTACTGCATCCACTATCCAAATACCATACATTTTCTGACTCTTGTTGGGCATTTATGCAAGAAAATAATTGTTTTGCTTCATTTTCTTCAGAAAAATTAGCTTTGTCTTTATCATTGTTGAACGAGCAATCACGTTGTGAATGATTTGAATTTTTGCATCTCTTGTACCTAAATCTGCAATCTTTAGATGCATGATTAAATTTTTTGCAAATAGTGCATTGAGAGTTACCGCTGAAATTTCTTTGACTGTTGTAGTCTCTTCCTTTGTTCCGGGCTTGAAATGAGGTTCGGCCTCCTCGTCTTTTTTCGATCGTGCTCTTTCTTTGAAATGAATCCCTTCCTTGATTTTCTTGCTTCTTGTCTCCAATATTGACTTTGGATTGAAATGCTTGCTCTATTGACTGATTTGTAAATCTGCTCATTCTTTATTCATGTGCCTCAAGAGAACTCATTAGCTCATGTCTAGTAAGTTTAGACAAATCTTTGGATTCCTTGATGACAGCAACAATATGCTCGAATTTTTGAGGTAAACTTCTTAAAACTTTTTCAACAATTCTCTTGTCATCAAGGTTGTCTTCATAACTTCTAATTTGGTTGACAATTCCAGCAACTCGAGAAAAAAACTCATTAATAGATTCAGTATCCTTCATTGCTAGATTGTCAAAATCTCTCCGTAATGTTTGTAGTTTAATGGAGATGACCTTATCAAAACCTTGATATTCACACTTTAATATATCCCAAGCTTCTGTAGATGTTTTTGCACCCATGATTCTAGGAAAGAAAGATTTGCTTACCCCTCGTTGTATGTTGAGAAGAGCACTTGCATCCTTTTTCTTGTTCGTTTTGTACTGCTTCCGACGTGCTTCTGTCCAAGTTGCAAGTTCTTCATCATCTACTGGTGCCTCAAAACCATCTTCAACTAGTTCCCACAAGTCTTGTGAGACAAATAAAGTTTTCATTTGGATGCTCCAATATTCATAGCTCTCTCCCTCAAATATAGGGATGGGAGTTTGTGAATAGTTGAAAATGGAAGAGCTTGCTTCCATGCTAGAATAGTATTTGAAGGAAGAGGTTTGGAGGCTTTAGAATAGGTGAGGGGAACCTGGCTCTGATACCAAAATTGTTAGGGTGACAAGGTATATTTGATAAGAACTTGGGCAAGCGAGGAAAGGAATTATAGAAGAAGATAAGGTAGAAATGCAAATATAAGAAAATTTCTTCTTATTATGTTGAATACAATTCAAGATTCTTGCATACATACATTTACAATTGGCTCATGGCTTTATATAGAGAATATCATCATCTTAACCTCTTCTAGAAAGGTTCTAGAAAGGTTTGATATTTTCCAACATTATTATTATACATTTCTATTATTAAATATCTAGATAGATTATTTCAATCTACTAGATATTTCTAAATGTCTTCATAAATTATTCATTAACTACTCTAAATTTTTTAGATAAATATCTTCATAAATTATTCATTAACTACTCTAGATTTTTTTAGATTACAAATTATATTTTAACACAGACTCTCTCTCTCTTTGTCTGTCTCTTGAATCAAAACTGATTCTATGCATTGGACTTGGCCACGTGAACTTGTTGAGCATTCTTTTTCTACAAGTTGTTTTTCAATGATGAGTTCTTAAATTTCTTTGTTTTCTCGCCCATTTTATCTGTCTTCAGTTCCAAGAAAAACCTGCCCGTACAGGTGTATGGTGATTGAAGAACCACCATATTTCGTGAAGAATGTATATACACACTTACTTTCTTCTTCATTTTCTTGTGTTCTCTCTCGTCTTGAATATCTATCTATGTATAATATATATATACTAGCGTATGCCCGTGCCTGAAGGCACGGTGTAAATAATGTTAGGATTATAATATAATTATAATCGCAACACTATTTAAATTTAAGATTAAAATGCAATTATAAAAATCTATTTAATAGACTACACTTTACAATTTCAAACAAATCAAATATAAAAAAAAATTAAATATCAAATAATGCACACTAGCCAATACTCTGCAATTTAAAAGAAATTAAAATTAAAATACACATCAGTTAGTGTTACTACTGCCAATCAAATTCTAACTACATAAGAAAAACAAACATTATATTGTCATACTCCGTGGCATGGAACATAGCATACTCAATACAAAAAGTGTTGATTAAATGAAAGTGTTAAATTTCCCATTTTAAATAGACTTAAATAGACTTAAATGAAATAGCACCTCGGAAAGTGCTTTTCAGAAAAGCTAAATTGCAGCTTATTTCTAAACTGTCCTCAAATTTACCAAACAGCTGTTTAAGAGCTTTTGTTTTAAATAAGAAATTAACACCCCTATTTAAGCAAAATGGAGCCCCAACCAGTCTATGAGCAACTGCTAAGAGCAGATAATGCATGAAGGAAAACCGTTCAAGGACCAAAATACCCCATTAGCAGAGGCATTGCAGTAAGGAAACACCAAATGACTGCTAAGAGCAGATAATTGGGTAAATAAATCACTCGCAAAGGATTATAATTGATCTCTTGATATGTGAATGGCCACCACATAATGTCAAAGGTACCAATTACAGAAGCAAGCTACTTTGAACTCCAGTTAACTTCATCATAATACTGGAAATCCAAATTTCAACCCTATAAAAGTGTTTTATTTCTCCCATCTTACTCTTTGAAGACTTTAAACAAAAATCTACTTGGACACAATGGTAATCCTAAAATAAAATAAAAAATAATATGTTTCAATAATAGTAATATGAGGAGATTAAATGAGTTATAAAGAGAGACAACTTTATCATCAGTGTATATACAATAGCAGCAAGGAGCTACCCATATTCGTCTCCCTCCCGAACCTTCTTCCATAAATCAGTAGATGCATCTGCATATTATAAGAATATAAAACACCTTGCTGATTTGTTTGATTCTGTAATTCCACAAATCAGTTTGTTCTTGCTGATTTGCTGATTTGTTTCATTCTCTCTTAAGCAAAATTATTCAAACAAAATCTCCAAAGGATTATAATTGATCTCTTGATATGTGAATGGCCACCACATAATGTCAAAGGTACCAATTACAGAAGCAAGCTACTTTGAACTCCAGTTAACTTCATCATATATCTATTATAGATATATAGATATATAGACATATATATATTTCAAATCAAAGTGCTTCCCTTCCTCATCTTGTGGGTTTTACTCAACCAATCTTCTCTAATCATGTATATATTAATTGGATATAGTGAAACCCAATAAATAAATAAAGAAATAAATAAGAGTAGAGAAAGAAAGTTGGCCAGTGGTTGATCAATTGGTATACAATCAGATTGCAATTACTATGGATCTTGGCAATTCCACTCCTCCCACAACAACCACACTTGTCTGTTACTACAGTTCCTTTCTTTCATTTTCTTGTTCTAGTTCTTTCTGTGTTTCAGTTTCTGTTTCACTTTCCTTGATTTCTGGAAGGGTTTCTTGGTCCCCAAACACACGGCCTCATCAAAACCCACATTGTCATTCACTTTTTGTCTTGTCTCCTTTCAAACCCATGTCCTCTTCTGCTCCTAAACATGACTCATGATTCTCTAATCCTCCATTTTTATTCCCCTTTTTTTCTCGCATCTTCTTTCTCTACAATGTCTTGCGAATTGCTGACTGGTTCAACTTAAGAAAACCAGCAAGAAAACCAGTAATGATGACAAATATCCAGATTCAAAACTCAGTTAAAAATCAACCCAACCAAACAAAACCCACAAAAAATTCAGATTTAAGTAAAAGAATATTATGAATTGCAACTTTACAACCAAACCCACAAAAAATTCAGATTCAAGCAATAAATGAACCCATATCCATTCAGTTAAAAAATGGAACACCCTCTCAGACCCATTCAAACAAACAGTTAATGGGTGTGAAGCCCTGGACTGAAATGGGTTGGGGATTAACCTCTGAAATTTCAAATGATGAAAATAAAAAGATTCAGAACTATGAAATTCTGATTCTAAAGGGTGAGAAGAATAGTTGTGATAGAGATTGCCATACCTGAGCGATGAAATCGCAACCTCTGAAATTGCAACCTCTGAACTATGATCACCAAAAAACCGTAAAGCATAACCTATTGCGAAGGGAACAACCAAGGGTGGGAAAAATCATCAAACTCAAACTCAATTCATTGACCCACACACACCAAATCTGCAGATTGATTCACTTAAAATCTGATACAGAAACTGATTGTATTTCGGGAAAAAAAATACAACAGAGAGAGGGAGGAGGACAGGAATACCTTGTGATGAAGAGGAGCGTCGGTGATGAAGAGGAGCATCGGTTACAAACTGATGAGAACAGAGAAGGGAGAGGGATAAAGATAGAATAGAGGGGAGACGTGGGCAAGCGGGAAGGGGAGTAGAGAGAGATAAGGATAGAATAGAGAGGAGACGTGTGAGGGGAGGAAGTTCACTCTTTCTTTGGGCGGGAAGTATGTGTAGCTATATATTTAGGGATAATCTCAGCCATCTATCTAAATAAGTAAATGAATCTTAACCATTGAAATGTCCTAGTAGGACAGTTGTGTCTAACACATTTTCAAAATCCGTTCTGCTTTATTATATAGATATGCATATATACACTGCTTACAGCAAAAAAAAAGCCTTTGGTGACAGACTGATTTTGTCTCCAAATATCAAATTTTCGTCACTAAAGTGATCTGTGGCGAAAATTTTTTGTCACCATGTTTGTTGCCTATACGTTGTCGCTGAAAGTATCTGATGACGAAAAACAGTTTCGTCGCCTATTTTTCATTTTTGGCGACGAAATGTTTCGTCTCCAAATGTTGCATTTTTCGTCCTCTATAACATCAATTTCGTTACTAAAACTAAATAATATTTTATTTTAATTGTTTTTTGCGACGAAATATTTTGTCACCAAATAGATTTCAGTGACGAAAGTTTTCCTCACCAATGATATAGATTAAGGTGACAAAAAAATTCGTTACTAAAATGAGAAGAAAAGAAAATTCTTCAATGGCAAAAAATATTTCGTCACAAAATATTTTAATTTAGCGATGAAATATTCAACAAATGTGACAAAATTATTTGTTTGGTACTATATCATCAGTGACAAAATTATTCGTCATGTTTTTTGAAAACTAGTAGTGACATTTTTTATTTTGTCGCTAATAATAATTAAAAAAATTTAAAATGGAAGTACTATTTTCAAATTAAAATTTTCTTTTCAGTAAAAATTCCTTGCGCATTTCAATAACCTGTTCAATAAAATATCTATTACAAATCAACACAAAAATTTGTTCATTTTCATAAACATCACAATCGAATTTCAGTACTATCCACGAAAATACAATATGAACTGCATGCGGATTACCAAACATGTCTCCTAATATCCACAAAAAACATGTCTACTAACATCCACAAAAATACAATATCAACCGCACGTGGATTACCAAACACGTCTCCTAATATCCACAAAAAACATGTCTACTAATATCAACAAAAATAAAATATCAAGTGCAGATTATCAAACATGTCCTGTAATACCAACAAAAATATAAAATTTACAACGCAACTAAAATACATGTAAGGTAATATGAACAAAAGCACAAAATGAGCTAGCTTCTGCTCTCCAAATTACCAAACATGTCTATATCAAATCTCGAATCTGCAAAAAAACGAAACAACAAAAAAAAAAAATGCAAGTTAGACAATTATTATCTTATCAATTAAATATACAATTTAACATGCATTTTTCGACTTAGTTTTCAAATTGGGAGTCCAGTGCTAGTTCCGTAAGTTTCCACAACTTACATTGGTCCTTCCCGAGGTGTTTGAAGTGTTCCCCGGGCCTTTCCGTGCCTGTTACATGATTTTGACTCCCGATAACCTATTTTCAAGCGTAAGTGTGAAAAAGTGCATTTTTGGATTTAGTTTTCAAACCGGGAGTCCCGTGCTAGTTCCGTAAGTTTTCACAGCTTACATTGGTCCCTTCTGACGTGTTTAAGGTGTTCCTCAGGCTGTCTCGTGGCTGTTACACAATTTTGGCCCCCGAAGGCCTATTTTCGAGCTTAAGTGTGAAAAAATGCATTTTTGGACTCAGTTTTCAAACCGGGAGTCCCATGCTACTTCTGTAAGTTTCCACAACTTACATTGGTCCCTCCCGAGGTGTTTGAGGTGTTCCCCGGGCCTTTCCGTGCCTGTTACACAATTTTGACTCCCGATGGTCTATTTACAAGCTTAAGTGTTGTAAAAATTCATTTTTGGACATAGTTTTCAAACTGGGAGTCCCGTGCTAGTTCCGTAAGTTTGCACAAGTTACAACGGTTGCTTCCGAGGTGATTGAGGTGTTCCCCAGGTCTTCTCGGGGTTGTTTAATGATTTTGGCCTCGATAGCCTATTTTCAAGCTTAAGAGTTGGAAAAACTGTCTTTTTTGACTTAGTTTTCAAACCAGGAGTCCCGTGCTAGTTCCGTAAGTTTTCACAACTTACATTGGTCCCTCCCGAGGTGTTTGAGGTGTTCCTCAGGCCATCTCGTGGCGGTTACACGATTTTGGCTTCTGATGGCCTATTTTCAAGCTTAAGTGTAAAAAAGTACATTTTTAGACTTAGTTTTCAAACCGGGAGTGCTGTGCTAGTTCCGTAAGTTTCTACAACTTACATTGGTCCCTCCCGAGGTGTTTGAGGTGTTCCCCTGGCCGTCTGGTGGCTGTTGCACGAATTTGGCCTCCGATGGCCTATTTTCAAGCTTAAGTGTCAAAAAGTGCATTTTTGGACTTAGTTTTCAAACCTGGAGTCCCGTGCTAGTTCCATAAATTTCCACAACTTACATTGGTCCCTCCCGACGTGTTTGAGGTGTTCCCCGGGCCGTCTTGTGACTGTTGCACGATTTTGGCCCCCGATGGGCTATTTTCAAGCCCAAGTGTGAAAAAAGTATCTTTTTCGACTTAGTTTTCAAACCGGAAGTCCCATGCAAGTTCCATAAGTTTTCACAACTTATGTTGGTCCGTCCCGTGGTGTTTGAGGTGTTTCCCGGGACGTCTCATGACTGTTGCACGATTTTGGCCCCCGATGGCCTATTTTCAAGCTTAAGTGTGAAAAAAGTGTCTTTTTTGACTTAGTTTTCAAACTAGAAGTCCTGTGCTAGTTCCGTAAGTTTCCACAACTTAAATTGGTCCCTTCTAAGGTGTTCGAGGTGTTCCACGGGCCGTCTCGTGACTGTTGCACGACTTTGGCCCTCGATAGACTATTTTCAACCTTAAGTGTAAAAAAAGTGTCTTTTTCGACTTAGTTTTCAAACCGGAAGTCTCGTGCTAGTTCCGTAAGTTTTCACAACTTATGTTGGTCCCTCCCGAGGTGTTTGAGGTGTTTCCCGAGCTGTCTCGTGGCTGTTGTACGATTTCGGCCGCCGATGGCCTATTTTCAAGCTTAAGTGAGAAAAAAGTATATTTTTAGACTTAGTTTTCAAACCGGGAGTCCGGTGCTAATTCTGTAAGTTTTCACAACTTACATTGGTCCCTCCCAAGGTGTTTGAGGTGTTCCCCGGGCCATCTCGTGGCTGTTACACGATTTTGGCCTCCGATGGCCTATTTTCAAGTTAAGTGTGAAAAAGTGCATTTTTGGACTTAAATTGGGAGTCCCTTGCTATTTCCGTAAGTTTTCAAAACTTGCATTGGTCCCTTCTGAGGTGTTTGAGGTGTTCCCCGAGCTGTCACGTGGCTGTTGCCCGATTTTGGCCCCCAATGGCCTATTTTCAAGCTTAAGTGTGAAAAAACTGCCTTTTTCGACTTAGTTTTCAAATCAGAAGTCCCGTGCTAGTTCTGTAAGTTTTAACAACTTACATTGGTCCCCCCCGAGGTGTTTGAGGTGTTGCCCGAGCCTTCTCGCGACTACTACACGATTTTGGTCTTCGATAGCCTATTTTCAAGCTTAAGTGTAAAAAAAGTGCATTTTTGGACTTAGTTTTTAAACTGGGAGTCCCATGATAAATCCGTAAGTTTTCACAACTTACATTGGTCCCTCCCAACGTGTTTGAGGTGTTACCTGGGCCGTCTAGCGGCTGTTACACGATTTTGGCCTCCGATAGCCTATTTTCAAGCTTAAGTGTGAAAAAGTGTATTTTTGGACTTAGTTTTCAAACGGGGAGTCCCGTGCTAGTTCCGTAAGTTTTCACAGTTTACATTGGTCCCTCCTGACGTGTTTGAGGTGTTCCCCGGGCCGTCTCGTGGCTGCTGCACGATTTTGGCCTCCGATGGCCTATTTTCAAGTTTAAGTGTGAAAAAATGCATTTTTGGACTTAGTTTTCAAACCAGGAGTCCCATGCTAGTTCCATAAGTTTCCACAACTTACATTGGTCTCTCCCGAGGTGTTTGACGTGTTTTCAGGCCTTCTCGTGACTGTTACGCGATTTTGGCTCTCGATAGCCTATTTTCAAGCTTAAGTGTTGGAAAAGTTCATTTTTTGACTTAGTTTTCAAACCGGGAGTCCTGTGCTAGTTTTGTAAGTTTTCACAAATTACATTGGCCCCTCTCGAGGTGTTTGAGGTGTTCCCCAGGCCTTCTCGTGACTGTTACACGATTTTGGCCCGCGACGGCCTATTTTCAAGCTCAAGTGTGAAAAAAGTGTCTTTTTCGACTTAGTTTTCAAACCGAAAGTCCCGTACTAGTTCCGTAAGTTTTCACAACTTACATTGGTCCCTCTCGAGGTGTTAGGAGTGTTCCTGTCACACCCCAAACTCGCCCCTAAAAGTTTGGGCATGACCTATTCGAAAATGGACGCTAAACCTGTTATACATAACATACGGGGCCTGAACGGAAGCATTTAATAATATAAAATACATAGAATAACATCCATTGAGCCATTACTAACATGCCAGGATCACATACACGTACTCAGCTCCTTTACTAAGCGTATAACTAAACATTATTAAAGGAGAGGGGTTATATGCATACATTTTCACTTGGATAGGCAATTAACCAAAAATTAACAAAACTTTACAGACATGCATGGGCTTGGTCTGGGTGCCTGGACACACTGAGGTTGACAAATGAAAGGCGAGCATCAAGGTTAAGACTGACCTCCAAGGTGGTCACCTACAGAACAGACATAACATAAAGTAAGCCAGGCTCAGTGAATAATAGTACATAAATAAAACGGTGCTTCATTTGAAACATAATACATCAATGCGTGCGAAATTGCAAAGTTAACATAATTAGTCTGCTTCTGTACTAATTTCATAACGGCCTTAGGCCCAGTCTTGAAACACAATAACTTGAAACATAACATCTTAAAGCATAATGGCTTTAAGCCCTTGAATATTATAGCACTAAACTTTCAAACGTGTTGGCATAAAGCCCTTGAAACTTGTGGCACGAGGCCCTTGGAACATATGGCACGAGGCCCTTGAAACTTGTGGCATAAAGCCCTTGTAACATATTGGCACTAAGGCCCTTGAAAGTGGCATGAAGCCCTTGAAAAGGTTGGCATAAAAGCCCTTGAAATGGCACGAGGCCCTTGTAAATGGCAATAAGCCCTTGTAATTGGCAATAAGCCCTTGTAAATAGCATATCTTGTCATATCATAATGGAAGTATATCATACATGTTCTTTATGAATATTCCTTATACTTGAACCATAACAGAAATTATAAGTCATACATGTAACATACTTGATCTTGTAACATTCTTGAACTGGGAACCCGCTTGAACTTATAATATGCGTAAACTTGTAGTAGACTTAAACTTGTAACATACGTAAATTTATAACATAAACTTGTAAACTTGTAACATACGTAACATACGTAAACTTGTCTTTACTTGCACTTGTAACATATATAAACTTGTACCATACTTGAACTGGTAACTTACGAAAACTTGTAAACTTGCAACATACTTTAACTTGTATATACTTTAACTTGTACATTTACTTAATCTTGTGCATACTTGAACTTGCCACATATATATAGACTTGCAACATTCTTAACATACTTGACTTATTACATATGTAAACTTATTTTAGAGTCTTACAGAATTCCAGAATCTTAGGAAGGTTGTTTCATTCTTTCTCTTACTTATTTACCTTCCTTGAATCATCTACATAAGCATATAACATTTATCTTCCTTGAAATATTTACTTAAACATTTTATCTTCCTTGAAACATTTACTTAAACATATAACATTTATCTTCCTTGAATCATTTACATACATAAGTAACGGAATTAACAGAATACTAATGGCAATCGTTAGCAGTGTAAAGTGTACTACTACTCACAGTGCATTGGTGAAGCATTTATCCCTCCCGAAGCGTGTCCTACACACATATGAAGTCACACATTAATTCTTTAAATCATTTCCCCTAATTTTCCTTTCTCATTTTAACATGATTACAATGCCCATAACAAGGTTCATTCGTAAATTTTTAACATTATTTCAAAACATCTTAGAAATTCAATTAAACTTGTTTACGTGTAATTCAACCCACCAATTCCATGATTCTATTTTCAATTTGAGCAAAATCATTATTTATCATCACAAATTAACCTAGGGTTTTCAAGAACATAAAGTTTTCCATAAAAATTCATACTTCTCATACCATGACCTTACATCCCAATTTCCTCCTTGATTATACATCTAAGGATTATACTCCATCACTTTAACCCATCAATTGGACCCTCAATGCTTCAAACCCGAAATTCCCAAATCTCATAATTTACTCTATATGCTCAAAAATACAAATTTGTATATCAATACAATGGAAATACCACAAATCTATCTCTTAATGTAAGTATTGAAGAGTATTAGAACCCTTACCTCCTTGAATCAACAAAAGAGCAAGCTTGAAGAGAAACCTTCGCAAATCCAAGTTCCAATCGGTTTAAAACATTGATCTTTTCTTAGTCTCCATCCTTGATACAAAACCCATGGTGGATTGTTGCTCAAATTAGAGGAACTCAAGGTTTTGAGGCTAGGGTTTCGGAGGGTTTCGAACTTAGGAGAAGAGGAAAGAAGAGAGGGGAAAGAAAATGTGGAAAAAGATCTCAAAATCCCGTTTTTTAAGCTGCTGTCCCGTAATTCCCGCTCGAGCGGAGGAATTCCCGCTCGAGCGTACCTGTTTTCAGCACAGATTTCGAAACTTTGAACAGGTATAACTCCCTCATCCGGACTCCGTTTTAGGTCATTCTTGTGTTCAAATTGAAGCCCCGGAACTAAGCTTTCCAATGGTCCTAACCTCACATCCATATTCAAAGTGTGGAAAAAGAAAAGGGCAAATGAGTGACGGTTGGTCGTAAACGAATTATTCAAATTAAGGTTTTTGGTCCAATCTTACTTTACCATCATCTTATCATCTCAATCAATATCCCAAAATAAGGTAAGAACATTTCAAATACACTAAGAAGAACATCAAAAATGAGCCCACATGCTTCAGAATCAAACTTAACCAGGCGACCCGCTCGAGCGCCCAACCTTGCGCTCGAGCGCACAGACCAACAAAGTCATCCGCTCGAGCGTCAACTCCCCCGCTCGAGCGGAAAATCACAACTGCCAGAATATCAGGTCGTCTGCAAAATTGCTGGGAACCCCAAAAGTCCGCTCGAGCGGCCACTCCTCCGCTCGAGCGGAGGAAAGAATTTCTGGGTCGTTACATCCTTCCCTCCTTAAAAAATTTCGTCCTCGAAATTTGAGAAAACCAAATAGAAAACAGGTCAAACATAAACAGAAACACACCCTGTAATGTTCCAAAGCTAGATCCACACTTGGGATAGGAAGGGCTCACAAATACTTTCGATCAACATACATACATCAGAATTTCAATGGACAAGGAATAACACTATCCAACTATAATCCCCAAAGCCTATAACAACTTCTCAGTTAACAACTAAGCGCACCACGTCTAGTGAATGCTCAAAACTCAATTTCAAAGACAATTCACATTGTAACACCAAAATTTCATTTGCACTTCAATTAACGGCATCACCACTCTTCATTCTATTTACCATTAACAAAAGGACCGTGAAGGCCATTATACAATTACTAGAGGAGTTCCTACTCAACTTCAAGAGAGGTCAATCAAAAGATCAAACATACCTTAAGCTTTGAAATCTTTACAACCTTTTTCACTTTCTCCCTTACTTCCTTGAAGATCTATGTTCTTCTTTTCCATCCTTATTTCTTTCTATCCATAAAAAGACATAGACATATATATATATATATATATAGATGGTTACACATAAAAAAATATAGGACAAAATCCAATCGTTTACTCATTCCGAAATTGAAATCTCATAAACATACTTAAGATTACATAAAGAATTATGCTGGTCACAGATACATAATCAATTTCAGATAATTAAACCTTTAAGGTTTCCAACTTCTTATTCAATTATTTGAAATAAATTCTTACAGCATGCATTAAGTTCAATCATAATGAAAGTACTCTCCACTAAGTCTCTAACTAGGTCAGCCCAGCTGTACTAGTTCATACGTAATTTTGATTCGAGAGTACACGTTCAAACTTATCTTATAATGCAATTTTCTCGGTGGGACATGACCATTACGGTTACATATAGTTCCCAAAATAACTTAATTACGTGGTTAGATTTAAATCCGCTTATGCATCATTGAATCAGATCTTAGTACCTATTAAATAAGGTTCTGCCTAAGAGGTACCATATCTTTCATTTACGAAAATATACTAAGATCATATCATTATGTAGATTTTAAACCATATTCTCTACTTTTTGACGAAATCTGAACGGTGGGAAGAAGAATCCCCATTATAGACACCTGATCATGCCGTCATATGTTCAAATCTAAATAATACATACAACTATCAAAAGAAAACCAGAAATTGAATCCAAAATCATACTTGACTAATCATTCATAACCATAAGGTATAACATTTTCCTTTACTAACACTTTTCTTATCATAGCACAAATTAATTTGGCTCCCTTTTTCCACTATTCCACGATTCTTCATTTTCTCACTGGAAGACACAAAGTCACTTACATGGTTCCGTCTGTACAACTTGTAATTATAGTGGATCAGCAAACAATCATACATAAATTAGAGACCAATTATCTGGCCTGATTAGTTAACATACATAGAGTTTCCAGTTATTCCTCGTACATAGATTCTACCGGGTTCGTTCATAGGATCATAAATCAGTAACCATGTATAGCAAAAGAATAATTTGATTTCATAACATCAAGGTTCATAATTCTTAGTAAGACGTAATTCTTGATAGGGTTAATTCAATGTGATAGCAAATTGGATATTCCCATGTCCATTTGTTTTCCCTGAAATCCTCGATATCATGCAGAACAGTTCACATCATAACCTCCATATAGGTGATAGAGGACAATTCGCAATATCTAGCATTTACATAGTTACACATAAATTTAACTCATTTGTCACTATCAATTCACACCTCGTTAGAACATAGCATAAATGGAACGGATAACAGAAACACATTCATACATATTCTTAGTTATACTTGAATCAGAAACAGAAATCAGAGTTTATGCTTGATCATAATCCACCCGTACAAGACCGTCGGTGGTACCATCCGTACAAGACCGTCGATGGCAAAACATAATCCACCCGTACAAGACCGTCGGTGGCAAAAGATATCTTGTAACATACTTAAACCACGGTATTATTACCCTCGGGTAAGGGCCTAGCCTTGTATTAAGGATGCCATGAATACTTTTACATACATGGAGCATCATTCTTTAATTCGCAACATAACATATCAGAAAATAAAGCATTGCTTGTCATATCATGTCATTATCGTGCGCTTAACAAAATAAAATAATTCACTTCCCATACGGATCACTATATACATAACGTTCTCTTGCGGCCGGTCACACATAACATGAGTCAACTATTATACAAAACACAACTTATCAAAATACATAGCATAATAACTTTTCAAATCATAAGTCTAAACAGTACAATACAAGGAAGACATCACTATATCATAACTAAATATCCATACTTAGTGTTTAAGCACTTCATCTAAGTAAATGATAGATAACTATCAGTTCACAAATAACAACCAAAAATTGCATGTGCATTACTTACCAATCATTTTCCTTTTTTTTTTCAACCCGAGGTGATCCTCTATCTTATTTCTGCCATGCTCTACACAACAATCAATCACAATATATATATATATACAAGGAATGTAAAATAAGCATAAATCATACTCGTTAGTGTGAACATATTACATTTAATGTTGCTATCAGTCTTTTCGTATGCACTAAGGATGTCATGCATGAAGCCTAAGTCTTTTCTAGACATCCTACAGCCCAATGGATCCGTGTGTGAGATAGCAACTCGTGCTCTGATACCACCTGTCACACCCCAAACTCGCCCCTAAAAGTTTGGGCATGACCTATTCGAAAATGGACGCTAAACCTGTTATACATAACATACGGGGCCTGAACGGAAGCATTTAATAATATAAAATACATAGAATAACATCCATTGAGCTATTACTAACATGCCAGGATCACATACACGTACTCAGCTCCTTTACTGAGCGTATAACTAAACATTATTAAAGGAAAGGGGTTATATGCATACATTTTCACTTGGATAGGCAATTAACCAAAAATTTAACAAAACTTTACAGACATGCATGGGCTTGGTCTGGGTGCCTGGACACACTGAGGTTGACAAATGAAAGGCGAGCATCAAGGTTAAGACTGACCTCCAAGGTGGTCACCTACAGAACAGACATAACACAAAGTAAGCCAGGCTCAGTGAATAATAGTACATAAATAAAACGGTGCTTCATTTGAAACATAATACATCAATGCGTGCGAAATTGCAAAGTTAACATAATTAGTCTGCTTCTGTACTAATTTCATAACGGCCTTAGGCCTAGTCTTGAAACATAATAACTTGAAACATAACATCTTAAAGCATAATGGCTTTAAGCCCTTGAATATTATAGCATTAAACTTTCAACGTGTTGGCATAAAGCCCTTGAAACTTGTGGCACGAGGCCCTTGGAACATATGGCACGAGGCCCTTGAAACTTGTGGCATAAAGCCCTTGTAACATATTGGCACCAAGGCCCTTGAAAGTGGCATGAAGCCCTTGAAAAGGTCGGCATAAAAGCCCTTGAAATGGCAATAAGCCCTTGTAAATAGCATATCTTGTCATATCATAATGGAAGTATATCATACATGTTCTTTATGAATATTCCTGAACAGAAATTATAAGTCATACATGTAACATACTTGATCTTGTAACATTCTTGAACTGGGAACCCGCTTGAACTTATAATATGCGTAAACTTGTAGTAGACTTAAACTTGTAACATACGTAAATTTATAACATAAACTTGTAAACTTGTAACATACGTAACATACGTAAACTTGTCTTTACTTGCACTTGTAACATATATAAACTTGTACCATACTTGAACTGGTAACTTACGAAAACTTGTAAACTTGCAACATACTTTAACTTGTATATACTTTAACTTGTACATTTACTTAATCTTGTGCATACTTGAACTTGCCACATATATATAGACTTGCAACATTCTTAACATACTTGACTTATTACATATGTAAACTTATTTTAGAGTCTTACAGAATTCCAGAATCTTAGGAAGGTTGTTTCATTCTTTCTCTTACTTATTTACCTTCCTTGAATCATCTACATAAGCATATAACATTTATCTTCCTTGAAATATTTACTTAAACATTTTATCTTCCTTGAAACATTTACTTAAACATATAACATTTATCTTCCTTGAATCATTTACATACATAAGTAACGGAATTAACAGAATACTAATGGCAATCGTTAGCAGTGTAAAGTGTACTACTACTCACAGTGCATTGGTGAAGCATTTATCCCTCCCGAAGCGTGTCCTACACACATATGAAGTCACACATTAATTCTTTAAATCATTTCCCCTAATTTTCCTTTCTCATTTTAACATGATTACAATGCCCATAACAAGGTTCATTCGTAAATTTTTAACATTATTTCAAAACATCTTAGAAATTCAATTAAACTTGTTTACGTGTAATTCAACCCACCAATTCCATGATTCTATTTTCAATTTGAGCAAAATCATTATTTATCATCACAAATTAACCTAGGGTTTTCAAGAACATAAAGTTTTCCATAAAAATTCATACTTCTCATACCATGACCTTACATCCCAATTTCCTCCTTGATTATACATCTAAGGATTATACTCCATCACTTTAACCCATCAATTGGACCCTCAATGCTTCAAACCCGAAATTCCCAAATCTCATAATTTACTCTATATGCTCAAAAATACAAATTTGTATATCAATACAATGGAAATACCACAAATCTATCTCTTAATGTAAGTATTGAAGAGTATTAGAACCCTTACCTCCTTGAATCAACAAAAGAGCAAGCTTGAAGAGAAACCTTCGCAAATCCAAGTTCCAATCGGTTTAAAACATTGATCTTTTCTTAGTCTCCATCCTTGATACAAAACCCATGGTGGATTGTTGCTCAAATTAGAGGAACTCAAGGTTTTGAGGCTAGGGTTTCGGAGGGTTTCGAACTTAGGAGAAGAGAAAGAAGAGAGGGGAAAGAAAATGTGGAAAAAGATCTCAAAATCCCGTTTTTTAAGCTGCTGTCCCGTAATTCCCGCTCGAGCGGAGGAATTCCCGCTCGAGCGTACCTGTTTTCAGCACAGATTTCGAAACTTTGAACAGGTATAACTCCCTCATCCGGACTCCGTTTTAGGTCATTCTTGTGTTCAAATTGAAGCCCCGGAACTAAGCTTTCCAATGGTCCTAACCTCACATCCATATTCAAAGTGTGGAAAAAGAAAAAGGAAAATGAGTAACGGTTGGTCGTAAACGAATTATTCAAATTAAGATTTTTGGTCCAATCTTACTTTACCATCATCTTATCATCTCAATCAATATCCCAAAATAAGGTAAGAACATTTCAAATACACTAAGAAGAACGTCAAAAATGAGCCCACATGCTTCAGAATCAAACTTAACCAGGCGACCCGCTCGAGCGCCCAACCTTGCGCTCGAGCGCACAGACCAACAAAGTCATCCGCTCGAGCGTCAACTCCCCCGCTCGAGCGGAAAATCACAACTGCTAGAATATCAGGTCGTCTGCAAGATTGCTGGGAACCCCAAAAGTCCGCTCGAGCGGCCACTCCTCCGCTCGAGCGGAGGAAAGAATTTCTGGGTCGTTACAGTTCCCGGGCCTTCTCATGGCTTTTTCACTATTTTAACCCCCGATGGCCTATTTTCAAGCCTAAGTATAGGAAAAGTACATTTTTAAACTTAGTTTGAAAAAGTGTATTTTTCTACATAGTTTTCAAACCGGGAGTCCCGTCCTATATCCATGCATATATTATTAAGACTTATGAAGATGTATAAGATATTTAATTGGTTATGTTTCTTTTTCTTTTTTTTTCTTGATGTTGCATTTCCATGTAACATATATGGGTTTTCAATAATGCTACAATAAATAAAACAATATACATGGGTTTTCATTAGGTTCACCCGCAACCTCTACGAACAACCCATACAACAAATATAACATATTCGAATTTTTAGGTTCACTCTCAACCTCTTGAGACATTATGGGTTTTCAGTAGGTTCAACCGTAACCTCATCCACGTGTGTGATTGTGTACATGTGTGTATATATATATATATATATATATCAATGTGTAGAAGATACCTGCTCGTCAATTCGTGTCTAAGGCCTTTGAGAAGAGTCACCTTAAGATCAAACTCGATTACAAGATCCACAAAACCTAAGGCCAAAACATTCAAATGAATCTTGTTGTGAAATATATGGCTTTCTAATTTAATTAGTATTATGTTGTTGTTGTTATTTATTTATTTATTATTACCATTGAATAAACCATTCATATCTTCGACATATAATAAATTTATTTAAAAAATATTTTTAACATGTTCCAAGCGTATCGTGTCATGTACATATTGAAAATTGTCTTGATAGCGTGTCGCATGTTTGTGTATCCGCTAATTCTAACTCGTGAAAGGCACAAGGTGGTTTATTATGTGAAGTTAAGGATGCTACTTTTTTTTTTCAATTTTCTAACTCAAGAAAAAGCATAAAGGTGATGTATTAGGTGAAATCAAGTTCATTATGCACTAAGTTAGGTGCTAAACCAGGATACTTTGGTTGGTGATTACAATTGAATCCCTAAAAGCTTTAATTGCTGACATCAACAGAACAGATGTCAGCAGCAAAAAAAATAAGTTTCAACCTCTGATATTCATAATCAATGGCTGCAACATTGCCTACCTTATTCTACAATTCTTCTTCCCATTACAGCAAAAATTACAAACAAGCAAATTGATTTTAAGGAGCTAGAGGAGATGATGGTGAGATGCTTACAGTCTAGACATTGATTTTGCAAGTCCAGGCACATTTATGTGGTACTATAAAATTTACCTGCAGTGTAATTCCAGATAGATTTTATGACACTCACCTTTAAGTTCGTAGCCACCTGCCAAGTAATTTAGGTTGTCAAAGCAAATGCAGAGAAATGAAGCATCTTATAAAAATCAAGACTAAGGGGTTGTTTGGGATGATCTAAATAAGTGCACTTTTTGACTTTTTATGAAATATGCGTTGGATTTGGGTTGGATTTGAAGTGATATGTTAGAGAGGTGATGTGACTTAAATAAGATGATGTGACTTAAATAGGATAGTGATTTTTTTGACTTTTTGGCTTTTTGAAACTTGCCAAACCAGCCCTAATATTACATAAACAGCATGCAAGTGATCCAAATTCTCACCCATGAGAAAACTGCAGAGAGACCAACACCAACTCCAATCCAAAATAGTGGAGACCCACTAGAAACACAACCAAAAGAGTATAAAGCATGAGTATATCTATATAGATACTTAAAAACTTAGAAGTCCACATGGAATTCAAGCACCTAGTTAATAATGTAAACAATTGAAGCACAATAAATAAAAGACGAAAAGAAAAAATGATTATTACACATTTGACGGTGGGGGTGGCACGGTAAGTTGTGGGTTAACACCAACTGAAGAGTTTTCTTGGCTACTAGAAGAAGTAATGCTTGCAAAACATTCCCCCCCCCCCCAGCTTCTCTAGCACTGTATAACAGAATGTGTCAAAATAAGCAGAAAAAAACCAACAGCAAGAATATAACAAAACAGTATTGATTGACCTGAACAATAGATGAACAAGATTCATCTGCATAAAAGGAAAAAGGTGAACCAAAGAAAGATGTTGACTACAAAATTATTATCACAATACAGTAGAAAATGACACTAACAGTCTTAAGATACACACACACACACACACAAAGGGAAGTGGTTAAAAAGAGAGGAGAGAGCTTTGAATAATCAAATGACCAAAAACATTTTGTTGAAACCAGTCTCTAGCCAAGTCCACTCACACAAATGCAATAGAAACACATAAAATAGGTTCTTAATAATGTATACTTGCAATTTACACATATCTGCCCACTGTGACAAGCACTACACTCAGATTTTAGGACATGTTTGGATGAGGGTCGGATACGTGTCGGGAAATTGTCCGACGAGAACACACCACCCTTTTAGAAGTGTCTGTGATTCCTAATGTGTCCCAAACCTCATGGATGAGAGCACCTCACAGCAACACTCTAACCTTGATAGCACCAACTCCAAACACCCCTCATGAATGCTTAGAGCCAAGTTGGCTAGGGAAAAAGGGGTTGCCACTCAGTGGCCCATAATGGCACCAAGGAAGGTAGGAAACACACCTACAAGAAGCTTCAAGCTTTACCAAATGCTAACGGAACAACAAGCATGATGGTCAACTACACACGTCTCGATAGTGGCCTTACCATACTAGAATACTATGATAAAAACACCAAATCATGGGGGGAAATCTGAAAGAAATCCAGTAATCACTGTTGGAAATGGTTATAAATTCTGGGTAAAACCAGAATTTTATCCTAAGTTTGGTCTATTTTTTAGGTGGGCCCCGTGCATCGTTTTACACGGGTCAAAGTGGTAACGCGTTCTATGCCGCGTTGTGATTCACGTGGTATATTTGGTTGCTCAAAACCATTACCGAGTGAATAGGAAATTGAAGCCAAAGTATGCTCCATGGAAATGGAGTTTTTGGTGGAAATTCCTTGAAGGTTTGAATAAGGCTTGTCCCACATTGATTTGGTGGGAGGTTTTGAAAGGGTTTATAAGGCATGGGTTTGGTACTTGGGGTGTGCCCCAAGGGATACCCAAGTGTTTTAGAGGGAGAGGTTATGGGGAAAATGGGCTAGATCCATTGGACTCAAAAATCACCACGCGCGCGCCGCCGCTGCCCGTCCGGTCGGTCGGGCGGGCTGGGCCTGGGCGCGACTGTGAGGTTGGGTTGGGCTTGTTCGGCCCAATACTAATCTTTTTGGGCCAAAAACATTTGAATTTAATTTTATTAATTCAAATTAAATTGGTTTGGTTTTATTTTACATCCAAACAGGGCCCTTCTTGAAAATAAACCAGTCTGGTATTATAGCACACCCAAACAGGGCCCTTCCCGTTTTTTTTATCTGTTTGAAATATAAACAGATTCAAATCTATTTAAATTCAAAACCATATCTGTTCAAAATAGGTTTGCACCTATTTAATTCAAAATCTGCAGCCACCAATCCATCTATAAATAGGACAGCCCTCATTTGGATTTTGTAACTCTAATTTTCGTCCTTCATAATTCTGAAAACATTCTCTTTATGTTGCTGCATTATTTTCTTGTCAGAGAGAGTATAAACACTTAGTGTGTTCGTTAGGCAAACAATTTGTAGTGCTGCTATTGTTTGTAGTAGATCATTTTATCTTGGGAGATAGACGTCCAAATTCTGAAAGCACCGTGGAGAGGACGAATTTGTCTTAAGGACACAGTGTCAAACACTGGACTTGATCAGATAATTATTCAAAGAAATTAATCAAGTAAGTTGTTTAATTTATTATTTTGTTTTATTTTTTTATTTAATCAGATTTTAATTTTGTTTTTGTAACAAAATAAAATCTGTTATTATTTATTTATTCTTTATTTCGAGTTTGATTTTTGTAAACAAACAAAATTCTCTCCTTTCTTTTATTTCTTTATATTCTGATTGTTGTTTAGTACACAACAGAATTTAATTTATTTAAATACAGTGAAGATTGTCTAATAATCTTAAGACAGACTCTTTTTGGTATCTTCATTGTATTTAATTTTCTGTGTTTCCAAAGTAATATTCTGGTTGGAAAAGCAAATAGTTGTTTATGCTATTTGACAGATAGTAGTAATATACTGTCTCTTTTCTTTGACAACTAGCAGTAATATACTGGTGTCATTAACAATTGCAGAATATTATTTGGTGTTACAGAAAATTATTTTGGTATTTTATTTTTTTAATTTTAGTAACAAGGAAAATAAAATTATTTTGTTGTTATCATTTATTTTCTGGTTTTAGTAACTAGAATTTATTTTCTGGTTTTAGAAACTAGAATTTATTTTCTGGTTTTGGTAACTAGAAAATTATTTTGTGTTTTTCTGATTTTTGTAATCAGATATTATTTCAGTATTTTATTTTTCTAGTTTTAGTAATAAGGAAAATAAAATTATTTTATTTTCTAGTTTTAGTTATAAGGAAAATAAAATTATTTTATTTTCTAGTTTTAGTAACAAGAAAAATAAAATTATTTTGTGTTATAATTTATTTTCTGGTTTTAGTAACTAGAAAATTAATTTGTGGTATTTTATTTTCTAGTTTTAGTAACATAGAAAATAAAATTATTTTGTATTATAATTTATTTTGTGGTTTTAGTAACTAGAAAATTAATTTTGTTAATCAATCATGTAATTTTGTGTTTCGGTTACAATCTGTAAATATTGTACGTGACTTATGGTTTCATTTGGGAGATCACTTAATTTTTGAACCCTTTGTGAAAAGGTGTTAATTCTTTTGACTTTTCCATAATTCATTATGAGTTTACATGGAAGTATTTAATTCTGGAGTTATATATTAGTTTTACAAACTAAATTTCAGTTTTATTATGAAGAAACCTTTGTAGCAAGTTTATTTTCTTATTGATTTTCTGAATCATTCTTTATTTTCTGTGTATGGATCCGTAGTCGTGAATAGTTTCTGTGCACATGAGTCGGAAAAAAAATATATATATATATTCACAAGAACATTTGAATGCATATTTAATTAGTTTATTTATGTACAAATGAAACTAATTAAATGAAGGTATGTTTTTGTCATTTTGGAGTTTAAAATTCAAAACGCATTGAATCTTATTTATGAGTTGAGAATCTTTTTATTTCATGATGCAAGTTTTGGGATCATGCATGATTAATTTATTTTGTTAATTCATTATTATTAGTTGAATATGTGACATAAAATATTGTCAATTATTATTTTACTTGCGTAGTAGAATTTGTTAAACCATTTTATTTATATGGGGGTGTATCTCTTGCATTAGATGAGATATTTTAATTTTCTTCTGTCACAAATATTTTTTATGACAGTGACATTTATTCGTAAATGAATTGCAAGTATGTATACAATCAAATGGGTTTTCTGACTTGTTTGATTTTTAGGCAAAATCTTTATGAGGATATGATTTTGTCAAAACATTAATTCTGATTTGTGTAATTATAATTATTTTGGATTTTTCGTGAATCATGTTTTGAAATTTATGAATCAAGCACATCATAGACAACAAGTGATGAATGTTATATTTTGATTTATATTAGAAGTGATAGGGGTGGTGAATATGATGCACCATTAAATGAATTTTGTGCACAACATGGCATTATTCACTAAACTATAGCCCCTTATTCTCCACAGCAAAATGGAATTGCTGAAAGGAAGAATAGAACCCTAAAAGAAATGATGAATGCCATGTTACTAAGTTCAGGTTTACCATAGAACTTGTGGGGGGAAGCAATATTGTCTGCTAATTATGTTCTTAATAGAATACCCCACAAGAAAACCAACAGCACTCCTTATGAATTGTGGAAAGGTCGACCACCTTCCAACAAATACTTAAAAGTGTGGGGGTGTTTGACAAAAGTTGAAGTTTCTGTTCCTAAAAAGATTAAGATTGGACCAAAAATAGTAGATTGTGTGTTTATTGGTTATGCTCAGAATAGTAGTGCATATCGATTTTTGACTTATAAATCAGAAATACCTGATATACATGTGAACACTATTATAGAGTCAAGGAATGCTGTATTTTTTTGAACATGTCTTTCCTTACAAGAAAGGACAGGAAATAAGTTCACAGAAAAGAATTTATGATTGTACACAAAGTCAAGAGACTACTGACAATCAAACACAAGAGACTAGTAATGGTCTCAACCAACAGGATTTAACTGATGATGAACCAAGAAGAAGTAAGAGAGCGAGAACATCAAAATCCTTTGGTCCAGATTTTCTAACATACTTGTTAGAAAATGAACCTCAAAGCTTTAAGGCAGCAATGACAGGTCCTGAAGCACCTTTGTGGAAAGAGGCTGTTTATAATGAAATTGAATCCATTATGCAAAATCATATTTGGGAATTGGTGAATCTTCCACCAGGTTCTAAACCTCTTGGATATAAATGGATATTCAAGAGAAAAATGAAAGCAGATGGTTCAATTGACAAGTATAAAGGAAGACTTGTAGTTAAAGGTTACAGACAAAAGGAAGGTCTGGACTATTTTGACACATATTCCCCTGTGACAAGAATAACATCCATTCGCATGCTTATTGCTATAGCAGCGTTGTTTAATTTAGAAATACATCAAATGGATGTTAAAACAGCTTTTTTAAACGGTGATCTAAATGAAGAGATCTATATAGAGCAACCCGAAGGGTTTGTAGTGTCGGGGCAAGAAAAGAAAGTTTGTCGACTTGTAAAATCCCTTTATGGATTAAAACAAGCACCTAAGCAATGGCATGAAAAATTTGATCATGCAATGCTTACTAATGGGTTTAAGATAAACGAATGTGACAAATGTGTCTATGTTAAAAACACTGACCAAGGATATGTCATAGTTTGTCTTTATGTGGATGACATGCTTATCATTGGAAGCAGTCAAAACATGATCAAATCAACTAAGCAAATACTTAATAAAAGATTTGATATGAAAGATATAGGGGTCGCATATGTTATATTAGGAATGAAAATTACTAAAACATCTGACGGATATGCATTATCTCAATCTCATTATATTGAGAAAATACTTGATAAACTTATCAAAGATGATTTGAATTTAGCTAGAACACCTATAGACGTCAATCTTTATTTATCAAAAAATAAAGGTGATGCAGTGTCTCAGTTAAAATACTCCCAAATCATTAGAAGCCTAATGTACCTAATGAATTGTACTCGTCCTGATATAGCTTATGTTATCAGTAAATTGAGTAGGTACACTAGTAACCCCGGAGAAGACCATTGGAAAGCGATCATTCGGGTTCTTAGATATCTAAGATTCACCTGTGATCATGGTTTGAACTTTACTCGATATCCAGCAGTACTTGAAGGTTATTGTGATGCAAATTGGATATCGGATACTAAAGATTCAAAATCCTCAAGTGGATATGTCTTTACTCTGGGAGGCGCTGCTGTTTCTTGGAAATCCACGAAACAAACATGCATCGCATGATCCACAATGGAATTCGAGTTCATTGCTTTAGACAAAGCAGGAGAAGAAGCAGAATGGCTTCGTCACTTCTTAGAAGACATTCCAATGTGGCCAAAACCTGTGCCAGCTATTTGCATTCATTGTGATAGTCAATCTGCAATAGGCAGGGCACAGAATCATATGTATAACGGTAAGTCACGACATATTCGTCGTCGACATAATACCGTAAGGCAATTGTTGTCAAACGGAATAATCTCAATAGATTATATAAAATCTAAAGAGAATATTGCAGATCCGTTAACAAAAGGTTTGACAAAAGAGTAGTGTATAGTTCATCGAAGGGAATGGGATTAAAGCCTATTACATAAGAGTCGTCATAATGGTAACCCTACTTATATGACTGGAGATCCCAAGAACTAAGTTCAAAGGGACAACTAAGTTATGTATGGCTCGCCAGAAATCACCAAGGGATTAAAATTCCTACCCATTCCTATGGTGAGAGTGATATCTGCAACATATGTTGTCTGCAGGGGCATCAGGATAAGCTTCGCTTTTAATGATTACTTATATCTTGATTAAGGCATAAAATCAAGACGAGTATAAGAAGATACTCACAATAAGAATCACCTATATGAGTGTCGAACTGGGGCCGGTTTATGAGAATGAAAGAGGCTACATTCTCTAGAAACACTCATGAAAACCAGGAGCGTTCAAGGCCAAAATGAACACAACAGTGAGAACCACGATGTGTTAGAAGATATTTTGTGTGAAATCTATTGTCTTGGCTTACACAAACGGCTGAACAATTCAAGGCATCGCGTCCATTGGTTAGCCAGTAAGTCCGATAGGTTATCACTAGGGAAGGTTCAAGGCCGAAAACTACCTATCCTGATGCAAGATATTTTCGACTTATACTCTTTCGATAAATCTGCATATTGTGGCATTTCCGTTGTCATCAAATTCCATTCATGTGGGGGATTGTTGGAAATGGTTATAAATTCTGGGTAAAACCAGAATTTTATCCTAAGTTTGGTCTATTTTTTAGGTGGGCCCCGTGCATCGTTTTACACGGGTCAAAGTGGTAACGCGTTCTATGCCGCGTTGTGATTCATGTGGTATATTTGGTTGCTCAAAACCATTACTGAGTGAATGGGAAATTGAAGCCAAAGTATGCTCCATGGAAATGGAGTTTTTAGTGGAAATTCCTTGAAAGTTTGAATAAGGCTTGTCCCACATTGATTTGGTGGGAGGTTTTGAAAGGGTTTATAAGGCATGGGTTTGGTATTTGGGTGTGCCCCAAGCGGTACCCAAGTGTTTTAGAGGGAGAGGTTATGGGGAAAATGGGCTAGACCCATTGGACTCAAAAATCACCACACACGCGCGCCGCCGCCGCCGTCCGTCCGGTCGGTTGGGCGGGCTGGGCCTGGGCGCGGATGTGAGGTTGGGTTGGGCTTGTTCGGCCCAATACTAATCTTTTTGGGCAAAAAACATTTGAATTTAATTTTATTAATTCAAATTAAATTGGTTTGGTTTTATTTTACATCCAAACAGGGCCCTTCTTGAAAATAAACCAGTCTGGTATTATAGCACACCCAAACAGGGCCCTTCCCATTTTTGTTATCTGTTTGAAATATAAACAGATTCAAATCTGTTTAAATTCAAAACCATACCTGTTCAAAATAGGTTTGCACCTATTTAATTCAAAATCTGCAGCCACCAATCCATCTATAAATAGGACAGTCCTCATTTGGATTTTGTAACTCTAATTTTCGTCCTTCATAATTCTGAAAACATTCTCTTCATGTTGCTGCATTATTTTCTTGTCAGAGAGAGTATAAACACTTAGTGTGTTCGTTAGGCAAACAATTTGTAGTGCTGCTATTGTTTGTAGTAGATCATTTTATCCTGGGAGATAGACGTCCAAATTCTGAAAGCACCGTGGAGAGGACGAATCTGTCTTAAGGACACAGTGTCAAACACTGGACTTGATCAGATAATTATTCAAAGAAATTAATCAAGTAAGTTGTTTAATTTATTATTTTGTTTTATTTGTTTATTTAATTAGATTTTAATTTTGTTTTTGTAACAAAATAAAATCTGTTATTATTTATTTATTCTTTATTTCGAGTTTGATTTTTGTAAACAAACAAAATTCTCTCATTTCTTTTATTTCTTTATATTCTGATTGTTGTTTAATACACAACAAAATTTAATTTATTTAAATACAGTGAAAATTGTCTAACAATTACTTGGGCTAAGCAAATCCAATAACTTCAATTTTTATCAGCTCAAAATCTAGAACATAATTACAATAGCCCTGCCAGTCTTCTTGTAAATTCCAATTGTCATGTCCATTGAGAAGTTCGGAAAGTTCACTAAAATTTCATTATGAGCATGCACAGGTTAGTTGTATCGCTCTTCCCTTTGTTTCAATTCACTAAATTCTCACCACAAGCCAATCAATTTGTCATCTACAGAAATAGTTCGAAACCTCATCAACTAAGAACCTCTACGTGCTGAACAAAAATCATTCAAAACCTGAATCTTTTATTAAAATTAACTAAAAAAAACCCATTAATCCACGCCTTAATTGAATCCATTAGACACAAACCCATATATATATATATATATATAGAGAGAGAGAGAGAGAGAGAGAGAGAGAGAGGGGCAAATAGAGAGAAGCATTGTAGCATCAGTGTGTTTGGTTTGAGTTTTTTGGATTAATTTTTTAAAAATTGAATTTTTTAGTTTTCGTATTTTTTTTTTTGTTTTTAGTGAATATTTTTAAATTTTTAAATATTTTTTTATTTGTTTAAATATGCCTTACTTAGATGTATTTAAAAATAAAAAATTTGTGAAAACAATATTTTAAAAAATTAATAAATACATAAAAATACAAAATATGTAAGGAATTTTTGTATTTTTTTTTGTATTTTTAGTATTTAGTGAATTTTTAAAAGGTTTCTTTCACAAGTTTTTTACTTTTTAGGTATATTTATGTTAGATATGTCTAAAAGTAAAAAAAATTACTTAAAATATTTAAAAAATTCAATAAAAATAAAAACATACGAAAAAACAAGAAAGTAGAATTTTTTTAGAAGAGTTTTTGGAAAACTCTAACCAAGCATTCGAAGAGGAGGTCGAGCGCGGGTAGGCTGAGATTGAGAGAGAGCTGAGACAGAAGTAGTTGTGAGGGGTTTGTTGAGACGGCTTCTTCTGGGCGTACGAAGCAGATGAGGAAGGCCAAAGGTGTATCTGATTGTTGAGGCCATATCTTTGGCGTTTGCTAAACAACCCAGCACCATTTTGGGGGAAGAAACTAGGGATAGGTTTTCCATCGTCGACTACCAGATTTCAAAAACACCCAATATATATGTAGAGGAATATAGCTCCTAGTATGTTAGTCTTTGAAGGTACAAGAGAGGGAGAAGAAAACTATAAAGAAAGATGGAAGTAGAGAAGAAGATGGAGGGGGAATTAGCAGAGGTTTTTAGCCAACGCCCCAGTGCGTGGCAAGTGGCCACACTTCGATAGAATTGATACTAGAGTTGTTTTTGGGATTTAGCTTTTTGTTTTTTGTTTTTAATCTTTTTATGTGGTAAAAAAAAAAAAAATGAATAACAATAACGGATCACTTTTTATAAAATTTCATTTTATTTTTATGTTTCGTATTTTTTTATTTTTATTAAATTTTTTTAATATTTTAAGTAATTTTTAAAATTTTTAGACACACTTAATATAAACACACTTAAAAAATATAATTTTTGTGAAAAAAATCTTTAAAAAATTCACTAAATATCAAAAATATAAAAAAAAATGAAAATTTAATACATTTTTCATATTTTTGTGTATTTATTAATTTTAAAAAATATTTTACAAATATTTTATTTTTAGATATATCTAAATAAGGTGCATTAAAATTTTTTTTAAAAATTATTTAAAATTTTAAAAATATTAACTAAAAACGAAAAAAATACTAAAAACAAAAAATTTAATTTCTAAAAAATTGAATTTAAAAAACTGAAACTAAACACTAATTTGTGTTTTTTAATGGTTTTTTTTTATTTTTTTATTTTTAATGATTTTTTTATTTTTATTTTTAGTGGAAACCACGTTGGAGTAGAGAAGGCAATTCCTCTTTAGTCTAGTCCTTCATTGGTCCTTCATTGGTCAATGCCTCCTTGACATGTCTTAACGATTTAAATGGTTGTTATAGAAGGACCTTGCTACATCCCCAAAAACACTCCCCCTAATTCCCCTAATTTCTATATCAAGTAAAAAAAAAAAAATAAGGAAACAGTTACCCAAAATGAAAATTAAGGGGATTACGGGAACAATTTTTAGGGCTCCAAATCATTTTCCTTTATAGAATCAATTAAATATATTATTTATATAAAAAATTAGATTGATTGGATATTGACTTATTTGGGCCCAAATTTGCTTTTGATAACTGGAAGTTGACCCCCACGTACTATTTTTTTAAAATTTTTTTTTTTATGATACGATATGTGTTATAAAAGAATATTTTTAATTTTAATTTAAAATTAAAATTAAATATAATTTCAATTATTTATTTTGATAATATTGCACAATCGTTCTATAAAATTATTACTAGAATACTTATATATATTAATTTGAGCTAAATTATTTGTGTATTTGATAATTTTGGTTCTATCAAATTATACAAGTGTAATTATCATATAATAATTTTATATAATATATATTAAATTATAAAATAGTAAAATAAATACTCATTTTGATATTAAAAATGATAGTTAAATTAGAAGAAGAATTAATAACATAAAATTAAAAGTAATTCTAACTATTTAATTTTCTTTTATATTCATTTGGAAAATAAAAATATGTAGAAATAGAAATTATACAAAATTTATTAAAAAAATTAAATATAAATATGTTATAATTGAATTATCATATAATGATTTTATATGATATATATACATATATTAAATTATAACATTGTAAATAAACACTATTAATTAAATTAAAATATTAACCATATAAACGAAATTCAATAATGACTAACTAAAAAAGAATCACAAAACAACATGTAAACCAAAAAATAAAAACATCCAAACGATAGAAAAAGACATCCAAACGGTAGAGATGGTGGTGGTGGTGGTGGTGGTGGTGGTGTTAATGGTGGTAGAAAAATCCATTTAAATAGGTACTCATGTCTAACCCAAAGAGGGCTTTGCAAAATAGGAACTGATTTGGGCAACAAAGAGGGCTTCTCACTTATAGCATAAAACGACGTCGTTTTGCATAATAAAACTATAGGAGACGAGATTATTTCCTTGCAGAAAATTTTGTACAATGGTGACGAAAATTTTCGTCTCTAAAATGGCGTCCAAATATTCCACGAACTTTTCCAAGGGCAGGAATTTTTTTTGAGACGAAAAATAAAATATAGAGACGAATAAAATTTTCGTCACCTATTATTTTATTGATTTTAAGCATTTGGTGACGAAATTTAGTTTTTCTCTCTAAAAATACTACAATTGGAGACAAAATCTTACTTTTATCTCTAAAACATGTATTTTTGAGACCAAATTTTTTTTCGTCATGCGTTTTCGTCACCAAAGACCTTTTTTGTTGTAGGTGCCCTGTGTTTACTTTTCCTTATATAGAAACAAAATGGATTTTCTAGGGTTTCATACGAAGATGACACAAGTTTTTCGTCTAGGATTTTGAAGGCCTCCATTGATTATTGAAATTGTGACATTTTCACAAGTACTCGGATCTAAATTAAAACTGGAATCAAATATATTTTTATTATTTAAAATAAAAAACTCATAAAACTTTTTCACTGGAGTATCGGTTTTGAGTGAGAGAGAGTGGATATACAGTTTATGGGTTTAGGGTATAGTAGGAAAATGTTTGTGACCTCCTTTAAGGAAGACCCCCACACCCCCAAAGTCATTCTAGCCCTTCATATATGTGTAGGATCCACTCATATATGTGTGAAATCCATATCATGAGTAGTTCAAATTTGTGAAGTCATATAAGAGTCTTATGGGAGTGGGGTCTCAAGCACCGCTCTTTGTTAGGTTGTCACTCATGATATTGTCAGTCTATATCAATATTCTGTTATAGAAAAAGATACTAGACTAATCCCACTCGCACTCGGTGGTGTGTGCGTAATGTACAATATATTGTCGTGCTCATTTTAGTCTTTCCAGACGCGCATCTCAGGCCATCAGGTAGTGGTGTTGCGCGCTTTCCAAACACGCGCCTCAGGAGATATTCGCCTTGTATGGTTTGTTTTTGAAAAATAAATTTTAAAAAAAAAATTTTAAAATTTTGTTTAATTTAGTAATTTTGAAAAAAAAAATTCAAAATCATTTTTTATCTCTTATATATTAATCAATCATTTTTTTTCTTCCCTATCTCATTTTTAATTACTTTTTTTCTCACACACATCTACTAAACTACAATAAAAATATCAAATTATTTCAAACTCTCATACTCCAAAACTATTTTCAAAATATACAATCAAATAAAAAAAAAAAAATTAAACTCTTTCCTCAAGATTTTTTTTGAAAATTTATCTTTTAAAACCAAACCAAACACACCTATTATCATTGTAACCTACACTTTAAAAAAAAAAAAAATAAAAATAAAATTAGTGTATAATATTGCTATTGATATTATATTTATTTTAAAAATTAGGGTCTGAGAATTTGAGACTCTAAATATATTCAGAAATAGATTTGAGTAGTAGAAATTAAATTAATAAAATGTGAAATTTTAGTATAAAATGAATCTAAGTTATTGATGTAAAATTTTGAATAATTTTAAAATTTTTATATTTGAAACTGTAGCATTACTGATATTTATTTCAATTTAATTATTAAGCAATTAATAAAATAAAACAATGTTTAATCCAATCCAATGATATAAAAAGATGAAAAAATGAAGGCTAGGATATTCAATTGATGGAAAATTCTACCATACACACTCTTAAGTTTTATTTGATTCATAAATTTAGAAAGAAATTTGAAAAGAAAAGAAAAAAAATAGGTGTAATGTGAATAAAATTTATCAATATTTCACCTAATTTCATATACTTTTTCTCTTTCCCTTTCCAAATCTCTCCTCAAATCTATAAATTAAACATAACCTTAGTTACAATATTTGTGTCAATAGTCATGACCTATTATGTTATTAATTATGACATATTGTGATATATTGATTATGACATTATTTTAGTTATAATCTAAGAGTTGTTTAATTATACTTCATGTTATGTTTTGTTATAATTTTTTTAAATTTTTTTTTTTAATTATGGCTTCCATAATATTGAGTTACTTGCATATGGTATAAAACGATGTGTAACATAACATTACCCAAATTATGCTTCCAATTGTGATATTGTTGTCTTGATTATAATCTATTTGTGGTGTTAGTTATGATATTGAATGTGACAATTGTAATATTTGTTATAACTTATTGTAATTATTATTTAAAAAAATATATTTATTTATATTTTATGTAATATTTTTGATTATAAGCCATTATTTTTTTAATTATGATTAAAAAAAATTGATAAACCACACAAATGTAATAATTTACCTATGAATTTGGGGTGTGTATAGTCACAAAAAAGAAGAAGAAGAAGCTATTTACCTTGTTTGGTTCTAGTTTTTAGAAAACAATTTTCAGAAAATTTCATTTTTTTATTTTTCATATTTTAATGTTTTCAATGAATTATTTTTTTAATTTTTAGACACACCTAACATAAACACACTTAAAAAGTAAAATATTTGTGAAAAAAATCTTTACAAAATACACTAAATACCAAAAAATACAAAAAAAAAAAAAGAAAAAGAAAATTTAGTACATTTTCATATTTTTGTGTATTTATTAATTTTTTAAAATATTTTTTCATAAATATTTTACTATTTAGATACATCTAAGTAAAGTGCATTTAAAAAAGTAAAAAAAAATTACTTAAAATTTTAAAAATATTCATTAAAAATAAATATATATGAAAAATAAAAAACTCAATTTTTAAAAAATTAAATTTAAAAAACTGAAACCAACACACTGATTATGTTTTTCTTGTCTTTCTCTTCCCTTCCATTACACCGGTCTATTCATCATCCTGTTCCGCATGTGCTTCTCTACCCTCCCTTGCACACCCTCCTCTGCACCTACACCAACACCACCGATCACCCTTCATATTTAGCAACCAAAAACATCCACCACTACACACCACCAGCTGACAAAATCTTAGATAAAAACAATCAAATAACTTCAATTAAACCCAATTCAATGATACATATAATATATCTATCTAAAAAAAATGATACATATAATATATGTATGTCATACAGAGAGAGAGAGAGAGCAAAATGATGAATCTGTAATTATATATACCCACAGAACATAGTTGAAAATGATGCCCAGGTGATGTTTATGCAAATCATATTGGCAGAGTAATTTCAAGTCCTGAGTGAGAGTAATGGGAAATTGCAGACCTTCCCTTTTTTTTTTTTTTTTTTTTTTTTTTTTTTTTGTCACCAAAGAAAGATTTATTGATGAAGAACCAAATACAAGAGGAAAACTTACATCAATAAAACAAGATAGTGCAAAAAAGCATCATAGCTAAAACTCTACAATCCCAACTAAGTTGGCACCGGAGAGATAGGATAATCATACGCTAGCGCAAACCCGAGATTGGTGAGAGATCAATCAACAACAAAAAAAAAAAACAAAAACACAGAAAACAAAACAACTCCAAAACTAACAACTCCCAACACCTATACGTGCACAACCAAAGCCAAAACCAGAATCTGCAGCAACCATTAAGAAACAAAACAGCCCTTCCACATCATAACAACATCATAACAGACCTTCCCTACCCCACCATCATTGACCCTCCCCCCAGTCTCAGCCCCACCAACACCGCCATCGTCCTTGTTAATAATATAGTATAATATGTAATATGTTAAATATGTAATAGATAGTAATCTGTCATAGATATAGTATAATCTGTCATAGATAGTATAATATGTAATATAATTAACATAGATAGTTGTTGCTAGCCTAGCAACAGATAGAGCCTTCTTTTCCTTTTTGCTTTCGGCTATCTTTCGGTGGCCTTTCATTTGTATATTTCCTTTGTTCATCATGTTGTCTTGTAAATCATCTCCTATATAATGGAGGTTCCATTTGGTTACAATACACATCAAAACACAGAGCTAATATTTGCTCTCTCAATCTCTCTCAATTTCTTTCATGGTATCAGAGCACAGGTACTCTGCCTAGCCTCTGCTTCCAACATATTTTTCTGCAGATTACATTTCATCTGTATTCCATTTCCGTCCATCTCTGAAATACGGTTATCACCACACTAGAGCCTTCGTCTCCTCCGGACGATTCCAACGCCACCAATTTCAGCCCAATCAGACTCCACACGCGCTCTCACGCGCCGCCTTTGTGACCGGCGCGTCACCTGCCTCCGCCTTCCGCCTCACACGCGCTTCACGCGTCCTCCACACTGCGCCGTACTATCGTGCGCTGCGACATCCACGGCTAACCTACGCCGCGTGTTTCTGACGTCAGCACACGTCAGCGGTCTGCTACCGTGCACTGCCTGTCCTGTTCTGCTATCATACGCCGCGCACCAGCTTGCTAACGTGCGCCGCGCCTCTGTGACGTCAGCCCTGCAGCCTATTTTGCTAACGTGCGCTGCGCACACCTTGCTAACGTGCGCCGCCAGCTCAATTTTGTCCCTCTAGTCATATTTTGGGACATTTCACTCCTTTTTCCACTAATTTCGGCCTTCTGAATTCACCGGTAACCTCGGTTTTTTCAGATTCTACCTCCATTTTGCTATTTTCTCCTCATGGATCGCCCGGATTCCTCTAATCACCCAATTTCCGTTATTCTTGACGGGACTAATTATGTCCTTTGGGCACAAGCCATGTCTGGCTTCCTCAAAGGCAAGAAACTTTGGCGTATCATTACTGGAGATGTGTGCAAACCAGTCCCAGCAACCACGGAATCCGCTGCCACGGACTCCGCTGCCAAATATCTCGACCGCCTGGAAGATTGGGATAGTAAAAACTATCAGATCATCACCTGGCTTCGCAATACTTCTATTACATCCATCAGCCTTCAATTTGGTAGGTTCCAACTTGAGTCTGCTTCCTCTCCAGCCAAGGCCATTTGGGATTTTTTTGCAAGAACGCTATCAGACTACCGGTCTTGCTCACCAATATCAACTTCTGAGTCATCTTCACCGTATGCGCCAAGAAACAACTCAGACCATTAATGATTTCCTCTCCCAACTGTATTATGTTTGGGATCAACTTGCTCTTTCTGAGCCTCCATGGCCTCACACTGAGGATGCTGCCTTGTTTACTACCTACCGTGACCAACAGCGCTTGGTTCAGTTTCTCATGGCTCTCACTCCTCGTTTTGAGCCCGTACGCGCCTCTCTCCTCCATCGCACTCCTTTACCCACTCTTGAGCAAGCCGTTTCTGAACTTCTGTCTGAGGAAACCAGGTTTGGTACTCTCCATCCGCCCCCTGTGGACTCTGTTCTTGCTACTCCCCAGGCTCGGGGTTCTCCTTCACCACATCCGCACCCTGTGGACTCTGTTCTTGCTACTCCCAGGCTCGGGGTTCTCCTTCACCACAGCGGTCCACTGCTATCTCACTGTTACTCGTCCTGATATTGCCTATGCTGTCCATATTGTCAGCCAGTTTATGTCGGCTCCTCGTACCACCCATTATGCTGCATTAGTTCGTATCATTCGCTATCTCAAAGGCACCATGTTTCATGGTCTTCATTATTCCGCCCGGTCCTCTCTCCAGCTTCGTGCTTTCTCTGATGCTGATTGGGCTGGCGATCCTACTGACCGCCGCTCTACTACTGGGTTTTGCTTTTTTCTGGGTGATTCTCTTATTTCTTGGCGCAGTAAGAAACAATCTCTTACTGCTCGTTCTAGTACCGAGGCCGAATACCGCGCCCTTGCTGATACTACTCAGGAGCTTCTCTGGCTTCGTTGGCTTCTTGCTGACATGGGTGTTACCCCCTCTGGCGCTACTGCCCTCTTTTGTGACAATCACAGTGCTCTTCAAATTGCTCACAATGATGTTTTTCATGATCGCACCAAGCATATTGAGATTGACTGCCATTTTATTCGGCAACACGTTACTCTTGGTACTGTCCATCTCCAACCGATCTCTTCTGTTGATCAACCTGCTGATATCTTCACCAAAGCTCATTCTCCTGGCCGCTTCGTTGACCTTGTCTCCAAACTCAAGTTGGTTGATGTTTGTCCTCCTTGAGTTGAGGGGGGCTGTTAATAATATAGTATAATATGTAATATGTTAAATATGTAATAGATAGTAATCTGTCATAGATATAGTATAATCTGTCATAGATAGTATAATATGTAATATAATTAACATAGATAGTTGTTGCTAGCCTAGCAACAGATAGAGCCTTCTTTTCCTTTTGCTTTCGGCTATCTTTCGGTGGCCTTTCATTTGTATATTTCCTTTGTTCATCATGTTGTCTTGTAAATCATCTCCTATATAATGGAGGTTCCATTTGGTTACAATACACATCAAAACACAGAGCTAATATTTGCTCTCTCAATCTCTCTCAATTTCTTTCAGTCCTTTCTTCCCTACCCAAAACCACCACAGAACACCCCTCTCCCTCTCTCTCTCTCTCTCTCTCTCTCTCTCTCTCTCTCTCTCTCTCTCTCTCTCAATTTTTTTGCACAAGACATATACATTTTGTTATATGAAAAGGTCGCTTTTCACTTGAAAATGTTAGAGATTTAAATATTTTACTAAACATATGGGTATTGGTGTGATGTGAGTGTGTGATCAAATGTTTTATAAAATTTTCTAATAAAGATAGTTGTTAGTCAATAGGTGTTTTTTTTTTTTTTTTTTTAAATCAACAAATTTTATTTGAGATTTTAAAATTGTCACCATTCTAGTTGTTTTTTTTTTAGATGGTACCATTCTTGTTAAATGTTTACCTTTTAAACAATATAAATATACACAGAAATGATTATTTTCTTTAATAAATTAGTGTATGTGTATATATATGAAGAGTAATGTTAAATTTACATAAAATTCTACTAACAATCTTGCTAAAAGTATTTAAATCAAATATCATTGAAAGTTTAAATATTACTATCAACAATGCTAGATGGTCCGAATTTTCTTGGCTCGAATGGCTCGAAACACTCAAAACAACGTTGTTTTGGGTGTAAAACAATATCGTTTTGACACATTTGAGCCATTCGACCCACACAACACTACAAGAAATAACACTTTTGCCGACAAAAAAAAAGGTCGCTAAAAGCCCATTTTTAGTCGGCAAAAGTTATCTGCGACCAAAATTTTTGTTGGTCGGGAAAAGTTGGATTTGCCGACTAAATTTTTGGTCGCTAAATATATTATTACTGCGACTAATCCATTTTGTCGGTAAAATACTTTGGTCGCGAAAAGTGATATTTTCCTGACCAAATATCTTAGTCGCCAATTGTCACATTCCATGACCAAACAGATTAGTCGCCAAAAGTCAAGGAATCGCCGACTAATAATTTAGTCGCCAAAAGGTAAGGAATTGCCGACCAATGATTTTAGTTGCAAAAGTGTAGAATTTGTCGACCAATTTTTTAGTCGCCAAATCTCTTTCTTTTTTTTTTTTTTTTTTTTTTGAGAACAATCAATTTTTGTTTATAAACATTCAATCCAATATCGAACAAAATTCATTCAACCCAACCACAATTAAGGAACAATAACATTTAAAAAAGAAAAAGCTTAGGAACAATAATTAACAAATTTCCTTTCTTGTAACTTCACTAAATCATCAAACAATAATTGAATTCCATTTAAAATAAAGATGAAAATATGTAACCGTAGTGTAGCACATAGCATATTCAAGTCAAATTAAATTTAGTAAGCATGTTTTCTCAAAAGCTATATTCTCTTTGAAGTCCAACATGACACAAAACTTGAAGCCTTTCACATTTTTTAATGATTTAACATATCAACTTGCTTGGCAGCTGATCCAAACTAACATATCAGCTAAAAGAACATGTGCAAAAAATTTAGCCCATATGTTCAAGGTAGACATAATAATAACGGCAACAATCAAAAATAGGATACTGAAAATCAAACATTTTTCTTTTAATTAGAGACACCTTTCTCTTTTTGATCGGTATCCTGCTCTTCCTCTTCAGAATCTGAGTCAACCTCCTTTGAGGCAGAATCTGCAACAGTCTCATCCTTTTTATCGTTCTCCTGAATGAATACAATGGAAGAAATGAGAAAAACTTATAGAAAAAATATATAGCAAACAAAAGATACTTAATATTTGGGCAAAATTCCATTTACCTCAGAACTCACAATTTCCTTAAAATTTGAAATGTTGTTGCTGCTGTTGCTGCCAAAAGTTATAGTCTTTTAGAAACAAATAAGACATAATCATCTATATGATCATGTATTGTTTGCAAAAAGTGCACATAATTGCTTGTTTGCAAGTTGGTTCTAAGTTACATAGACTCAGATATGGTATGTGTCAATGTCGTTTTAATATGTTTCTAGGTGAGGGATTTATCTAATTTTTAAGTCAAGATATCATAATACAACTAGGTTTACATTTGGTAAATACTTCTTTTATATTTTAGGAAATTCTTTACATAAACAGATTTTTCACTAGATTTTTTTACTGTTACACACAAAACAATGGGTCTCACTTGTATTTATTAATTGGGACTATTAACTGTGTAAAATAAAAAATAAAAACTTGATAAAAAAAATCCATTTATGTATAGCAGCACTCTAGTAAAAAAATCTGTTTGTATAGAGTATTTTCCTAAAATATAGCATTTTATGCATAAAAGTGAAGTGCATACTCATATAGTAAATTTGATTATTTACATGTACTTGTTTATTGTATGTCTAACTAAGGTGTATTGGACATGAAAATAAAAAGTAAATAAAAATAAAGAAATACAATTTAAAATTAAAAAAAAAGAAAAGAAAAGGTGTATTGGACATATCTTATATCCTTACTTCTACCCAAATATGTCTGACACAAGTACTCAAACGGATTTTTTTTAAAATTTTTTTTGACTCAAACGTGTGATAATTTTAAGAATATGAGAAAAACAGGAGGTGGGGGGTTGTTTGAGGAAACATGAATTAGGGGTTGTTTGGTTACCTGGAAATTTTCATTTTGGAGCATTATTCTAGAGACATGGAAGGAGTCCTCATCAAGAATAATGGAGGTGTGGTGGAGGGGAGGTGGAGAGATGATGGTGGAAATGGGAAGTGAAGGCCTACTAATGTGGAAGGCTGTCGAAGCAATCTAGTGATGTTGATGTTGTTGTTGTTGTTGTTCATGGATCGCGTGACGCGGCCTTTGGAGCTCGTGAAGGTCATGCTCTTCGCAAGTGCCTGACGCCGATGCCTCCCTTATAGTTGAAGCCTCGCCCACTCCAGCCTGCAACAAACTTTACTATTGAGAATGTAAATAATAAAATTACTCCCTATCTAACAGCTCAATATTTTAGATGAGTGAAGGGACTAAATGTGAAATGGGTCGGGTCCAAGCCTTGGGCCGGCCCAATCCACTGAAGTCCAAATCCAAGTGGTTTGGATGAGTATATGGGCAAACCAATTGAGCCCAACTTCATGATCAACAGTCCACCCAAGTCCTCAAGCACTTGGGCCCAACCCGCAGTGGAAAGGCTAGTCCAGCCGTGGTGTTGGGCTGGGCCGAGCTGCGAGACTGAACCTATGGGCCGAATTGAAAATAGGCCGAGCCCATACAAAGATATCCGAATGGATCAGCCCATCTCAATGAATGATCCTATGAAAGGCCGAGACAAGGCATAATGATACCGAGCTGAGGCACGTTGGTACCGAGCTGAGAAAACCTCGCAAGGAAACGTAGAAGTTGTGAATGTGTGCATGTGCAAGTTGCCACCTCAGCTGGTCCCCTACACCTAGAATCACGGAAGTAGTTGAACCAAAGGAATGTGGTTTGTTATCAGCATGACTACAATGAGTACATGCATTCAATGACAACTACCAGGTGGTCCCCATCTTGAGCAGAGCTAAAAGGACACCTGGCAGCATCCAAGCTCCATGAACCCACCTTGAGAAGCAAGCAAGGAACACTATATATACAACATGAACTTCACATTGAAGGTAACTGAACTATTCCAAGCAAAATCATACATAGAGATAGATTCAATTCTACATACACTTCTTCTCCGATCACTAATTCCTACACTGGAGGGGTTATCCGGCCAACCCCGGCCGGGCAGCTCTAACGGTGCTTCTTGTGGCAGGAACCTCAGTCCCTGGATAGTCCATCTGAGTGCGGGGCCCTGATCCACTTTCATCTAGTGCGGAATCCGGTACGCACAATGAGTTAATAATTAACAATTTTAATATAGTATCAGAGTTGACAATGAAATCATGTATTCTACTTATGAAGGAAAGTATTACCGCGCGTGATTAGAGTGTTGAGAATATAATTTGAATTGGTTGTTCACAATTCAACATTTGCTAGCTAAGAAGTCTATTTTCAAGCCCCTTCACTACTTCCCTTTTGCTAGGTTTTTCCTTTATTCTCTTTATCTTTCTCAATTCTCTCTTTCAATTTGTATATTGCTTTAGTTTTTCTTCTCCTCTCTTTTGGTGTGTAACTTAGAGGGATGTTTTGTTAGATGACAATTATTTGTCAAGTGAGATCCAAAGAGTTTTCATAATGTGTGCATTGCAAGCAAGATGTTGTATATAAGAAAAGCAACCCTTGAGCTTTTTGAGTTCATTCCTTTACCCTATTTTATTCAACATGTATATATTGCTCAGTCGATGTTAATTGCCAAATTTTTAGCAACAACATGGTTTACCCACATTCCAATCTCCCAAAAATGGAAACTAAATAGGAGTAAATAAAAATAAAATAAAATAAAAGGAAGATAAAAAGAAGAAAAAGGAAGAAAAAGAGTAGCATGCACATGGAGGTTTTAGAGTAAGAGTAATGATATATAAATATAAAAATTATATATAACTTTTGTAGAGAATACTGTGATTTAATGTGAACTTTTCACTTTAAAATAAATACCCATAAAAAGTATAACCTTTCTCTTTTTTATGGAACTTTTCACTTTTCACTTTTCAATATATAAAGTTTCACTTTTCACTTTTCAATATATAACTTTTCTCTTTTTGATGGGTATCCTGCTATTCCTCTTCAGAATCTGAGTCAACCTTCTTTGAGGCAGAATCTGTAGCAGTCTCATCCTTTTTATCGTTCTCCTGAATGAAAACAATGGAAGAAATGAGAAAAACTTATAGGAAAAAAATATATAGCAAACAAAAGATACTTAATAGTTGGGCAAAATTCCATTTACCTCAGATCCCACAATTTCCTTAAAATCGAATTTCTCAAAGACCTTCCTAAACTCCTCATCCAAATGACCATCAAATTTAGCCTTTTCTGGTACATACTCAACTTCAACTTGCTCGATAACCTATTAGTACCAAAACAAACAAAAACACAAGTTAAGATCAATGAATCAAAATGATCATTTAAAATAAAATAAAAAAGCACCCATGTAACAAGAATTTTGCATTCCTCCATGTTCTTATCCCTACTAGCTGAGGCTAAAATCAAATTCTATACAATCAAAAGAATGGAATAAACTATAAGTGAAATACAATAGATTTTGTTTAAAAGTTACTCATGTTACAGAATCCATGTTCTCAAAAAGCAAAGAAAACAAAATGCATCGTTCAATATGGTTAAGCTCATTCATTCGCTCTCTAAAAAAAACATAATAACCAGTTTCAAGGAATATCACAAGCAGGAGGATCAGGCCCAATATTACAATCTTTAAATTAGAAGCCATGATCAATTGGAGGAGATCGATCAAGATTAACATTCTGATTCTTTCCAGCGGATGACTTGTGGCTTATTCCCCTCGATCAGTTAATGGGAGACGGAAAGCCCTTGCGAGATTTAGAGGCCAGAGAGCTACCTCTGCAGATACCATTCTGCCTCTGTAGATTTAGAGGCCAGAGGCCAGAGAGCTCAACTAATTCCCAATTCATAAATATTTCAACTACAACTAATAGTGATAATAATCAATTGATGTATTATAAATATTTCAGATTTGAATCTGCAATCATATATCCCACAACAATCATATCTATTGTACGAGCACAAAATAATTCTTCTCGTATGATCCTGTTGATCAAGTTTGCGCTCCTCTCCAAACATTGTCGCTTTACTTCATGAAAACACAAACGTGAGCTAGTCGGCGGGTGTGTGCCGGATACCTCTCCGATGCCTAAGTCAGTAAAATAAACAAAAGTTATGTGTATTCAAGAGTCAAAATTGTGATACCTCTACATAGATTCTGTCATGAGCTTTTATAGTTTTTGCCTGGCACAATCCTAGTAGGACTCTTATTCCTCAATCTAGAGTCCTCCTAAGAATCATACTCCTGAAGGATAATGCTTATCCCTCAACACCCTCCTCACTGCTTAAACCAAGTGAGATGGTTTTATCATGGTTGGATAACAGTATGACCGAGCTAACACTAGCCCTTTGTCACACTCAATCCAGTACCTTCATATGCAACACATAGCGCGGCTCTTGTTCACTTGTACCTCGGTTTTGTCTGTTTAGACCGAGCTAACTGCAGCAAGCTTTGACCGAGCTAACAAGGGCGAGGTCCACCTTATGAAGCCCAAACACCTCGGCTCATAACTCGGTTCGGATTTCACCTGGCCCAAGCTCGTTAGTTTTTAGACCGAGCTACAACAGCTTCTATCTTGGTCCGACGTGCGGCCCAATTTCCAAAGAAGCCTCTTTCATAGCTCGGCTCAATTTATTTATAAATTACCCTCTCATCTATCTACACACAGAATGATATCACCAGGTCCAATTACATCAGACTCCATAATTATTTAACAATAAATAAATAAATAATTGACTAGCCAATCAATTTCCCTCTCTATCCGTTAACAGTCAATGCATTTACACACGCATAAACATACCAATGCAAACATACATATGTAATATTCGACTTCATTAGCCAATTTCACAATGGGAAAAATTAACAATTAGCGATCAAATTGGGAAAATTAAATAGGAAAACCCATCAACATTGAGCACCAAACTCACAAAACTTAAAATTTTAACTCACAGACTTCAAGATCGTCGCTGCAAAACTCATCGTTGCGACCGAGAAAAGCGAAGAGGTTGGAGTCCCATTGAGCTCGACACAGAGGTTTGCCCATGACGCTGCCATGCCCTAGCTGCAATCCGTTGGCAGTCCAATAGGGGTTGCCGGAAGCTGTCGGCGGAGAATGCTTTTCTGCTGCCACAGTAGTCATAGGAGGAGGAGGAGGAGATGCGATTGGCTTGGTGGCTCTCTTCTCATCGTCGTCTACGCTGAGTGCCTTGGAGTAAGGGGGCTTGATTTCTCTGGATTTTCCATTGAGAAGTAGAACGAAACCCTAAAAAATATAAATGGAGAGAAAGAGAGAGAGAGAGAGAGAGAGGGGTTGAGAAAATAGAGATAGAAAATGAGAGAAAAAAAGGGTCAAACGCTTTTATCCCCCTAAATATTTTGGCGATTAAAATTTTTTTAATAGCTGAAAATAAATTATTGACCATCAAAAAAAAAAAATTTATTTTTAATTCGGCGACTAAATAATTTTAGTAGTTAAAACTCATTTTTGGCAATTATAAATTTTTTTAATAGCTGAAAATAAATTTTTGACGACCAAATTTTTGATCGCCAAAGATAAAAAGTAAATTTTTATTTTTCATTCGACTACTAAATAATTTTAGTTGCCAAAACTCATTTTTTGGCGACTAAAAATTTTTTTAGTCGCTAATTCTGGCATTTTTAGCGACTAAATTTTTTTTAGTGGCCAATAATCAATATACCCCGACTAAAAAAAATTAGTAATTGAAATTTTTTAATATTTTAATCAATTAAAAAAATAATTAAAATATTAAAAAAAATTCACTAAAAATTAAAAAAATAAGGATTGAAACTTGAAAAATAGTTTTCAAAAACTAACACCAAATGAAAAATAGTTGTACTGTTAACAATCGGCGACCAAATTTTTTTGTCGCAAAAAAATTTCAATTCCCGCCTCCACGTTTCAAATTTCCCTCCCAAACTTTTGGCGACAAAAAGACCAGATTAGTCGCAGAAAAGGTACCTTCGCCGACAAACTTTTTTAGTCGTCAAATCTCAATCAATGGCAACTAATTTTTTTTGGTTGCTGAAAATAAGTTTTTGGCGAACAAATTTTTGGTTGCTAAAGAAAAAAAATAATTTTTTATTTTCCATTCGGTGAGTAAACTGTTTTAGTAGCCAAAACTCAATATACGGCAACTAAAATATTTTTGGTCGGGGAAAATAAGTTTTTGGCGACTAAAATTTTGGTCGCTAATTCTACGACCAACTTATTTTTGATCTTCCGCGGCTAACTTATTTTTTGGTCGCCAAAATGTGACCTTTTGAGACCAAATTTGTAGTTGGTCGTCAAAAGTATACCACTTTCTGCGACCAACTCATTTTTTTGTCACCAAAATATGACCTTCTGCAACCAACTCATATTTGGTCGCCAAAAATAATGATCATTCGCGACTAATTAATATTTGGTTGCCAAAAAGTAACTTTTAGCTACAAACTTTTATATTGGTCGGGGAAAGTGGTGGCTAAAAGTACAGATTCTTGTAGTGTAAATTCGGGGTACCAAGCATTTTTCTATTACTATTATTATTTTACAACCAATTATATTTGATTATTTATATTTTTATTAAGATTGTTAATATGTATAGAATTATTTTTATATTATATATTTTCCTGACATTTTAATGTATACATCAGATGGAATTGCCCAAAAAATTTCTGAAATATTGGGATTGGCATATTCGTGACGGTGGAAAGTTGAATCCAGTCAAGAATCAGCCTAGATGTAGTAAGTGATGCAACAATTCCTCTTTAGTCTTTTTCAAGTAAATTATTATGTGACACTTTTTAAAGTGAGATTGCTTCTACCAACATGAATTTATCAGGACACTCATGCACACAATATAATTAACTTAAGTATTTCTTATTTAAAAAGAAAGGAATTATAGATGAGTGGGAGTAGAAAAAATATTTGTAAAAATGTGAAAAGAATTTATAATATTTATCATTTTTTTAAAATATTTTTTTTACACCTCACTCATATGTAATTTCTTCTATAAAATATTTTTTTTTTTTTGAAACAGCCAAAGCAACCTTTATTAATGGACAACAAACAGAGAAGATACAAAGAAAACATCAACAAAGTCCAATGAAGCAAAAGAAGAGGAAGAAAGCAACACAGCAACAAGAGGAAGAAGATAAACACAGAAACAAGACAGAACCAACCGAAGAGGAAGAAAAAAGACACAGCAACAAGGCAGAGCCACCTTATGGTTGGAGAGATACCAACCAAAAGGAAACAGAAAGAAACAAGCACATCACCAAGATGGCACCAGAAAAAAAGAGTTACATACTCCTCCCTCTAATGCAACATCTCACTTGCCTAAGATTAACTAGAAAATCCTGCACTGAAAAATGGTGCTTAGAATACCTTGGTTTCAGCCATAATGCAATTCTCACCTTAATCATTTCACACAGCTCCACCAAGTTTGGAGCAGATGCATTAAACACTATAGCATTCCTATGTTCCCAGAGAGACCAAAGCACAACCAGAGGCACTCCTCTCCAAATCTTCCTCTGTTGACTCCTAAAACATTGTCCTTCCCATCATAATAGAACTCCTTCAACAGATTCAGGTAAAGCCCCCATAATATCCCACTAAAACAGCATTGCAGACCACACCTTCCAAGCGAATGGGTAGGAAATCAACACATGATTCACAGTTTCGAAGTCAGCATTACAGAAGACACACAAAGTTGAAGTAGAACTGTGAAGGACACCAATTCTTTGTAAGTAAACTGCAGTCTTAATTCTATTTCGCCAAGTTAGCCAAGTAAATAATTGAACTTTTGGTGGCAAGTAATGAATCCACACTAATTTAGTAGACCTTAACAAAGGGCCTGCTGAAGCCAGCAAACCTGTATAAGCAGAGCAGACAGAGAACACCCTAGAGGATGTTGCATTCCATACTGGACAATCTGTTTGATCTGGTACAGGAGTAAGTGCCGCTGCAAGGAAGTTTTTAAGTCTGAAAACCTCACTAACCTCCCGCTCATACAACCTTCTTCTGAACTGACACACCCAATTTCCTTCAGCAACCTTTTGGTCATGCATTGATCTAAGTGATTCCTCTTTATTCACCACCAAACCATACAGACTCGAAAATTCCTCTCTAAGACTTGTCCTATTCCACCATTTGTCCACCCAAAATCTAACATTATTTCCATCCCCAATCTTAAGTTGAAAGTTATTCATGTAATACTCCAAGAGGGTGTTGTTTGACTCTGCGATGGTAATTATACCTTTCCATACACTAGACATACTACTGGTGGTAGAAGTTGAAGGAATCCAATCCCTGAAGTCCACTTTATATTTACTACAAATAACTCTTCTTCACAATGCTGCCTTTTCATACCCAAATCTCCATCACCATTTGATTAGTAAACAAGAATTTACCACCCTCACTCTTCTCAGCCCCAAACCCCCTTGCTCCAAGCTTTTAGTTAGTTCCTCCCATTTGACCATATGCACCATTCTTCTTACTTCTGATCCTCCCTAGAGAAATGAGGCTTGCAATCTCTCCAATATTCTAGCTACCCCATCTGGCATTTTAAACAAAGACATATAAAACACGGGCAAAGATGCAAGAACAGATTTAATTAGAGTGAGTCTACCAGCATGGGATAAAAGTTTCCTTTTCCAGCTAGCTAATCTGTTTCTCACTTTCTCCACCACTGGTTTCCATGTTACTTTACAACTAGGATTAGCCCCTAAGGGCAGCCCTAAATACTACACATGCAACTTCTTGGTCTTACAGTTTAGTATATCAATAAATCTGTCCAAATAACCATCAGCAACACCCACTCCACAAACTTGACTTTTATGATAATTAATTCTCAACCTAGACATAACCTCAAAGCACCTTAATATCCTCTTTAGGTTTCTAACCTCCTCCTCTTCAGCTTCACACAACAATAAGGAATCATCAGCAAATTGCAAATGAGACAACACCACACCCCCAACCCCTATTTTCACCCCTTTAATAATACCTAACTGGTGTGCCCTATTTAATAACACATTCAAACCCTCAGCCACAAGGTTAAATAAGAATGGAGACAATGGATCTCTTTGTCTAAGACCCCTCTGTGGACAAAACTCATTAGTAGGAGAACCATTGACAAGGACAGAAACACGAGCTGTGATAACACACTCCATAATCCATTTTGACCAACTTAAACCAAACCCAAAATTCAGAAGCATTGAGTGCAGAAATCCCCAATTTAGTGAGTCATAAGTCTTCTCAAAGTCAAGTTTAATTAACACGTCCTTTTTCTTAAACTTCTTCCACCCATCCACCATTTCATTTGCAATAAGTACGCCATTAAGGATATTTCTCCCCTCGAGTGTCACAACCCAAACCCGCCCCTATAGGTTTAGCGTCGTAACTAGCCAGTAATCCGTGATTACCGAAGGCCTGTTTAACAATAATGACAATAATACAATATATAGGGGCTGGTGGAAGCCAAACAATAATAATTCACATCGTCCAAAGAGCTGTGGAGACCTGAATGAAAATAAACTTTAATGCACATAACCATATTCGTAACCACTTATGCCAAAAATACATATACAAGATAGCATGCAAGTTAGAGGCATAATCCCCTCATCAAAGTGTGCAGTAAAAAGTCTTGGACATTCATTTCACTTAGCAAAAGGATGGATAGAGTCAACCAAAAAGCCTTGACTCGTGTAGGCTCGGAATCTCGATATGAGGCACAATGGCTGGCTTGACAAAACATGAGCTTGGGTTGGCACTTTTAGCTTTGGTCCGGTGCTTGGCCACCTACATACATATAATAACCTGTGAGCTATAGCCTAGTGAATAACAAATGTGTAAAGAGGTTAAGAATGATGTTCTTCAATTTTTGCCTTAGACTGTTTCAATGCTGCAACATTTGCCTCAGCTATGATAGCCCAGCCAAGGACATCCACATACTTGAGTAATTTCAAAACATTAATTCGATTAAGTATCTCTACATTAAGTCCACCTTCAAACTTTCTAGCCTTTTTATAGTCGGTATCCACCATGTGTGGTGCGTATCGGGCAAGTTCGGTGAACTTAGATTCATATTAAGCTACTTACATGGTGCCCTGCTTTAGTTGCTCAAATTCGGTCACTTTCCGGTCACGAACGCACTGAGGGAAATATTTCTCATAAAAAGCTTCCTTAAATTGAGCCCAAGTCATAGTGTTGTTTGTGTCACGAATAAGCATCCACCATTGTCTAGCTTCTTCTTGTAAAGTGAAAGCAACCAATAACACCTTATGTGCCTTTGAACATGGAAATACTTCAAATAGTTTTTCAGTTTCTAAGACCCATGCTTCGGCCTTCAAGGGCTCAAGACCTCCTTGGAATGCCGGTGGCTTCATTTTGTTAAACTTCTGTGTCAAAGCAATCACATCATCATTGGCATTTGGTTCTGGTTGTACTGGTTGTGGAGGAAGAGGTGAGGGTTGTTGGTTTGGTTGTTGTCTTAAAGCCTCGGTCAATAGTTCAACCATTCTTTCCAACCTTGCAATTCTTGTTTTAGATAGTTCAGGTTCATCTGTATTTCTTGCATTCTCTATTTCACTATAGAAAACATGGTAATAATAAACATAGGAAAGATGGTTTCATATTCATAAGCACATATCACACCCACACACACTTATGTATGCTCATGAAATGCCCTATTATTTCTCTAGGACACCCTATAGCTCATTTGGACACGTGTGTGCGATATAACTCGTGCTCTGATACCACTCTGTCACGACCCAAACCCGCCCCTATAGGTTTAGCGTCGTAACCGGCCAGTAATTCGTGATTACCGAAGGCCTGTTTAACAATAATGACAATAATACAATATATAGGGGCTGGCGGAAGCCAAACAATAATAATTCACATCGTCTAAAGAGCTGTGGAGACCTGAATGGAAATAAACTTTAATGGACATAACCATATTCGTAACCACTTATGCCAAAAATACATATACAAGATAGCATGCAAGTTAGAGGCATAATCCCCTCATCAAAGTGTACAGTCAAAAGTCTTGGGCATTCATTTCACTTAGCAAAAGGGTGGATAGAGTCACCCAAAAAGCCTTGACTTGTGTAGGTTCGGAACCTCGATATGAGGCACAATGGCTGGCTTGAAAAAACATGAGCTTGGGTCGGCGCTTTTAGCTTTGGTCCGGTGCTTGGCCACCTACATACATATAATAACCTGTGAGCTATAGCCCAGTGAATAACAAATGTGTAAAGAGGTTAAGAATGATGTCTTTCAATTTTTGAAACAATCGATTATCATTAGAATATTTTCAATCAATATCATTTGTCGAGCTATCATTCGATCTTATCAATTCAATCAATCAATACTTATATAAGTCATACGTGGTACATCCGACAACAATGATACACTTGGTCTTAAAAGACCGAACAATCAATTGATGGCCATCATACAATAACAATAGTTCCCAGATTTGGAACTGACAGAGATCTCTGTAACAATAACGATGTCAATAAAAATAACAATTGCAATACGCTATGGATGCCACGAATACAGTTCGAAATAGGATCATCATTCAATCGGTAAAAAGTATCATTTTAGAAAGCAATATGATTTATCAATCTGAACATAAATACGATTGAACATATCTTTACAAGATTGTTACTCACAGTGGGCTCCTCGATACGCAAACGATACAGCACTAAGCTATGGCGTCTGACCTAACAAACAGAATTAAGCACAACAGATCAATTTCACCCATTTCGGATTCAATCACTTTTATTTCTATTCGCTTGGTTATTATTTCGTTAACTTCTATTCATTGTTCACTCGTTTGAGTCTAACTTCATTCATGCATTCAAATGCACACATGAGATGTAAATGATCATGGAAACCTTTAAAAACTATGTAAACGGGGGCTCGGAAAAGGAAAAAGTGAAGCAAAGAACAAAACTGAAACTGCTGTGATGGCCGCACGTGCCGTGGGTTTTGGCTGCACGAGTGGCAGAAAACAGTGTGCATTCTTGGGTCTTTGAAGGTGGGCTGCTCGTGCGGGGCCCAATCCGCTTGAGTAGTCTGGGCTGAATTGAAGTTCGAAATCTGCACTGTTTTGATATATCAAGCCAAGTAATTTCAGCCCTTAATTCAACTAATTCAAGTCCCAAAAACATGCAAGAGCCCAATAAAATGCACATGCTAAACTCCAAGCAAGATTTATGGCTCAACTTGAAGCTCAAATCCAAGAAAATAAAGCCCAAGCTCTTGAAATTTATAACAAAATCAAAATACATAATCAAGTATTTCAAAGCTTTAAGTTGTATAAATCATGAGAAAGTTCTTTCAAACTTATGGAGATCATGGAAAAAAACTAAATGAATGAAATCAAATGTTCATGAAAATGTCATGCATGATGGAATTAAAAACAAATAATCCATTAACCCTTCTTAAGAAGCCATGCATGTATTTAACTCTAAACACATGAACTAACTTTCAATTAAACTTGTATTTTTCTTGATTAATCTTGAGGTCCATAAGTTTTGAGCAAAATTCTTCAAATTTATGAAGTTAAAGAGGAGAATTCTTACCTAATATGAGTGAATTGTGAAGAGTAGAGGAAAATTACAATGGCTTCCTTAATTTCTTCTTCTTGGCCCCTTTTTCTTCCCCTTTCTTTCTTATTTCTTGTTGAACTCTCTCTCTCAAATTCTTTCCCTCCTCTCTCTACGTGTATACACCAGAGTTACCAAGGCCCGCTACCCACTTCTCTTAATTTATTCCATTTAATCAACTTGGTGAGCATGAAATAAAACCTTGGGCTTAAATTAATCAAATTAGACTACTAAATTAAGTATATCACCTAAGGCTAAGAAATTAATTAAAATCAATTTGACATTACTTGAATTAATCTCACCATCTTATGATCTTTAATTACACTAAATTAAATTATGCCAAGGTGAATTAGGCCCTAATTTCCTATCCAATCTCTTAATTATAATTTATTAAAATTAGCAAATCAGACAGGTTAATTAAGCAATTAATTAAGTGGGAGAGGATGTGAGCTTTTATAGGTTCCGTGTGGCACAATCCTAGTAGGACTCTTACTCCTCCATGTAGAGTCCTCCTAGGATTCATACTCCTTAAGGATAATGCTTATCTTTCAACATCCCCCTCACTGCTTAAACCAAGTGAGATGGTTTCACCATGGCCGAACTACCATATGACCGAAGTAAACATGACTATGCTTAGCCGCAGAATGGGCCGAACTATCCTTAACCTGGCTCTTCCCTCTACTATTCTTACTTCGGCTTCTCATGTACAACTCATGGTGTGGTTAGACCGAACTAACATGTCAAGACCGGTTAAACTCTAAGACCGGTCTAACTCCAAAGCAACTTTAGACCAGTCTAACTTCAATCTTCTCCTGGACCGGACTAACTTCCGGGCTTTGGGACCGGACTAACTCCAAAACATCCACAAGACCGGAGTAACTTACATGGCCATTTTACTCGGCCCTTTGTACTGCGGCCCATAACAGCCCATTACCTAGCTCGGCCCAATTTTCATATAAATTACCCTCTCAATTGCCCCTTAATTCCATCTGCACAGCATGATAGGGATTATTTTGTCAACCAGCCAAGCTAAAAAACCCTCTTCAATCCGTAAAATCGAGTTATAAACTCTTAGCCTCCCAGCCGGGCTAAAAGCCTTTAGCCTTTCCAGCCGAGCTTGAACTCTAAGCCACTCCAGCCGGGCTACACTTTAATCGAGCCACCCTTATCCGGTCAAAACGTCCCTTCAGTTGCAGAAACTGAATCGATTGTCCTTCCAATGACACGTGGCATGCTCTGATTGGCCAGCATAGCTGTCACGCCGTTCTTCGTACTTCACACTTTTTGAACAGTCCCGCCTTTTTGCCTTTACACAAAACAAACCTCTCATTTTGAATCATTCACTCTACTATTACTCCCTCTCTCTATCTTGTTCCTGAGCTTCTTTAATCCTGAGTTTGCTGTGTTCGCGTTTTTCGTTTTGTATTTTGAAGAGGCTGTGTGCATTTGCCGTCATCCCTACTTCCATTTTCACCTTCTTCATCTGGTAAGTATTGCAACTCTGTTTCTCTTTTCTTGTTTTTCATACCTGTTTCGATCCATGGCATTCTGTTTTTCTGTTTTTTGCAAAACACTTTTGTTGCTTAGCTTCATGTTTTTCTGGGAAAAATTTCACAAGGACCACTTGAATCTATGAAACAACCCGTAGAACACTAATTTTGATTCATAAACATGCCCAACCGGACTAGAAAAACTGTTATTGCTAGATAGAAGTTTATTTAGATTATTAGCCGAACTAACACTTATGCAAGTAGTTTCAATAATTAAAACCACTTCTGATTCACCTTAACCGAGATGAACAAACCGAACCAAATCCGATCTTTAGTATGGTGGAAAATCTGAGCCTTCGACCGAGCTAAGTCTCCGGGACTAAGCCAGCTTCCTTAGTTTTGAACCGAACTAAGAGAGCTGCCCCTAGAGGCTCAACCGAGGTAACAAAAACCGTAGTTCAAATCGAGATAACCAAGCCCATACACCAACCGATCTAGTGAACCCCTTGCTCAATCCGAGCTACCAAGCATTTTGCTGAACCGAGATAAACCCTGTAGCATCCCCCATAGGCCGAAGTAGGATTTCTTTATCTTTGCTTTGATTTTGTAGCACGGTCAACGATCTGTGCTTAACACCTTTGCTTTCCACTTTGCAGACTTAGGTTGCCCAGGCACTCCTCTGCGCGCTCAACCGAACTACTGAGCACAATTTTTCGACCGAGCTAATTTATTCTTAATTTATAGAACAAATGGGTAAATATAGATTTTTGGTAGAAACCCCAGGAGGCCTAGCCGAATTCCGTAAGGATTACAACATCCCTGACGATGTCCAACTTACCCTAGCCAAAAAAGGTGTCATACCATGGGGGAATGAGGGTTTCGTTCCTTTTACCCTTCTTTCAATAATAGAAACCGGACTAAGATTTCCAGTCCAGCCCTTGATTTGTGAATTCCTTAGGCAAACCAGACTATGCCCAACCCAGCTTTCCACCAACTCATACCGTATAATAATGGGTATAGCCGAACTAAACCGCCAAGCCGGTCTAAACCTCGGTCTAGTCGAACTGTTCCACCAATATTCCTTAGGTTCAAAAGAGGATGGGTGGGTATACTATTTGAGAATACGTCGCCGACGTGAAAAAATAATTAAGGATACACCGGATAAAGACCTGAACGATGACGATTTTTTCTGGGTCTCTGGGAATTTTGAAGATCATCAAGCCCAGATTCCTGGCCGACGTATAAACTGGAATAAAGGGATACCCGGTATAATTACTTCGGTTTCCATGCATTCTTCTCTTTTTTACTTCGGTTTCTGGTTTTAAACCGGACTAACAGTTGTCTTCTTCATGCAGATTCAGCCCATATACATTCATTGTACAGCTACCCCAACCTTGGTACTCTCCGTGCCGCACTACGTATTGAAGAAAGAAGTTGGGCTAAACTCCTCAATTTTGAGCCGACATACCGATACACCAGACGCCGAAAAGCTAGAGTCACTGCCTTTCTCTTAGAAGACGCCCCAGAACCGGACCCAACCTTGCCCCAAATCAACCTAGTGCCTTTGACCATCGAACAAGAAATGGCCAAAAGGAGCAGACTGAAGGCCCTGTTAACCGCAACAAATCCAGCCGACGTACCACCGACTGGGCAGACCACTGAGACCGTGGTAGCTCTTCCATCCCAACAACCATCCTCATCCCGTCCAGGCAAGCGTGCCCAGACTACTGAAACTGAACAACATTTGGTTGATGAAGCCGAAACTGTTCTTCCACCGAGCCATCTACCGAGTCCCCAACCGGAGCCTTCTAACCGAACTACCTCTACGTGGGCACCTAAACTCACCTTCAACAGCCGAGATATCCAAGACTCTGACTCGGTTGTTGCTGATAAAGATCATCAGTTGGCCTTCAACCTGGCCAAGAGCGTGTGCCTCCCAAAGGACATGGAGCACCACCACAATCAGCTGAACTCCGAACTGAAGTCCATCCGATCGGCAACAAAATCGATGATTCTGGTAAGTAGCTTTTTTCGAACTTTCTATTTTTCCCAACTCTTAGCTCGGCTAAAAAGAAACAATTCTTTTGCAGGCCATTCAGAAGAACAATGTTACCCACAGACGGGTGTTGGAGCTGAGGAAAACCACGAGGCAGGCAATGGCGGAAGCCGAGGCCAAGACTGCCGAATTAAAACAATCGCAAGCAAAAACGGCCGAGCTGGAGGCCGAGGTAACTTGTCTATCCGGACTAGTTGCCTCGGCTAACAGTGACAAACAGCGGGCTCTCACCGAGATGAAAGATAAATATTTGTGGGAGATGGCCCAACTTGAAAGTGCTAAGGACGCCGAAATATCAGTTCTGAAGGAGAAGGTTGAGGGCGCCGAGTTGAAGGGTTTCAAGGATGGCGAGGCTGCATACATCCAGCAGTGTGAAGCTGCGAAGGACTTGTTCTTCAAATGCGGCTGGAGGGGTGCTGTGGAGCAGCTCGGTTGTGGGCCTGACACCGAGGTCTACAATGCTCCACAGTATTTCATTCCGGCCTCACTGGCGGAGTATGCTGCCGACCTCCAGAAACAATTTCTTGAAGCGTCTGACGATGATGAAGAAGAAGATGAGCAAACTGAGACTCCGGTTGTCAACGCGCCTGCCAATGATCAGTCAGCTCGGTTGGATCCAGTGGTCGAAGATTTGACGACCGAAAATGTACTTCCAACAGAGACCGGGCTTCCAACCGAGACTGCTCGAACCTCTGAAACCGGAGTCAGTGTTTACATTGAATCTGATCTTGATGATCTTTTTTAACTGATTGTCTTTTTTCTTTCCTTTTGCACTTGAACTTGTAACCGGGTTGCGGCCCTGCCGTTGTACTTATTTTGCACTTCAATGAAAAAATCTTTTGTGCTAAACTCTTACTCCGGTTTTATTCTGTATGCTTGTATTTGTTTTCTTTGAATGATTGCTTCCCTTGCTGCATGTGTTATTTCGGTGTTTTAGTTGGTCAATCTAAGCTTATCTAGCCAACCACTCTTTAGCCGATATACCTTACTTCGGCTGAAGAGTACAAAGAGTTGGTTTAATCCAGCCAACCACTCTTCAGCCATAAACTTATTTCGGCTGGAGAGTATAAAGAGTTGGTTTAATCCAGCCAACCACTCTTCAGCCATAAACTTACTTCGGCTGAAGAGTAACAAGAGTTGGTTTAATCCAGCTAACCACTCTTCAGCCATAAACTTACTTCGGCTGGAGAGTATAAAGAGTTGGTTTAATCCAGCCAACCACTCTTCAGCCATAAACTTACTTCGGTTGTAGAGTATAAAGAGTTGGTTTAATCCAGCCAACCACTCTTCAGCCATAAACTTACTTCGGCTGAAGAGTAACAAGAGTTGGTTTAATCCAGCCAACCACTCTTCAGCCATAAACTTACTTTGGTTGGAGAGTTCAAAGTGTTGGTTTAATCCAGCCAACCATTCTTCAGCCATACCCTTACTTCGGCTGAAGAGTTCAAAGTGTTGGTTTAATCCAGCCAACCATTCTTCAGCCATACCCTTACTTCGGCTGAAGAGTTCAAAGAGTTGGTTTAATCCAGCCAACCACTCTTCAGCCATACCCTTACTTCGGCTGAAGAGTACAAAGAGTTGGTTTAATCCAGCCAACCTCTAAGTTGGTTTTTCCAGCCAACTTAGAATAAAATGTTTGGTTATTCCAGCCAAACGTCCTGCAGCCTGGATCCTTATCCTGGGCTTAGGAGGGGTGTTGGTTTAATCCAGCCAACCTCTAAGTTGGTTTTTCCAGCCAACTTAGAATAAAGTGTTTTTGCTGCCCCTAACTCACTAATTTACTAAAACAAACTATTACAGTGAAAAAATGCTTATACGGAAAAGAACAACTACTTGTTTTATTGAGAAAGGGAAAAAGTTACACATATTTAAAAAGAAAAAAGCTAAAAATAGAATAACTTGAGATTGGCAGTATTCCATGGCCTGGGAATTGTCTTGCCGTCCTCATCTTCTAAGTGGTATGCCCCTTTGCCCGCTAATCCAACCACTTTGTAAGGTCCTTCCCAATTAGGCCCTAACTTGCCGTCTCCTGGTACCAAAGTGTTTCCCATTACTTTGCGTAGTACCCAATTGCCGATTTTGAATTGCCTTGGATGTACGGTTTTGTTGTATTTTCTGGACAATTCTTGTTGGTAGGAGGCGATGTGAACCAATGCTCTGTCTCTTCTTTCCTCTGCAAGGTCGAGTTCTAGTGCTATGGCTTCGCTGTTCAAGTCTGGATCAAAATTCTCGCTTCGAATTGTGGGGAGGCCAACTTCTAATGGGATGACTGCCTCCATGCCATAAGCTAAGGAGAATGGTGTTTCTCCTATTGATCGTCGAGGCGTGGTGCGGTAAGCCCATAAAACATGAGGGAGCTCCTCTGCCCACTTGCCTTTGGCTTTCTCTAGCCGTTTCTTCAATCCATCCAAGACTACCTTGTTTGATGCCTCTGCTGACCATTTGCTTGGGGATATGCCGGTGTAGAATTGTAGAACTCTATCTTGTATTCTTCACAAAAGCCCCTGAAGATTCTGCCGTCGAATTGAGTGCCGTTGTCTGATATCAGTGCCTTTGGTATGCCAAATCGAGTGATGATATTCTGCCAGACAAACTTTTTCACATCTTTTTCCTTGATTGACGCCAAGGCTTCTGCTTCCACCATTTTGTGAAGTAGTCGGTTGCTGCAAGGAAGAACTTCCTGTTGCCAGGTGTTGTTGGAAGTGGCTCTACTATGTCCAATCCCCACATTGCGAAGGGCCATGGGCTAGTTAGAGGTAGAAGTTCTCTGGCAGGTTGGTGTATTTGATGTGCGAACTTTTGGCATTTTTCGCATTTTTTGACATATTTCTCTAATCCGCTTGCATGTATGGCCACCAGTATCCTTGCGAGATTGCTCTGTATGCCAGTGATCTTCCTCCTTGATGGCTGCCGCACACACCCTCATGTATTTCGAACAGGAATGCTTCCACTTTGCTGGGGTGAACACACTTTAGGTAAGGTCCTGAGAACGACTTTTTGTACAATGCCAAGGATGGAGAGAGCCAAAATCGCTGCGACTTTACTCTTATTCTGTTGGCTTCTTTCTTCTCTTCTGGTAGGGTGCCGTCTTTCAGGAATAATATGATGGGATCCATCCAAGAAAGGCCTAGATCGGCGCAACATACCTCTTCTGCTTCTGGGTCTTCGATGCTTGGTCTAGGCAGGTAGTCGATCAGTAGTGGATGAGGGATGGAGGTATCTACCATTGAGACGAAGCCTGCCAGTTCGTCTGCTCTGCTGTTTTCCTCCCTGCCGATCTGCTCTATCCTGACTACTTCAAATTTTTTGATCTCTGTTCTGACCAACTCTTGGTACTTGGCCATCCTGTCATCCTTTGCTTCGTAGTCGCCAGATATTTGGTTTACCACCAGCTGTGAGTCGCTATAAAGCATTAGCTCGGTGGCCTTCATGTAGAACGCTGACTTGAGACCTGCAAGAAGCGCTTCATACTCCGCTTCGTTGTTTGATGCTAGGAAGCCAAGGTTGACTGCTTGCTCCACCACTAGGCCGTCTGGAGAGATGAGGACTATGCCAAGTCCTGCTCCATGCCGGTTGGATGCTCCATCCACGAAGAGCTTCCACATCTCTCCAACAAACAACTTCCAGCAAGTGGAGGGATCAGATGATGCCTTGGGGTCTTCCATGTTGGTGGTGTCTTCTTTAAGGTCCATGCTTGCTGTCTGCCTCTTGCTTTCTGATTGTATCAAGTCTTCATTTGTTGGTGAGTCCTGGCTTGGTGTAGCATGGTTTGCCTCTTCCTTCCCTACTTCGTTTTGGGTTGCCTTGGCGTCTGGCTGAGTATATTGCACCAGGGGTTGCGCTATTCCGGCGTCAACTTCCATCCCTAGTCGGTTGTTTCAGTCAGGTCGACTGGGCAGATGTGATGACTTCCTGGTGTGAATTCTGCGACAAAATCCGCCAATGCTTGAGCTTTTATTGCGGTTCTGGGTTGGAACTTGATGTCGTATTGCCCCAACTCTACTGCCCACTTCAAGATTCGCCCAGAGAAGTTCGCCCTTTCAAACAAAGCTTTTAATGGGAAGGCTGTGAGAACAACTATGGTGTGGGCGTGAAAGTAGTGCGACAACTTCCTTGAGGCCATCATCAAGGCCAATGCCAGTTTCTCCAGTGGCAAGTACCTTGTTTCGGCGCCCAGTAATGTCTTGCTGACATAATAGATGGGCAGGTGTTGGATTCCTTCTGTGCGGACCAACACTGCGCTAATTGCATGCTGGGAGACTGCCAGGTACAAGAAGAGTTCTTCTCCAGGAATTAGGGTTACAAGTAGTGGTGGAGAAGACATGTATTCCTTCAAGCTTTCCAAAGCTCGGTCGCATTCGTCATCCCACTCAAACTTGGCCTTTAAAGCATGGAAGAATGGTCGTAATCTGTCGGACGACCGGCTTATGAACCGATTGAGCGCAGCGGCCATGCCGGTGAGATGCTGCACTTCTTTGACTGAGTTTGGTCTCTCCAGATCCTGAATTGCCTTGATCTGGGAGGGGTCTGCCTCTATACCCCGGTTGGTCACCAGGAAGCCCAGGAATTTGCCAGATCCTACTCCGAATGCACACTTCGACGCGTTGAGGCGTAACTTATGCTCCTTTAGGATCTCAAACATCTCACCTAGGCCCTTGAGATGGTCATTCTCATTCTTGCTTTTGACCACCATATCGTCGATGTAAGCTTCCATTGTTCTGCCTAACAATGGCTCAAACATCTTGGTGACCATTCTCTGGAATGTCGCCCCTGCGTTCTTTAGGCCAAAGGGCATGACCTTGTAGCAGTATAGTCCTCTTGGAGTTGTGAAGGACGTCACTTCTTGATCTGGTTCGTGCATGGCAATTTGATGGTAGCCTCTGTATGCATCCAGAAAGCTAAGTCGGTTGTGCCCCGCCGTTAGGTCTACCAATTGATCTATCCGTGGTAGAGGAAAGCTGTCTTTTGGGCACGCCTTGTTGACTGTTTTGTAGTCGACGCAGACACGCCACTTGCCATTCTTCTTTGGCACTACGACTGTGTTGGAGATCCATCTTGGGTAGTGCACCTCTCTAATTGCTCCTGCCTCCAGCAGGTTTCCTACTTCTTCCGCTACTATTTCGGCGTGGTGGAGTGCCGATCTGCGCGTCCGCTGAATGATTGGTCTGGCGGATGGGTGGACATTGAGTTGGTGACAGATGAAGTTGGGATCAATGCCTGGCATGTCGTATGGTGTCTAGGCAAACACTTCGATGTTAGAGGTCAAAAATTCCAGGACCTCTAATCTCTTAGTGCTGGACAACGACGAACCGAGCAAAAAGAACTTATCCGGGTTCTTTTTGTCTATTCTTACCTCTACCAAGTCTTCTACCGCTTTCTGACTAGCCACTTTGCCAACATCTGCGAAAAGTTCATTACTCTCAGGTTCTTCCACCGAATGAACGTATCCTTTGGCGGCGCGGCTGCCATTCACCGTGACAAAGCACTGCTTCGACATGATCTGGTCTCCATAGACTTCTTCTATTACTCCGGTGTCGTTGGGAAACCGCATTACTTGGTGGTAGGATGACGCCACCGATCGCATGGCATGCAGCCATGTTCTGCCCAAGATGATATTGTAAGTGGAGGGGACCTTCAATACCCAGAACTCCACTTGTTTCGTCACACTCCCTGCTCTGACTGGGAGGATTATTTTGCCGACGGGCCATTCTGGCATGGAGTTGAATCCAATCAGGGGAGATACGGCAGGTGCCAAGTCTTTGTCTTGTAGCTTCAGTTGTTTGAATGTTTCGTAGTACATGATTTCACATGAACTACCCTGGTCTATCAGAATCCGCTTGACGTCAAAATCCTTGACTCGGAGAGTGACGACCAGGGCATCATTGTGAGGGCAATATATCCTTGCCAAGTCTTTATCCGAAAAAGACATGACGTTTGTGGCCTCAGTCTTCCCCTCTTGACTGCAGGTTGGGCACTTAGCACCTCTCTTAAGTGCTCAGCCTTTTTGATTGATCCTCTGAGCTCGCATACACGCTCAGGTTCAAAGACTCCATGTATCACGTTGATAATGCCTTGAGGTGGGGCGTCGATCGGCATTCCATTGGGGTTATTATGGTCCTGGGGGGCTGGTTGCGCCGCCCTTCGATGTATTTGTCCAGGTGACCCGCTGCCACTAACTCCTCCAGGTGCTGTCTTAATGGCGTGCAATTCTCAGTGCGGTGCCCCTTTTCTTTATGGAAGGTGCACCGTGATCTGTCGTCGTAATCCTTCTGAGCCTCGCCTAGCTTGGTTGGCCACTTGACGAAAGGCTCGTCTCGTATTTCACTTAGAATTCGGTAGATCGGTTTCTTGAAGATCGTGGTTATGGCAGTGCGGACTCTCAACCATCTTTTGTCCTGGTCTTTTCCGTTGTCTCTTCTGCCACGTCCGTTTCTGTTCGGATGGTCTACCGCGTTGACCTTTGCTAAGGCCTTCTTTTCTGGTACTGTGGTCGCGCCAGATTTTGCTTTGGCACGTGCGCCATCCTCCTCCACCCTGATGTGCTGATGCACTCTTTCCATCAGGGCTTCCATGGTGAGGGGTGTCATGGTGATTGAGTCCCTTAGTCTGTTCCCGACTGGAAGGCCTCTCTTGTATTGCGCAATGGCGAGATTGGTGGGACAGTCCCCAATCTGGTTAAAGGTCTCCCAGTAGCGACTGTTATAGGATCTTAGGGTCTCCTTGTCGCCCATGTCGATGGAGAGTAATTGGTCGATCTCCACCGGTGTTTTGGTGTTTGTTCGGAACCTTGTTACAAACGCCTCCGCCAACTGTGCCCAGGAGGCTATGCTGCCTTCTGGAAGTTTCTCAAACCAAGTCAAGCCTAGGTCACCAAGGCTTGAGGGAATAGGATGCACATCAAGGCCTCATTGCGCCGATATACCGCCATAACCTGCGGAAGTGGCTTAAGTGTGAGTAAGGGTCCGTCTTCCCCTCGTACGTGGTGAATTTGGGCTGTAGGAAGCCTGAAGGTAGGGGCGCGTTCTCGATTGCTGGGACGAATGGTGAGGTTTGCAGCCTCGCCAACGCCTTGTCCGTTGGTTTGTAGGCGGCGCGCGGTATCGGCATTCCAACCTCGACGCTTCCATGCGTCCGAGGAGCCAACCGCTGTAAAGCAGAAACTCTGTGTGGATCGCGCGCCCTGGCGTCCTCCTTCCACCGTGCCTTCTTTTCTAGCACGGTTCGTAGGTCGGACGATCTGGGCAACTCTGTCTGTCTGGATCTCGTTTGGTGCGTATGCGACGGCCAATATGTGCTTTCCTCAGTATTCGACCTGGAGTGACGAGTTCTGGAGGATCTGGATTGCGTATCGCCCGTCCTGAGGCTTCTGCTCTCTGCTTGAGAGGATGTAGTATTCCGATTACGACTTTCCGAGTGGCGAGGGAGCGTCTTGTTTGTGCGCCCCTCTCCTGTCGCCACTCCTTTTCCTTTCACCTGGCGCTTAAGAGATTCCATGTCCGCCGCCATCTGACGTATCAATTCATCTTGTTCCCTGATGCGATCCTCCAAAGCTTGGGGATCAATCCTGCGCCTCTGTCTTTCTGGGCTCTGCGAACGAGAGTGACGAGGGCTGTTAGTCCGCCTTCTCCCTCTTGTATCCCTCCTGGGATTCTGTCTCTGTGGCTCCAAATCCCCCATTGGAGGGATAAGAGGTAGACCTTCGCGCCTCGCACCCCCTTCTGGAGTTAGTCTGTCAATGGCGGACTGTGGTAATTCTTCGTTGTGCGCCATTGATTCTTAAGTGGAAAACCTTGATCAAGAGGTTTGTTCTTGTCTGAACTTCCCACAGACGGCGCCAATTGTACGGGAAAGAAATAAACCTTCTCCTATAATCCTGTTGATCAAGTCTGCGCTCCTCCGTACGACGTCGCTTTATCACCTGAAAATACGAACGTGAGCTGGCCGGCGGGTGTGTGCCGGAAACCTCTCCGATGCCTAAGTCAGTAAGCTTGACAAATAGACCAAAGCTCTGTGTATTCAGAAAACAAATTTGTGTTACCTTTCCATAGGTGATGTTTGTGAGCTTTTATAGGTTCCGTATGGCACAATCCTAGTAGGACTCTTACTCCTCCATGTAGAGTCCTCCTAGGATTCATACTCCTTAAGGATAATGCTTATCTTTCAACACCCCCCTCACTGCTTAAACCAAGTGAGATGGTTTCACCATGGCCGAACTACCATATGACCGAAGTAAACATGACTATGCTTAGCCGCAGAATGGGCCGAACTATCCTTAACTCGGCTCTTCCCTCTACTATTCTTACTTCGGCTTCTCATGTACAACTCATGGTGTGGTTAGACCGAACTAACATGTCAAGACCGGTTAAACTCTAAGACCGGTCTAACTCCAAAGCAACTTTAGACCAGTCTAACTTCAATCTTCTCCTGGACCGGACTAACTTCCGGGCTTTGGGACCGGACTAACTCCAAAACATCCACAAGACCGGAGTAACTTACATGGCCATTTTACTCGGCCCTTTGTACTGCGGCCCATAACAGCCCATTACCTAGCTCGGCCCAATTTTTATATAAATTACTCTCTCAGTAAGCAAGCCAAATTTTCAATTGATTTCCGACTAAGCGCATCAGCAACGGTGTTCGCTTTTCCCGGATGGTACAAAATTTGCAAGTCATAGTCTTTTATCAATTCTAACCATCTCCGTTGTCTCATGTTCAACTCTTTCTATGTAAAGAAATATTTTTAACTCATGTGATCTGTGTACAGTTCACATATTGCCCCATACAAGTAATGGCGCCAAATTTTCAATGCAAATACTACTGCGGCAAGTTCCAAATCATGAGTCGGATAATTCTTTTCATGTGTTCTCAGTTGTCGGGAAGCATATGCAATGACTTTACCGTTCTGCATCAATACACACCCCAAACCCTTATGAGAAGTATCACTAAAAATAGTAAATCCATCCGTACCTGAGGGTAAGGTGAGAATCAGTGCAATCACAAGTTGGGTCTTCAATTCTTGAAAGGCTGATTCTCTCTGGTCGGTCCAGTCAAACGGTACTCCTTTCTGTGTTAACTGAGTCAAAGGCAAAGCAATTTTGGAGAAATCTTTCACAAGTCTTCTGTAGTACTCAGCTAAACCCAAGAAACTCCAAACTTCAGTAATATTAGTCGGTCTAGGCCAATTCACCACTGCTTCAATCTTCTGTGGGTCAACTGAAATGCCATTCTTACTAATCACATGCCCCAAAAACATAACACTATCAAGCCAAAATTCACACTTTGTTAGTTTTGCATATAATTTCTGTTCTCGCAAGGTTTGCCATGCAATTCTCAAATGATGTTCATGTTCTTCCTTATTTTTGGAGTAAATCAAGATATCATCTATAAAAACAACCACAAATTCATCGAGAAATGGTTTGAAAATTCTGTTCATAAGATCCATAAATGCAGCAGGCGCATTAGTAACTCCGAAAGGCATAACAAGAAATTCGTAATGTCCATACCTTTTTCGGAAAGCAGTCTTTCCAATGTCTTCAGCTTTGACTTTCAATTGGTGGTATCCGGATCTAAGGTCAATTTTAGAGAAGACTTGAGCACCTTGCAATTGGTCAAATAAATCATCAATGCGAGGCAACGGGTACTTGTTTTTCACTGTCACCTTGTTCAGTTCACGGTAGTCAATACAAAGCCTCAATGAGCCATCCTTCTTTTTCACAAATAAAACTGAAGCACCCTACGGTGATGTACTAGGCCTGATAAACTTTTTGTCCAACAACTCCTGCAACTAGACTTTCAATTCTTTCAATGTAGTAGGTGCCATTCTGTACGGAGCTTTGGAAATTGGCTGTGTACCCGGTAACACCTCAATAGTGAACTCAATCTCCCTGTCAATCAGATCCCCTGGCAAATCATATGGAAAAAATCTAGAAATTCTCTGACTATAGGAATACTGTCCACATTAGCTTTAGTGTCAGTAGGCACAGTCAATACACAACATAGATACCCCTTACATCAATTTTTAATCAATTTAAATGCTTTCATAGATGAAATCAAGTATGAGAGGGGAGGTACAACACCAACTCCATTAAATATAAATTCAGGTAGTCCAGGTGGACGAAAAATAACTTGCTTTGTTACACAGTCAATGGAGGCATGATATTTTGTTAACCAGTCTATTCCCAAAATTACATCAAAATGATCAAGATTTAGGGGTAGCAAATCAACATATAAAAGCACATCCCCAATAACAATCTCACATGCAGGATATATATAAGCACAAGTCATAGATCCCCCAGCAGGTGATGATACAGCTAATAAATAGTTCATAGGTTCCAGTGGTCTATTTAATTTTCGGGAAAAAGCATGCGAGACAAACGAGTGTGTAGACCCCGAATCAATCAGAATATAAGCATTTTGAGCCCAAATGGAAAGTATACTTGACACAACTGCTTCAGTATTCTGCACGTCTCCTGGTACAAGTGCAAACACTCGACCTTGCCTCAAAGGTTCTTTCTCGGTAGATTTAGAATTGGGTTTTGGTGTAATAGTTGATGCTGCAGCACTTGCCACGGGTCTACTAAGATTCTGAGAAGCGAGAGGACAATCTCTGACTATGTGGCCCACCTTGCCACATTTATAACATGCCCCAGAGAGTTTATAACAAACCCCTTTGTGTCTTTTGCCACATTCTGGACAAGGCGGTATAGAGTTGTTGCCTTGGCTAGAACTGCTCGTTGACCCTATGTTTTGCTTTTTATTCAATGAACTGTTCCGACCCTTTTTGAAATTAAAACCTTGCCTCTTACCCCGCCACTCAGTCACCGACGCCTTAGACTGTTTCAATGCTGCAACATTTGCCTCAGCTATGATAGCCTAGTCAAGGACATCCACATACTTGAGTAATTTCAAAACATTAATTCGATTAAGTATCTCTACATTAAGTCCACCTTCAAACTTTCTAGCCTTTTTATAGTCGGTATCCACCATGTGTGGTGCGTATCGGGCAAGTTCGGTGAACTTAGATTCATATTAAGCTACTTACATGGTGCCCTGCTTCAGTTGCTCAAATTCGGTCACTTTTTGGTCACGAACGCACTGAGGGAAATATTTCTCATAAAAAGCTTCCTTAAATTGAGCCCAAGTCATAGTGTTGTTTGTGTCACGAATAAGCATCCACCATCGTCTAGCTTCTTCTTGTAAAGTGAAAGTAACCAATAACACCTTATGTGCCTTTGAACATGGAAATACTTCAAATAGTTTTTCAGTTTCTAAGACCCATGCTTCGGCCTTCAAGGGCTCAAGACCTCCCTAGAATGTCGGTGGCTTCATTTTGTTAAACTTCTGTGTCAAAGCAATCACATCATCATTGGCATTTGGTTCTGGTTGCACTGGTTGTGGAGGAATAGGTGAGGGCTGTTGGTTTGGTTGTTGTCTTAAAGCCTCGGTCAATAGTTCAACCATTCTTTCCAACCTTGCAATTCTTGTTTTAGATAGTTCAGGTTCATCTGTATTTCTTGCATTCTCCATTTCACTATAGAAAACATGGTAATAATAAACATAGGAAAGATAATTTCATATTCATATGCACATATCACACCCACACACACTTATGTATGCTCATGAAATGCCCTATTATTTCTCTAGGACACCCTATAGCTCATTTGGACACGTGTGTGCGGTATAACTCGTGCTCTGATACCACTCTGTCACGACCCAAACCCGCCCCTATAGGTTTAGCATCGTAACCGGCCAGTAATTCGTGATTATCGAAGGCCTGTTTAACAATAATGACAATAATACAATATATAGGGGCTGGCGGAAGCCAAACAATAATAATTCACATCGTCCAAAGAACTGTGGAGACCTGAATGGAAATAAACTTTAATGGACATAACCATATTCGTAACTACTTATGCCAAAAATACATATACAAGATAGCATGCAAGTTAAAGGCATAATCCCCTCATCAAAGTGTACAGTCAAAAGTCTTGGGCATTCATTTCACTTAGCAAAAGGGTGGATAGAGTCACCCAAAAAGCCTTGACTCGTGTAGGTTCGGAACCTCGATATGAGGCACAATGCCTGGCTTGAAAAAACATGAGCTTGGGTCGGCGCTTTTAGCTTTGGTCCGGTGCTTGGCCACCTACATACATATAATAACCTGTGAGCTATAGCCCAGTGACTAACAAATGTGTAAAGAGGTTAAGAATGATGTCTTTCAATTTTTGAAACAATCGATTATCATTAGAATATTTTCAATCAATATCATTTGTCGAGCTATCATTCGATCTTATCAATTCAATCAATCAATACTTATATGAGTCATACGTGGTGCATCCGACAGCAACAATACACTTGGTCTTAAAAGACCGAACAATCAATTGATGGCCATCATATAATAACAATAGTTCCCAGATTTGGAACTGACAAAGATCTCTGTAACAATAACGATGTCAATAACAATAACAATCAATATACGCTATAGATGCCACGAATACAGTTCGAAATAGGATCATTATTCAATCGATAAAAAGTATCATTTTAGAAAGCAATATGATTTTTCAATCTGAACATAAATACGATTGAACATATCTTTACAAAATTGTTACTCACAGTTAGCTCATCGATACGCAAATGATATAGCACTAAGCTATGGCGTCCGACCTAACAAACAAAATTAAGCACAACAGATCAATTTCACCTATTTCGGATTCAATCACTTCTATTTCTATTCACTTGGTTATTATTCCGTTAACTTCTATTCATTGTTCACTCTTTTGAGTCTAACTTCATTCATGCATTCAAAGGCACACATGAGATGTAAATGATCATGAAAACCTTTAAAAACTATGTAAACAGGGGCCCGGAAAAGGAAAAAGTGAAGCGAAGAACAAAACTGAAACTGCCGTGATGGCCGCACATGCGGTTGCCTTGGCCACTCATGCGGTGGCTTGGCCGCACGTGCGGTGGGTTTGGCCGCACGAGCGGCAGAAAACAGTGTGCATTCTTGGGTCTTTGAAGGTGGGCCGCTCGTGCGGGGCCCAATCCGCTCGAGCGGTCTGGGCTGAAATGAAGTTCGAAATCTGCACTATTTTGATACATCAAGCCAAGTAATTTCAGCCCTTAATTCAACTAATTCAAGTCCCAAAAACATGCAAGAGCCCAATAAAATGCACATGCTAAACTCCAAGCAAGATTTATGGCTCAACTTGAAGCTCAAATCCAAGAAAATAAAGCCCAAGCTCTTGAAATTTATAACAAAATAAAAAATACATAATCAAGTATTTCAAAGCTTTAAGTTGTATAAATCATGAGAAAGTTCTTTCAAACTTATGGAGATCATGGAAAAAACTAAATGAATGAAATCAAATGTTCATGAAAATGTCATGCATGATGGAATTAAAAACAAATAATCCATTAACCCTTCTTAAGAGGCCATGCATGTAGTTAACTCTAAACACATGAACTAACTTTCAATTAAACTTGTATTTTTCTTGATTAATCTTGAGGTCCATAAGTTTTGAGCAAGATTCTTCAAATTTATGAAGTTAAAGAGGACAATTCTTACCTAATATGAGTTAATTGTGAAGAGTAGAGGAAAATTACGATGGCTTTCTTAATTTCTTATTCTTGGCCCCTTTTTCTTTCCTTTTCTTTCTTATTTCTTGTTGAACTCTCTCCCTCAAATTCTTTCCCTCCTCTCTCTACGTGTATACACCAAAGTTACCAAGGCCCACTACCCACTTCTCTTAATTTATTTCATTTAATCAACTTGGTGAGCATGAAATAAAACCTTGGGCTTAAATTAATCAAATTAGACTACTAAATTAAGTATATCACCTAAGGCTAAGAAATTAATTAAAATCAATTTGACATTACTTGAATTAATCTCACCATCTTATGATCTTTAATTACACTAAATTAAATTATGCCAAGGTGAATTAGGCCCTAATTTCCTATCCAATCTCTTAATTATAATTTATTAAAATTAGCGAATCAGACAGGTTAAATTCATTTTTCTACATATCTGTTCACAATAACACTACAATACCCATCAATGCAAATATATATATATATATATATATATATCACATGGCATGGCACATAATTCTCATAACACATAATCACAGAATTAATAATAAGCATATAATTAACTTAATTAATCGCTTAATTAAGGAGGTGGGTGTCACACCGAGAAAAGCTGATTGGGTTTCACTGATAACACTAGGAAGCACTGCTTTTAGCCTTATTGACAATATCTTGGCTAAAATTTTATACACTGAACCAACCAGGCTAATAGGCCTATAATTAGATAATTCCATAGGGTTCTTCCTTTTAGGAACTAGAGTGATAAAAGAGTTATTCAATCCCTTCACCAATCTACCATTTCTATGGAAATCCTTTATAAAATTAATCACATCTCCTTTCATCACCTTCCAGAATTTTTGAAAACATAGCATGTTGAACCCATCAGGCCCAGGAGCCTTATTACCATCATAATTCTTCACAGCTGCCTTAATCTCTTCCTTTGAAAACTCTGCTTCAAGCATTTCAACCTGAGGACTGCTGTGGACTGATTTGAACATGCCACCTAACTTAGGCCTAACCACTAATTCCTCTGTATAATGTTTCCTAAAATGCTCAAATACTTCCCTCCTCACAATATAAGGTTCCTTTACCACTGAATACCCTACTGTAATGGATGCTAACTCATTTTTGCTTTGTCTGCTTCTGGCCATCACATGGAAGAATCTGGTATTCCTATCCCCCTTCAATGTCCAACTCAATCTTGAGTTTTGTAACCACATCCATTCAACCATCCTATTCAACCTTCAAACCTCCTCTCTAACTACCCTTCTTCTAACTGTCTCAGATTGATTAAGGTCTCTAGTTTCAGCCTCAAGATCAAGATTATGCGCCTCCTCCTCTGTAGCTTTCAATTTAAGTGACACATAACCCTCCTTATTCCATATTCTGAGTATCTGCTTCAAGGCTTTCAATTTTTTGAGTAATACATAGCCAGCCCAACCATGAACCACAGTCTGCTTCCAAGATTTATCTACAAGAGAAGGACAAGAATGGTGCAAACACCATGCATTTACAAACCTAAATGGCTTAGGCCCCCAGTCCCTTTCATCCTCCATCACTAACAGAGGACAATGATTAGAAATGAGCCTAGGCAAGCTCCACAATTTAAGCTTAAACACCTCCAACCATTGTGGATCCACCAAAACCCTGTCAATTCTACTCCATTTCTCCCCATCTGCTGAGTTACACCAGCTGAACTTTCTACCCAATAATGGTAAATCCTTCACTTCACACTTTTCAATGAACTCATTCAAATCTGCCATACCCCTATCTCTCCTATAACAACCTTTCCTTTCACTCATAAATCTGGTCCGATTGAAATCCCCACATAAACACCATGGTTTAGGAAATTCATTTTTTAGTTTAGACAGACCCTCCCAAAATTTCCTTCTATCTCCTACTTCATTAGGTGCATACAAATTCACAATCAAACATTCAAAAGAATTAAACAACGAACTAGAAAGCAGAATAAATCTCCTACTGCTACAGCAGTCTACTAAATGGAAAACCTGAGGATCCCAAATACAAAGAAGCCCACCAGCAGATCCTTCTGAGCCCACTGCCATATATTCCATTGAATCCCTTCCCCAAATTGCTCTGACTTCTTGATCTGTGATATCTGTCTTCTTAGTTTCTTGAAACAAAGCAATATCTACACTCCTCTTCTTAAGCAACTTCCTGATCTTTTCTTTTTTCACACTCCTACCAACACCTCTAATATCCCATACTAATATCTTTATCAAGAAACAATCAACACACCTTATAACCCCTTCATTGTTGCATTCTATGCATCTGGCCCATTCACTCCTCAAATTCTTTCCTTATCTTCTTCTCAAGCTCCACAATTTTGTTAATAACTTCAGCTTCTTTCCCATTATACTGCAGACCTAACAATGCTCCCATTTGTACTATTGCTTGAGCCTCACTAAGGATCCTTCTACCTGCAACATTTCCACTGTCAATGGAGGCTAATATTGAAGCTTCCGCAACTGAGGCCCTTAATACTGACTACTTCGATACTTGTTTGCTGGATAAGGCTCCCTTAGAGCCATACCTACTCACAAGATCAAAAAAACCTTTCTTTTTTTTTTTTTTTTCTTCTGAGATTGAATCTTACCTTTCCCTTTTCGGTTCCAATTGTTATTGCCTTTCTTCCTCGAATTTATTGTCTTGTTCAAACCCTTATTCAATAGGGCTGTTGAGCCCTTTATCTGGCTAAAACCTGGCCCATCTGCCTCAGCCTACACATCTGTTTGGAATACCTGATCAGTAGGCCCAATCCTTAAAGGTGGCAGCCCCCCAACCCATTAGTCACTATATTACAGCCCAAAGCCACTTCCAGATTCAGCCCAGGCTTAAGCAGGCTAGACTCACTTAAGCTCCTCATATACCTAGGCATGTACACCTGATCATAACACTGTTGACATTTGTCCACAAAGCTAGATTTTGAAATTCCCACCTTTTTCCTTTCTTGGCATGCTTCTATCTCGAGCTCCTTCACCAATACACCAGCCGACTCTACTACTACCGTCCCACTTACCTCACCCACCTCTTTGTCTACCTCTCTGCTGTTCATCCGTCCAGATGTCAGAGCCTCTCTAGCCACCACCTCACAATGTTCAAGCACATCAGCTGACTTATCAACCATGTCATCATCTTCCTTCTCTTCTCTGACTCTCTCCTCTATGGCCTGATTGGACTGATCGTTTGTACTGAAGTCCTCCTCCAACTGCATTTGCTTCTTGCATACAAACAGTTTTGAGCTTGTTTGAACTACTACACTCTGTTCTTCACAAATTCTCACATGGTACAATCTCCCCTTCCATTCCAAATTTATCACTTTATTAATGGGCTCCATGCATTTTGTGACAACCTTAACCTTTCCACATGAGAACGAGGTTGTTTGATCCAAATCACCATCAACACAAATAATTTCGCCCCATAAGCTCCCAATCCGACTCAGGTTGATTCTATTCCTCAGATTCAAAGGTATACCATAGCAACTTATCCATACACATCTATCTTGTTCCAACACCAACCCTTGTTCCCAAATAACTATATCTTCACACCAATCCCCAACCATTTCCTTGACATTCTGCACCTTAGAGATCATCTCCTCCTTTGACTTAAAAGACAGTATCATCTGACGACCACCACCTTTTCTAACCACTCTTTCTTTCATTCCTCTATGCTCAAGCTCCATCTTCAAATCAACATCTATGTATTCTACTTTCATACGCAGTATAATACTCTCATATAGCCATCCATTGCCTATTTCTACAGCCTTTATTGCAACAACTTCTCCTCCAGTATTGCCCCCTTTAACAACGTCCACAAAAGTTCTCTACCCCATGAATTGATTCTCAGCCTTTCTTTCTTTAGTTTGGTGAGGCCTATGAACTAATGGATTTCTTGTTTGAGGCTGCATTATGCCATGCACCTTTCTTTCCCTTCCAAAATCAGCATGCTTCACCACTAGTACCTTATCATCCACCCACAACCCATTAGCTTTTTGCACTGCTACTTTTGCTCCAACTTCACAATTGAACCTCACAAAGCCAAATCTTGATTGTGTTCCTCGCCTCCTCTTCTGCGGTATGAAAACATCTTTGACAACACCAAACTTCATGAATAACTTGAATAAGCCTTTAGGTACCATGCTTTGTGGAAGATTATCCACAAATAATGTATACAGAACTGGGCCCACAACTGAACTACCTAACTCTTGTCTCCATCTCTGTTTCACAATGGGAATCCAACCTCCCTGATGCACTCCTGTCCTTGTCTCCATAATTGTCCTTTTTCTAGGTTGTGGTTAACAAGCACTCATATGAAAACATCGAGGTTGTGGTTAAAAAGCACTTCTGTAGGAAATCGATCAAAGTGTACCTGAAAGAAGGCCTTCAAGGTAATTTACATAAACATGATACTCTTACGAGGGATGTGGAAATTAATTTTTCTTTTATAAAATATTATGATTCCATTTAAAATTATTTTAATTTAATGATATGCTTACAATTCTACGCCAAAGCAAAATGTGTGTTCTATTATTGTGCTTCTACAAACAACAAAGAATAAAAATAGCCTGCCTCACGTTCTATCAATATGATCTAATTTAATTTAAGATTTTGCTAACATGTATTTTTATGGTATAAGTTAAATAAACTTTAAAAAATTATACTTTTTATTAGACTGAGTTTCATGCAAAATGCATAATTATTATAAATTCATGGACATGTGTTTCAAAGGCACACATTATATCTAATCAAGTCTATATGGGAGATGTTATGATACACATCCTAGGTGTGTACTAAATGCCTCACTTATAACGTTTGTAATTTTAGTTACGACATATTAATTATATTGTTAGTTATGACTTGGTTATAACTTATTGTATTATTATTTATGATTCATTGTGCTATTGATTATGTTTTATTGTGATTATTATTTTGATTATGATTTAAAAGATCTTTGGTTATACCTTAAATGGTACTTGGTTATGACTTATATTTTTTTAAAATTATTACTAAAAATGATATAGTTATAACATTTGTGATAATCAACAAAATAAATTTGCATATGGTACACACCAGGGCCGGCCCTGAGATTTAGGGGGCCCAAGGCGAACTTAAAAAATGGGCCCCTCTTACATTGAAAAAAAAAATTCATAGATAAAACGATAAGTTACAATTTTTTTATTTGTTTGTATTTACAAAAAAATTTACTTGTACATATAATCATTAAAATTATAAATAAAAATTTACTTTCATATATTAAGATAGGAAGCAATCATTACAAATACTTAAAAAAAATAAAAATATAGTCTTGTTACTTTTTTTTGAGCCCCATGTTCTATTGGGCCAATAGTATTTGAGCCTTTTTTTTTTTTTTTTTTAAAATTTAAAACACAAAATTATATTTTGAAACCCCTATTTTTAATCCAAATTTAGGCCCAAGGCGCAAGCTCCTCTTCAGGGCCGGCACTGGTACGCACCTATCATAATCCAATCTGTATATATATATATTATTTATTCATAATATTTATACAAGAAATCACCATGATAACAACGTGGCAAATAAATATCTTGAAAATATATAAAAATATTAATTTCAATAAAATGAATTGAATTTAGTAAAAAATATCTTATGTTCTTCAATTTTTTTTATTTATTTTTTTATTTTTTACTTGTGCCCAGGGGCGAAGCCACTAAGGGTCTAGGGGAGTCACGTGTCCCTTTGACATTTCAACTTTTTTTTTTTGGTTAATACTAACACACAGCACAATTTTAAACCAAACACTGCTCATTTATTTTTTTAAATATAAAGAAAATATTTTAAATAAAAAGATTTATAAAAATATTATTTAAAGTAAAATGTCAATGACATTTTTTAAATTATGAGAACAATAATGGTTATATTGGTGTATTTATCTTCTCTTTCATTAATAAATTTCTCTTTTTTTTTTTGCTGATCAAAAAAAAAAAAAAAAGTTATTTTGATTGAAAATAAATATACTATGATAAGTCATATTGTTATTTATGAAAATTTCAATATAATGGTGATGTCTATCATTATTGACATGCAAACATAATTAATTTCAATGAAGATATGAAATTTATTGGATTGTTAGTTACATTTGACATGTGGAGTTTATCCTCCATGTGTTTCTTTCCATTCATAACTAAAATGACCACTATATAAATTATAATCAAACAACACATCTTCAATTATAAAAAAAAAAAATTACAATATATCATAATCAATATCAGAATGAGTCATAACTAACTATTACTTGATATATATATATCTAATACTATAATGTGTTATAACTAAAGACCACGAAGATCATAATTGCAATATATGATAGACACTTTTTTGTTGTATGCTTTATAGAATTTCTCTACTAAAATATATCATTTCTATCTCAACTTATCTTCTTTTTAAATTTTCCAATCCACCTATAAAATAGTTACTCCCCAATATTTGTATAAAATTTAATGTCAAATCTTTTAATTTAAAATTCATATTTATCCAAATGAACTCTTAATATTTAAGTTTAGTAATATTTCATTGTTGTTTATTATAAAGAAAAAAAAATTAATGTTGTCATTAATTGGTACCCCTTATTCACTGAATTCTTAGCTACGCTACTGCTTGTGCCCTAGGGGCACTTGTTAGTAAAATCTTTTTTAAATTTTTTTTTTTTTTTTCAAGACACAAAGTAATGGGCCCAAATTAATAAATGCATATGAAACTCATCCACTTGTTTGTCAAAAAAAAAGAAAAAAAAAAAAAAAAGAAGAAGATTGTAGACTTGGATAAATTGAATTTGGCATTTTTTTTTTCTTTGTACTATGAAGCAGGGGAATTTCAATAAATTTGCTACATTCATATAGGATACTAGTACTTTGTATAATATTTTTGTCTACGTATCGGATATATAAAATATGTATCAATTTTTTTTTTTTAGATTTTTGTTGTATCCTAAATGTACCTAATATATATCTAAATCGTATCGTACATCAGTCAATTTTTTTTTTAATCTAATAAAAAGATAAAATTAGTTTTATTGGACTTTTTTTTTCCTTTTATTTTATGCATAGCATGATTTTAACATTAAACTAATGATTTCTAAGTCATTTAATATCATGACATTTAATTTTTATTTATACTTTTATTTTTTACATTAAATATGAATTGTAAATTGGATCTTAACAAACTATCATTTAACTAATTTTTTGTATTATTTTAAATTAAAAATAAATATTTTTTTTTTATAAATGTACCCAATCATACCTACCTTACTTTTTTTTCTTTTCTTTTTTATTTTTTTTATAATTTTACTATATTAACGTACTTGTACCGTACTAATACCCATATCGATACCGATGCTTCATATATTTTTAATCTACATATATTATATGGATCAAAATTATTTGAGAGTTAAATTTTGTCGAAATTCAGGGACCGGCCTTGACCAGTGACACTTGCTGGACCACAACTCTATTGACCCATATATTTAACGATGGATTTGAGGCCCGCGTCGCAGCCTTAAAATTTTTAAAACTTAGGTACATTATACTAATAATTAGGAAGATAATCTTAAACTCCAATACTTCCCACTCTCAAATTTTTAATAGTTTACATCTTCAAAATTATAAAAATTAACAACTTCAAACTATATACATTACAAAATTTTAAAAATAATTTTGAAATTGAGTTTTATCAAATATTGATACCATTTATGGTGTTATATATATAACAACCTTCATCATCTAAGATTTAGAACTATCGTGATCTTCACAAACAATAACATAATACGGAAAATAAATAACTTATCCAGATATGTTATGCGAAACCTTTGAGTGATTCAAAGTTGATTAAACATAAGCTTAATATCAATATTAGTGAAAAATGTTTCTCTCTTGACTCTGTATAGAAAGAAGACCAGTTTCCTAATACAATTATAACTTTACTTGCCTATCAAAATAGCAAACTTGGAAACTACACTCCATCTTCTTTTTTTTTTTATCAGCAAAAAACTTTATTGATGAAAGAAACCTTACAAGAAGAAGAAAATACATCAATAAAGGGGAAAAGAAGGGAAATGGGAGAGGGGGGATGATGCACAGCACCAAACCAGAAACTGTTGGTGAGGGACCAACAAGAACCAAGAAACACAACAGCAGATCTAGCCACTACAAAAGCACATGAGCACCAAAGTCAGCAGATCTTGCTACAGCAGACAACAGGTGCTACCCATTCCAGCAAAGCTAGATGGAAACTACTCCATCTATTGACCAATTAAGATATGGAACTATAATTTTATTAAATCTATAATTTATATTGCCATATAGAATAGGTTATATTCAGAATGATTGATGGGCGATCTAAATATACGCAGAGAGATGACCAATTTCCTAATACAATTATAACTTCACTTGTCCATCAAATTAGCAGACTTGTAAATTACTCCATCTATTGACCAATTAGATAATAACCTATGATTTAAGACAGGAAACTATAATCTTGTTAAATCTATAATTTATATTGTCATATCATGTGCCTCACCATAATGACTAAATAATTAAATTTAGTCTTACAAGTATATTTTATTTGTTATCTATGTTATTTGTTAAATTTTTGTAATTCATCTATTTGTTTTTATTTGTTACTATTCTTATTTTCTGTTTATATGTCATTTTTTCCCCTAATTCACATTTTAATTTGCTTATGCACCTAATTTTGCATTCATTCATTTTCATTAATTCTTTAGAAATAGGAATATTGTCCGGAAATGAAAATATTGTCTGGAAATAAAAATATTATCTATGTTCAACATGTCATTATTAAAATTGAGTTCATAAAATGTAATACCGTTTATTAAAGCAATTTATCACTTTACTCATAAATAAATATATATATATATGCAATTATGAAAATTTTCAAAATTAAATTGGTGTAATAGAATGTAAGATGACTTTGTAACAAGTTATTTGATAATAAAATTAAAAAAAATAGCGATTACACTAAAAAAAAAAATCATGATTATAACATTTTCAGATAGTTAACTTTAGTAGATATAGAAATAATAATAGTTACTATTTTTGTTAAGTTAATGCACATAAAAGAAATATGTTCAAGTATATTTTTGTTATCAATTATAAATGTTCAATTAATAGTAATATTATTTACTTTTTTGTGTTGATATATATCAAAATTTATAATTTTTGTAGTGATCCCGGTTTCGACCTTTCTTTCATGTTTTGCCATTTCGACTAGGCAGGTCGGAGGTCGAACTGCCCAGTCAGCTCGCGAGGGTCCAGGGGGCAGCGCTCCTTGGTGGGGTTGAGGGGCAGTGCCCCTCAAAACAAAAATGCAAAATGCATTTGAAATTGCTTACGGGAAAGTGTATTTGATGCTCGAGCAGGGCTTTCCACGCGCGGGCGGACCATGTTATATCAGTTTGTAAAATTAGGGTTTCATATCACTTCTTGCAGCCCTGTCTCTCTCTAAAACTCTCCAAAATCCTGATCTAGAGCTTCTCTCTCTAAAAGTCACATTCTCTCTTTGATTTCTCCAAATCCATTGGGACTTAAGCCTAAGTTCTTCACCAAAGTTGGTCATCACTTCGAGGGCTTCATTCTGTGCGGTGAAGATCGAGTTTCGACACCATTGATTTTGGGGGTTTCATCTCATTTCTTCTTCAAAACTTGAGGTAGGGATTTTCTTTGAGTTATATATATATTTTTGCAAGATCTAGATGATTTTCAAAATCATCCTTTGATAGCTTTTGAAAATTGATCTTGATTTAAGAAGTTGAGCGATTTTGAAAGTGGGTTTCTCTGTTGTTCTTTTAAAATGATCTTATGGGTTTTGATCTTTGTTGATTGAAGAAAAGATGATTTTCGAGAGTTTTCTTTCAAAAGATTTGAGCTGTGTAGTTTGGTAAGAAAACCTAGAAATTGGGGATTTTAAAAGAGATTGAAAATCCATGGATAATATTATTATATTTATTTTTGTGTGCCAAAATAAATGATGTTTAGAAAAATTCTTATTTATATTTTTATAAATGATTAATTTTGTGGATTATGAGAATTGTTGTTCATTTTAGAAATGGTTCTTCAGAATGTTGATATAGTCTTGAAATGACTAAATTGTTGAGAATACTTGAGAAGATGAAATTGTGTTATCCCTTGGATGATGAATTGGAATAAAAGTATTTATGTCCATATTGTGAAATTGGCATATAATTTCATTTTATTACATTAGACTTTGAAAGTTAATTTGAAAACTTGCGTTAAGAAAAGAATGTTGAGAAATAAGTTTTCATGAAATGGTTTTGGATAAATATGTTGGTAAGTCTTGATAGGTGGTGTAGATGATATTGAATAAATTGGCCTGCGGGTCTGGGGTGAAAGACCGAAAATTCGCACAGATAGGTGTCGAGCCTTCCGATTAATACCGGTAAAAATGACAATTTGGTAGTACTCGTATAGTCTACTTACAGACACCAGCCTAGGGATTACCATAAACGTATTTACCGCCCTTGAAATAAATTGTTAAGTTTTGAACAATTGAAATTGCATGACATCATTGAGCATGATGGTTTTCAAAAGATGAAAATGTAATTTATTTTCAAAAAGGGCATAGCATGGCATGTGCATTTCATCTCTTGAGGCTTGTATAAAATGTATATATTTTGTTAAGAATTTTCTACTAACTTTATGCTCACCCTACGGGATTTTTGTGTAGGAAAAGATATGGTGATTCCACCAAACTAGGGGCGTGGAAGTATGTGTGTTGGGAGTACAATGCTCTCATTTTGCGTGACTCTATTTTGTAAGCCAAGGGCTGTATTTGTGTGGGTTTGAATAACCGTTTTGTGTAACCGGGCTTAAGCCTTGGAAATTTGTAAACCCTTGGGGGTAATTATTTGTTTATTTACTTGTTGTTGGATTGATGTCCTGTTACATGAAGAACTACTGTATCATGTAATGTAAGTTTGGAGATTTATATTCAGTTTTCTTTGAAAGAGCCATGATTGTTGTATTATCATTTGGGCTAGAAATTTGGGGCGTTACAATTTTTATAGTACTTTTTTCGATGAAATGTTACATATGATTTTGCCCTAAAATTTGAATCTTGGATTCGTCCATGCATATATGGGTATACCGCAACAATAACCGTTGTCTCCCATTAAATTCCAACAATGTTGGGAGTTAGTTTTTTTGGTTCTACTGTATAAGTTCTACTGTATAAACTTTTCCATTAGAGGTGTTTATTACTTGGCCATGCAGTTATGGAATGTTACTTATTTATTCATTAAAGCTTTACAATTTGAGATGTCAATGAATTAGTTAGTTATATAGTTGCTAAGGTTATATATTATTTTTTCTTAGGCATGTGTTGGGCAATTGTTGCTACTGAAGCTGTTGCAATAGGTTTTAGCATTATATGCAAACAAGATCTCCCTGAACTTTCCTCCCAAGAGCTCTTAGATTGCTGCCTGGAAGAAAAAACACTATGTTACACATAGTCGCTGAAAAAGGTTTTTAATTATATCGAAACAAATGGAATTAGAATGGAAAACGAATATCCTTTTGTTGGAACTAAATGTTGTTGCAGACCTAAGAATGAGCAGGAGGTAATATATTTTATATTTTAATATATATATATATATATATATTATAGGAATTTAACACTTAACCTAATTTTTATTTTTTATTAGAAGTTAGGTTCAATACGCATTAGTGAGCTGAGAGGGTAATTTGTGTGAAGCTTGGGCCGAGCTAGGACTGGGTAGAAAGTGGGCCGAGTTGTGGGCCAAGGTGAATGGGCTTCGCTACTGGACCTTGTTAGTTCGGTCAAGAATGGCTGCAATTAAGCTTGGTTTGAGTATTTTGAACTGAGGTATGGATAAACGAGGGCCGAGCTACGCATTACTAATGAATGCACCGAGTTGAGTGTGTCCGAAGGCCAGAGATAGCTCGGTTGTTTTGTCATACTACCATGGTAAAACCATCTCACTTGGTTAAGTAGTAAGGGGGGTATAGAAAGATGAGCATTACTTTTCTGATTCCTAGGAGGACTCTACATTGGAGAGTAAGAGTCCTACTAGGATTGTGTCGCGCAGAATCTATAAAAGCTTGCAACAGGACCTATGTAGAGGTATCACAACTTTTATTCTCAAATACACAGAGCTTTTTGTCTATTGTCTATTTTTCTGACTTAGGCATCGGAGAGGTATCCGGCACACACCCGCCGGCCAGCTCACGTTTGTGTTTTTCAGAAAGTAAAGCGATGACGTTTGGAGGAGTGAAAACTTGATCGATAGGATTATACGAGAAGATTATTTCATGCTCGTACAATTGGCACCGTCTGTGGGAAATACAACGGAGAACAAACCTTTTGATTAAGTGTTCCTTCAATCAATGTCAATGGTGCACAATGAAGACTTGCCGCAATTTGCTATTGATGGGCAAACCCTCAAGAAGGGTGGGTGGCGCGAAGGTTTACCTTCTATCCCGCCAATTGCAGAATTAGAACCCCAACGACGGAACTCCAGGAGGGACACACGGGAGAGACGAGTGCTAGCCCCCATTACTCTCAAAGTCCTAAAAGGCAGAGGCAGATGTTGGATCCTCAAGTTTTTGAGGATTGCGTGAGGGAGCAAGACGAGTTAATAAAGAGGATGGCGGCAGACATGGAGACCATGAAGTGCTAGATAAAGGAAAAAAGGATGGCGATAGAAGAGGGGCGTAAAGGCAACACGCCCTCTTACCACACAGAAGATCGTGACAGACATGTCACGCCATCACAAGCAGAGAGTAGGAGCCTTAAAATAGGTGATACTCAATCATGGACTTCCAGGACTCATTACTCCAGGTCTGAGACAACGAGGACTGAAAGGTCGTATAGAGAAGGAAGCAGCTATCGTCCCTCGCACACACACCAAACGACATCTAGGCACTCGGAGTTGCCTAGGTCAGCAGACCTACGAACAGTGCTCGAGGAGCGGGCCCGATGGAAGGAGGACACCCAGGCTCGCGACCTTTGTAGAGTTTCAGCCCTACAGCGATTGGCCCCTAGGACACATGGGAGTGTCAAGGTAGGGATGTCAATGTCGTGCCTTGCTTACAAACTAGCAGATAAAGTACTAGCAAGGTTATAGAGCTCGCCGTTCGTTCCGGCAATTGAGAACGCACCACTACCCTCAAGCTTCCACCAGCCCAAATTCACCACTTATGAGGGGAAGTTAGACCCTTACATGCACTTAAGCCACTTTCGCTAGGTTATGGTAGTATACCGGCGAAACGATGCTCTAATGTGTATCCCGTTCCCATCCAGCCTTGGCGACCTAGGACTGACCTGGTTCGAAAGGCTACCAGAAGGCAGCATAACCTCATGGGCACAGTTGGCAGAAGTATTCGTGACCAGGTTCAGAACGAATACCAAAACGCCAGTAGAGAAAGACCAGCTACTCTCCATTGACATGAGCGAGAGGGAAACATTGAGGTCTTACAACAGTCGATATTGGGAGACCTTTAATCAGATCGGGGATTACCTTACAAATCTCGCCATCACACAATACAAACGGGGTTTACCAGTCGGCAATAAGTAGAGGGACTCGATGACAATGATGCCACCCCTCACAATGGAGGCCCTAATGGAGAGAGTGCATCAACTTATTTGGATGGAAGAAGATAGCACCCACGCTAAAGCAAAATTTGGCACGACAGCAATGCCAGGTAAAAAGACTGCAGCAAAAGTCAACACGGTAGAACAACCAAGCAAGAATGGACGCGGAAGGCAAGCCAACAGGGAGGACCCAGAAAAAATAAAGTTAAGAGTCTGCACTGCCATCACCACAGTGTTCAATAAACCAATCTACCGCATTCTTAGCGAGATACGTGATGAACCCTTCGTTCGGCGGCCAGCCAAGTTGGGAGAATCACAAAGAGGCTATGATGAGAGGTTCCGTTGCACCTTCCATGATGAAAAGGGGCACCACACTGAAAATTGCACACCATTAAGGCAACATCTAGAGGAGTTAGTGGCTGCTAGGTACCTGGACCAGTATATAGAAGGGGGAGTACAGCCAGCCCCAGGACCTCAACAGGCCAAACGGGATGCCTGTCGACGGTCCACCCCAAGGCGTAATCAATGTGATACATGGGATCGTCGAACCTGAGCGGGTATGTGAGCTTAGAGGGATGATAAAAAAGGCTGAGCACTTGAGAGAGGTACTAAGTGCACAACCTACCATCAAAAGGGGTAGAACAGAGGCTACGAACGTCATATCCTTTTCAGACAGGGATCTAGAAAGGCTACATTGCTTGCACAATGACGCACTGGTGGTCACTTTGCGCGTCAAGAATTTTGACATCAAACGAATTCTGATTGACCAAGGGAGCTCATGCGAGATAATGTACTATGAGACCTTCAAACAACCGAAATTGGAGGACAAGGACCTGGCACTTGCGACATCTCCCCTCCTCGGTTTTAACTTAATGCCAAAGTGGCCCGTAGGCAAGATAATCCTCCCAGTTAAGGCATGAACCATTACAAAACAGGTGGAATTCTGGGTATTGAAGGTCCCTTCCACTTACAACATAATCTTGGGGAGAGCATGGTTACACGCCATACGATCGGTAGCTTCAACCTACCATCAGGCATTGCGGTTCCCCAATGAAGCCGGAGTGATCGAAGAAGTCTTGGGAGACCAAATTATGTCAAAGCAGTGTTTCATCACAGTAAATGGCAGTCGGGCTGCAAAGGGGTATGTACAGATGGTGGAAGAGCCAGAAAACAATGAATTGTTTGCAGATGTCGGCAAAGCAGCTGAACAGAAGGCAGTGGAAGACTTGGTAGAGGTAAGGATAGATGAAAAGAACCTAGAAAAATTCTTTCTGCTCAGCTCGTCTCTGTCCAGCACTGAGAGAATAGAGGTCATGGAGTTTTTAACCTCTAACATCGAAGTGTTCGCTTGAACACCGTATGACATGCCTGGTATTGACCTTAAGTTCATCTGCCACCAACTTAATGTCCACCCAACTGCCAGACCAGTTATACAGCGCATTCGCAGATCGGCACTCCACCACGCAGAGATAGTGGCGGAGGAAGTGGGAAACTTGCTGGAGGCAAGAGCCATCAGAGAAGTACACTATCTCAGGTGGATCTCCAATACTGTAGTAGTGCCAAAGAAGAATGGAAAATGACGTGTTTGTGTGGACTACAAAATAGTCAACAAGGCATGCCCAAAAGACAGTTTTCCCCTACCAAGGATAGACCAACTAGTGGACCTGACGGCAGGACATAACCGACGTAGCTTCCTTGATGCGTATCAGGGTTACCATCAGATCGCTATGTATGAACCAGACCAGGAGGTCACATCATTTACAACACCTAAAGGATTGTACTGTTATAAGGTCATGCCCTTTGGCCTAAAGAATGCAGGGGCTACATTCCAACGGATGGTCACTAAGATGTTCAAACCATTGTTAGGCAGAACGATGGAGGCTTACATAGATGATACGGTGGTCAAAAGCAAGGAAGAGAAAGACCATCTCAGGGACCTAGATGAAATGTTTCAAATTTTAAAGTTACACAAGTTGCGTCTAAACACATCTAAATGCGTATTCGACGTGAGATCAGGCAAGTTCCTAGGCTTTCTAGTAACCAATCAGGGTCTAGAAGCTGATCCCTCTCAGATCAAAGCCATCCAAGATCTTGAGAAGCTCAACACAGTCAAAGAGGTACAGCATCTCACTGGCTTGGCAGTCGCACTCAACCGGTTCATAAGTCAATCGTCAGACAGATGTCCACCATTCTTCTAGGCATTGAAAGCCAAATTCGAGTGGGATGAGGAGTGTGACAGCGCCTTAGAAAGCTTGAAAGACTACATGACCTCTCCTCCATTGTTAGTAACCCCTGTGCCAGAAGAAGAACTCTACTTATACTTAGCCGTTTCACAGTATGCAGTCAGTGCAGTACTGGTCAGAGCGGAAAGAATCCAGCACTTGCCTATCTTTTATGTTAGCAAGACCTACTGGGCGCTGAAACAAGGTACCTGTCATTGGAGAAGCTGGCCTTAGCTTTAATGATGGCCTCAAGAAAGTTGTCGCACTATTTCCATGCCCACACCGTGATTGTCCTAACGGCCTTTCCCTTAAAGGCCTTGTTTGAGATGGTGGATTTTTCTAGACGGATCTTGAAGTGGGCAGTGGAGTTGGGGCAGTTTGATATCAAATTTCAACCCAGAACGGCAATAAAAGCCTAGGCTTTAGCAGACTTTGTGGCTGAGTTTACTCCAGGAAGTCATCACATCTGCCCAGTCGATTTAACTGACGTAACCGAAGTAAGGGGAGCAAGTGCCGTGGGAACTGCGTAACCCCTAATGCAGGATGCCCAGCCACATTACAAGCCACACAAGATTGAGATAGGATGAAAGGTGCGAATCATGCTATTCCCAGTGAGGACTCATTAAAAAGTAAAGACTTAAGGCAGTCAGACAGTGAAGATCAAACCCCAACAGCAGGCATGGACTTGGAGGAAAACATTAACAACACTCAGGATCCCAAGACATCATCCAATCCCTTTACTTGCTGGAAGCTATTCGTCGGAGAGATGTGGAAACTCTTCGTGGATGGAGCATCCAATAGGCACAGTGCGGGCCTTGGAGTAGTCCTCATCTCACCAAATGGCCTAACAATTGAACAAGCAGTTAACCTTGGCTTCCCAATATCCAACAATGAGGCGGAGTATGAAGCACTGTTAGCAGGCTTAAAATCAACACTTTTCATGAAAGCCACCGAGCTAATGGTTTATAGTGACTCCCAGCTGGCAGTAAACCAGATTTCAAGCGACTACGAGGCAAAGAATGAGAGAATGGCTAAATACCAAGAGTTAGTTAGAAAGGAGATCATGAAGTTCGAAGTAGTTCAAATAGAGCAAATCAGCCGCGAAGAAAACAGTAGAGCAGATGAGCTGGCAGGCTTTGCTTCAATGACAGATACATCTATCCTACATCCATTACTAATCGACTTCCTACCTAGACCAAGCATTGAAGAACCCGAAGTAGCCGAGGTATGTTGTGCCGAACTGGGCCTTTCTTGGATGAACCCCACCATAGTATTTTTAAAAGACGGTATCTTGCCTGAAGAAAAGAAAGAAGCCAACAAAATTAGAGTAAAATCACAGCGATTCTGGCTCTCTCCGTCACTGGCATTGTACAAAAAATCCTTCACAGGACCTTACCTGAAATGTGTCCATCCCAGCAAAGTCGAGGCATTTTTGTTCGAGATACATGAAGGCGTATACGGAAGCCACCAAGGGGGAAAATCATTAGCTTACAGAACAATTTCACAACGATATTAGTGGCCATACATGCAAGCAAATTCAGAGAAATATGTTAAGAGGTGCGAGAAATGTCAGAAGTTCGCACACAAAATACATCAACCAACCAGAGAGTTTCTACCATTAACTAGCCCATGGCCCTTCGCAATATGGGGCCTGGACATAGTGGGACCACTTCCAACTACACCCGGCAATAGAAAGTTCTTTCTTGCAGTAACAGACTACTTTACGAAATGGGTGGAGGCAGAAGCACTCACTTCAATAAAGGAGAAAGACGTTAAGAAGTTCGTCTGGTAGAACATCATAACTAGATTCGGCATACCCAAGTCTCTAATATTTGACAATGGCACTCAGTTTGATGGAAAAATTTTTAGGGGCTTTTGCGAGGAATATAAGATGGAATTCTACAACTCTATACCTGCATACCCTCAAGCAAATGGCCAGGCAAAAGCTTTGAACAAAGTCGTCTTAGACGGTTTGAAGAAAGGTTAGAAAGAGCAAAAGGCAAGTGGGCAGCCTCGGCAATCGACCGGAGAAACACCTTTTTCCTTGGCCTATGGCATGGAAGCAGTAATCCCACTGGAAGTAGGCCTCCCCACTATTAGAAGTGAGAATTTTGACCCAAGTTTGAATGAAGAGGCCATAACCTTAGAACTTGACCTCGTAGAAGAAACAAGAGAAAGAGCATTAGTTCACATTGCCTCATACCAGCAAGAGTTGTCCAGAAAATATAACAAAACAGTACATTCGAGGCAATTCAAGATTGGAGATTGGGTACTGCGCAAAGTAATGGGAAACACTTTGGTACCCGGAGATGACAAGTTAGGACCTAATTGGGAAGGACCATAGAAAGTGGTCAGTTTAGCAGGAAAATGGGCATATCACTTGGAAGATAGAGACAGCAAGGCTATTCCCAAGCCATGGAACACTGCCAATCTCAAACTATTTTGTTTTTAGTTTTTCCTCAAAAAACTTGTAATTTTTCTTTTTCAAATAAAACAAGTAGTTTCTTTTTCAGCATAATTATTTCTACTGTAAAAGTTGTTCTTAGTCAGTACCAGCTAGGGGCAATAGAAGAAAAGTTGGCAGGTATGACCAACATTTAGCTCCCTTCAGCCGAGATAAGGATCTAGGCTGAAGAAAGTTGGCAGGTATGACCAACATTAAACTCTCTTCAGCCGAGATAAGGATCTAGGCTGAAGAAAGGTTGGAAGGAATACCCAACATTTAGCTCTCTTCAGCCGAGATAAGGATCTAGGCTGAAGAAAGTTGGTAGGTATGACCAACATTGAGCTCTTTTCAGCCGAGATAAGGATTTAGGCTGAAGAAAGGTTGGCAGGAATAACCAACATTTAGCTCCCTTCAGCTGAGATAAGGATCTAGGCTGAAGAAAGTTGGCAGGTATGACCAACATTAAGCTCTCTTCAGCCGAGATAAGGATCTAGGTTGAAGAAAAGTTAGCAGGAATAACCAACATTTAGCTCCCTTCAGCCGAGATAAGGATCTAGGCTGAAGAAAGTTGGCAGGTAAGACCAACATTGAGCTCTCTTCAGCCGAGATAAGGATCTAGGTTGAAGAAAGGTTGGCAGGAATAACCAACATTTAGCTCTCTTCAGCCGAGACAAGGATCTAGGCTGAAGAAAGTAGGCAGGTATGACCAACATTGAGCTCTCTTCAGCCGAGATAAGGATCTAGGCTAAAGAAAGGTTGGCAGGAATAACCAACATTTAGCTCTCTTCAGCCGAGATAAGGATCTAGGCTGAAGAAAGTTGGCAGGTATGACCAACATTGAGCTCTCTTCAGCTGAGATAAGGATCTAGGCTGAAGAAAGGTTGGGAGGAATAATAGCCAACATTTTGGCAGCCAACTCACTCTTCAGCTAAGATTAGGATCTAGGTTATAAAAGGTTAGCAGGATGAGGTAAAGCCTAGCTAAATTAGTCCGGCTTGGTATGGTGCAAAAGTATTGTAAATAACCGGACAAACAGTTAAAGAAAAAAAAAAAACAGATTTCATTCCATTTCAAAATGTTCAATACAAAGGGAGGGGCTTGAGCCTGGTTACAAACTTCATTGATAATAGAAAAGAGGAAAGAGGAAAAAGAAAAAATCAAGAGAAAAGATCGTCCAAGTCAGCGTCCAAATCGACCCGGACTTCACCCAAAGGTAGCTCGGTTGTGAGATGAGCCCCCTGGTTGAGCTCGGTCGTAGGCACTACGTTAGTTACAGCAGGCAAAGGTGGGCTAGAGTCCACTGGAGTAGGAGAGATAGACTGGCGGCTAGGCTGAGTGTTAGAAGTATTCTCAGGAGCAGGGACCTCATCCTCTTCCCCCTCCTAAAGGAACTTTTGTTGGACTACGTTAGCATAGTCCGCTATGTAGCCCGATATAAAATAGGGAGGGGGATTCAGGAAGACCTCAGAGTCGTGTCCGCAGCCGAGCTTTTCAGCAGCGGCTTTCCAACCGCACTTGAAGAAAATATCCTTGGCAGCTTCACACTACTGGACGTACGTCTCCTCTCCTTTCTTGTAACCTCGATCCTCTGCGCCCTGTATCTTTTTCTTCATGTCTTCTAGCTCAACATTCTTTTTCCTCTCCAGCTTGACTAGCTCACGTAAATAGCGATCTTTTTTCTCGACTAAGGCCTTCTGTTTATCAACCTCGACCGAATTAACCAGTCCGGCAAGCCTTGAGTTTTCGGCCTCTAGCTCGGCCAGCTTGGCCTGAGCATCTTTTAGCTCAGTTGCCTTTGATTCTGCCTCGGTAACGGTTGACCGCGCCATCTTCCTGAGCTCAAGCACTCGTTTATGAGCCACTTGGTTCTTTTGCAGGGCCTGCATAGTTCAGAGCGGTTAGAGGACTACCAATACATTGGGACCATAACAAATGTTCAAGTTTGAGGGGATTTTTGGGGCTTACCAGAATAATCTATTTGGACGCTGAGCGAATGGCCTTCAGCTCAGTCAAGCCCTCATGCCGCTCCATGTCGGCAGGAAGACAGACACTCTTCGCTAAATTAAAGGCCAACAGATGGTTCTTCTCGGCGCTGGCAGAGTCTGAAGCCGTGATAGCGCGACCCCTGAATGTGGTTGTTGGTGCCTACGCCGGTGGGGTGGGAGGATTTGAAGAGCTTGGTCGGCTACGACCTTGGGGGAGTGTTATTTCTAGTAGCTCGGTTTGAGATGGCTTATCCTCGTCCCTCAGGCTTTGTGTGCGCAGTCGTTTGCTTGGCCGAGATGACAAAGCTCAGGCTGTGGGGAGGGCTACCATTGCCTCATGCGTCTAACCGGCCTGTGGCACCTCGGACTGAACTTCGACAATTGGAGTGGTGGTTTGTTCGGTGATCAGGGCTTGAACAGCTCGGCGTTTGGCCATTTCTTGTTCTTCGGTTAGGGGAACGAGGTTGATTTGTGGCAAGTTTGGGTCCGGTTCTGGTGATGGTTCCAGAAGAAAGTCAATTACCCTGACCTTCCTCCTTCCACTGTATCAATAGGTTGGTTTGAAGTTAAGCAGCTCGGCCCAACCTCGATGACGGTATCGAAGTACGGCACGAAGAGCGTCTTGGTTGGCGTATTAGTATTGTGATTTTAGCTGGTTTAAGTCTGCATAATAAGAAAGGCAACGGTTAACACGGTGTAAAATTATAGCCTTGAATAGCTAAGCAAAAAGAGAACCAAGGTATCCTTATCGGCAGTCCTCTTATTCCAATTTATGTTATAGCCCGGTATTTGGGCTTCCTAGTCTTCAAAGTTACCAGAAACCCAGAAAAAATCATTGTCATTCAAGTCTTTATCCGGTGTGTCTTTTATTATTTTCTCTCGGCCTCTTCGTATTCTTAAATAATACACCCAACCATCATCATTTTGGTCGAGCGAATATTGGTGAAAAAGTTTGGCCAATCTAAGGTTAAGGCCGAGTTTAGCTCGGCGATGCCAATTATTATTCTGTAAGAATTGGTGCTGAGTTGGGTTGGGCATAGTCTAGTCTGCCTGAGGAACTCGCATATCAGTGGCTGAACTGGGAATCAGAGTCCGGCCTCAACAATGGATATTACGGTGAAGGGAACAAAGCCTGGTTTTCCCCAGGGCATTGTATCTAGTTTGGCTAATGAGAGATGGACATCGTCAGGAATGTTGTAGTCCTTACGAAATTCGGCAATGGCCCCAAGTGAGTTTACTAAGAACCGGTATTTACCCATTTAACTTAAATTGTTTATAAATTAGCTCGGTGTTGAGATGACGTTGAATATCTCGGCTGAGCGTGCAAAGGTGTGCCTGGCTAACCTAGTCGAAGTCTGCAAAGTGGAGAATAAAAAGTGTTAAACCCAGATCACTGGACCGAGCTAAGCAAGAAGGCAAAATAAATATAACCCTAGTTCGGCTAAGTGGATTGCAACCCGTTCTTAGTTCGGTTGTAGCACAAGTTTTTAGTTCGGCTATTGAACATGAAGGTTCTTAGATCGGTCGTAACACAAGGTGTGACTCATGGTTTTTAGCTCGGTTATTGGGTGAGGTTTTCTAGTCCGGTTGAGTACGCATCTATCACAAACAGGTTCCTAACTCGGTCATGGTGTTACTTTGGATCGAAAAGATCGCATTCCCGATTGAGTAAAGAATTCAGCTAAAGTATGGTTGAGGTCTAGGCATGTGGTTTTTGGGGATTTAGTGATCCTTACCCATTTGTGTAAAACTACAGGAGTGTGTTTTAAGAGAGAACATATGTATATATATGTTTCTATACTATACAAAAAAGAAAAAAAGAAAGGATTGAGCCACTTACAGTTTCAAAATGAGAGATCGAAGATCAACACAGTGAGGATGCTTGCCAGCACACGAGTTTTGTAGATGCTATGGGCGTGAGCACAAGAGAGAGAAGATGAACAGTGGGAGTGTTTGGTTCAAAAAGAAGGGTTTTTGTATAGAGCACAAAAATGGGAGGGACTGTTCAAAATTTTCGAAATACGAAGACGGCTGTGTCAGTTGTACTTGACCAATGGGCATAAGCCACGTTGTCCATAGGAATAGATAACGATTCAGATGTACTTGAGAAACGGAACGACGTGCAGAGTAATTGACAAGATGCTTTTGGACCGGGCAAATCGGTAGTTCGGTAGAGAATAAGTTCGGTGGTATTACTTGCTTTAGTTCGGTCAGCTTGGACGTTTTAGCTCGGCTGGAGAAGAATAATCCCAAATCATGCGCTGTAAATGGAATTAAGAGGCAATTGAGAGGGTAATTTGTGTAAAGCTTGGGCCGAGCTAGGACTGGATAGAAAGTGGGCCGAGCTGTGGGCCAAGGTGAATGGTTTTCACTACTGGACCCTGTTAGTTCGGTCAAGAATGGCTGCAATTAAGCTCGGTTTGAGTATTTTGAACTGAGGTATGGATAAACGAGGGCCGAGCTATGCATTACTAATGAATGCACCGAGCTGAGTGTGTCCGAAGGCCAGAGATAGCTCGGTTATTTTGTCATGCTACTGTGGTAAAACCATCTCACTTGGTTAAGCAGTGAGGGAGGTGTAGAAAGATGAGCATTACCTTTATGATTCCTAGGAGGACTCTACATTGGAGAGTAAGAGTCCTACTAGGATTGTGTCGCGCAGAATCTATAAAAGCTTGCAACAGGACCTATGTAGAGGTATCACAACTTTTATTCTCAAATACATAGAGCTTTTTGTCTATTGTCTATTTTTCTAACTTAGGCATCGGAGTGGTATCTGGCACACACCCGCTGGCCAGCTCACGTTTGTGTTTTTCAAGAAGTAAAGCGACGACGTTTGGAGGAGTGCAAACTTGACTGACAGGAATATACGAGAAGATTATTTCGTGCTCGTACATGAGCTTATTACGATAGATCCTACGAATGAAACACAAATTCTCAAGGCAGTGAAGCAGCAGCCGGTGGCAGGAGAGGTACTCTTGACTCAAGAATTCAGTGAACTCAAAGGGGTAAATTTATTTAATTTTTATTATATAATATCATTAAATACTATTTACAAAAAAATTTCACTGTTTTCTTTTCTTTTCTTTTGTTATTATATACAGGGCATTTATGAAGGGTCCCAAAATTATCTGAGATGCGAGAAAATGGAAAATTTGTAAGCATGCCGTCCTCATTGTAGGATTTGGCTATGACGAGAAATGCGAGAAGTGTTACTGGATAATCGAGAATTCTTATGGGAGTGGATGGGGGGTGAATAGATACGGACGAATAGCCCATAACAGTGGTCTACCCAACAAAAAAACCCCTAATTTTTGCAACTTGTTATCCAATTTTTTGAATAAGAACTTGAAGTCACACTGTTACTCTTGATGAATATGGATGGGGTCTTTACGATATTGTTGAATTGAGTTATATATATATTTTTTTGGGATCGGCAAAAGAAATCTTTATTGATGAGAACATAAAAAATATGAAGAGTACATCAATAAAGAGGAGCTTGGAGCTAGCTCAAGCTCCAAGCTCCAATTGGTGAGAAACCAACAAACAAAGCAAAAGCAACAAGAGCAACAAAGCCATCCAACAAAACAAACACTACTTGCAGCCCCTGATGAGCAAAACAGAATAATAGAACACGGACTCCTAAAACCACAATGCCGAGCAAACCAGTAGCACCAGACCATCACACCATCTTCTTAGTCACCAAAATCACCAAGATAGTGTTGAAGCATACTAATAGATAGTTCAACCAAAACACCCTCTATAAGGTACCAACACAAAACTCCATAACTTCACCAGACTCCATTTGCTGCGTTGCCTTTAAATCAAGACAGAGTTGAGATCCAGGGAAATAACAGCTGCTGATACACCAGTGGAACCTGCTGAGATCCACATTGTTTTCCAATTTCACAGGAACATAATCAGCAGAGCTAATTTGATCCAAAGCCCTCAACCTCTATGGCTGTTGAACTGCACATCACTAGCACATGGAGCAAACTAGCAAAAACAAAGCTTTCCTGACTTAACCCAACAAAAACTCCACCCAACTCAGTACAGCAAAGCTCCTCCAAAGCATAACCTGATTTGCCTTAAATTACAAATGAAATCATTGGTTGTAAAATGAAACTCCTTCAGGTATGGATTCAACCACAGAGCAATCCTAGTCTTGATCAACTCACATAACTCAACCAAATTTGGGTTAGCTGCCTTAAAAACACATTCATTTCTAAGTTTCCATATTGACCACAGCACAACCAATGGGATAGCACTCCAAATCTTCCTTTCCAGCCTCTTCATCATTCCTCATGCCCACCATAACAGCAACTGATCCACCGAGCCTGGTAATGCCCCTTGAGTCCCCCACCAATTCAATATATCAGCCCATACACTCCACACAAAGGGACAGCATATTAAAACATGGTTCACAGATTCAATTTTTGCCTTACAAAACACACATAATCCAGCCTCATTCCCATTCAGGACACCAATTCTTTGTAAGAACTCAGCTGTCTTGATTCTCTTTTTCCAAGCTAACCACCCAAATACTTGTACTTTAGGAGGGACAAAATTTAGCCACACCAACTTACTAATTGGGAGATTTGGTCCAAGATTAAGAGCAGCAAACCTATACAATGTTGCTACAGAGAACTGACCTGAAGTTGATGTTGTCCAGACAGGCCTATCCACCTGATCAGATCTCACTGCAGGTCATGTTGCTAATTGATTCAGGAGATTTTGTAGCTCCATCTCCTCTCATACATACAACACTCTTCTGAATGATAGATTCCATACTCCTAGGGCATCTTTCCTATCATAGATATGCCTCAGAGTATCACTTTTCTCTAAAGACAATCTATATAGACTTGGGAACTCATCTTTTAAACAGAGTTACTGACACCATTTATCAGACCAGAAGCTAATCCTTCTACCATCCCCAACTTCCAACTGAAAATTGTTCACAAAGACCTCTTGAAGATTGTTTCTCTGCTCAACAAAGGCTGTGATGTCTTTCCAAACAGCTGACTGGTTACTGCTAGGAATAGAGGATGGCAGCCAACTTGCAACCTTCAACTTATACCTGCTACATATAACCCTTTTCCACAGAGCTTCACTCTCACACCCAAACCTCTACCACCATTTTAGTAATAAGCAGATGTTAACCTCTTTCACCCTGCTAATGCCTAACCCTCCTTGTTTCACACTTTTGCAGAGATCGCCCCATCTAACTATATGGAGTTTCCTCTTAAGTTCTGAACCACCCCACAGAAACGCAGCTTGGAGCCTCTCAACTTCTTTAGCAACCCCTTCAAGCATTCTAAAAAGTGACAGATAATACACTGGTAGTGAAGATAGGACAACTTTAACAAGTGTTAATCTCCCAGCAAAAGACAGCAATTTCCTTTTCCACCCAGCCAGCCTACGTCTAATTTTATCCAAGATAGGTTTCCATGTAGCTTTCTTCTTTGGATTAACCCAAGGTAACTGATTGGCAAGGCCTTCACTTTGCAATTCAAGATTGACGCAAAGGCAACCATAGTATCATCTGGGACCCCCACACCACACACAACACATTTATGGTAGTTAATTTGCAGCCCAGATAGTAACTCAAAGCATCTTAGCACCCTTTTCAAGTTCCTCACATCATCAACCTCTGCTGCACAGAATAATAGTGAGTCATCAGCAAACTGAAGATAAGATAACACAACACCATTTGAGCCAACCTTTACTCCTTGGACCAGACCTAAAGCCTGAGCTCTGGATAATAAGATATGTAGCCCTTCTACAACTAAATTAAATAGGAAAATTGACAAAGGGTCTCTTTGTCTTAAACCCTTTTACGGACTGAACTCTCCAGTTGGTGACCCATTAACAAGCACTGATATCCTAGTAGATGTTACACATTCCTTGATCTAACTGGTCCACTTAATTTCAAACCCAAATTGAGACATCATATAGAATAAGAAACCCTAATTAATGGAATCAAATGTCTTCTCAAAATCCAACTTAATAATTAGCCCCTTCTTTTTTGACTTCTTCCACCCATCTACCACCTCATTAGCAATTAACACCCTATCTAAAATGTTCCTACCACTTAGAAATGCTGTTTATGTTTCACTAATTATATGTGTGTAGACACCCCATTTTTGACCGTCCTCAAGACTTGGACGTCATCGTTTGAACACTCGATGATCTTCTATGCTCGTGTTCGTTTTGAGTTCTCGGAGGTCTCGGTCATGCGCCTTGCCTCAAGATCTCTCAACTTGACTGTTTTGTGCTTGGTTGTGGACCAAACACTTGTGTTTTTGCTTTTAAGGGAAGAGGGTGGCTTGTTGGCCATTTTCTCAACCCATCGGCCAAGGTTTGAAGCCATCGGCCCTTTTTTCTTGCCATCGGCTAAGAGTGTTGGCCGATCAGCACCTTTTTTGGTCGGTCGGCCACCTTTGTTGGTCAATCGGCCATTTTTTCCGGCCGACCCATTTCTATCTGCTTTTGGCATATATTTTGTGCCAGCTGGCACGCACAATTCCCCCCCTCCATACACGTGTATGGAGGGATTTGAACCAACACTTAACTTCTCTTTGAAGCTTTGAATTGGACTTCCTATAAAAGGAGAGCCTCCTCTCCCTTTCCAGGGGTTCAGCCAACTAATATAGAAGATATACATCACTCTCTCTCTATATCTCCTCTCTCTTTATTGTTGTGTGTGTAATAGTGTTCCAAAGGGTGTTTTTGTTCATATTTTTGCACTAAAGCACCTAGTGGTACACTATCCCTTAGTTACTGAGGTGCTAAGGAGTTGATTTCAGAGTTTTTGAGTTGGTTTTGATCAGAAGGAGGTGCTGGAGTTGGTGTTCTTGAAGTATTCTTCAAGGGTGAGAAACTACTCTTTTATTCTCCATTTTTGCTGAAGCTTTTAGCAATACTTAATACTGTTTTAAGCTTAGTGTCCAACTGAAAAAAAGTTCTATTTTTGTATGCTAAATATGTTTGTTTAAGGTTACTTTTGGGTTGGGGGTTGTCTACCCCCTCTTAGGCCTTATTTGGCCTTATTTTGTGACCTTCTTCTTGAGCTTCGAAACCTTTTTGTTTTGACCTTCTCACCACTGAAATCTAGAGGATTTTCAGTGGTGGAGAAGTGGTTTTGAAGTCTTGAATAGGGGAGGGACACCCCCCTCCCTTTGTGTCTCATTTACATGTATTGTTGGCTCACCATAGTAGTATGTTTGCTTAGCATGTTTTGGCCCCATTTCAGCAAGTATTTGGTGTTATCTTGGCATGATATACCTCTGTTTTAAGTTGATTTGTTAGTCTCTTGCATGCACCATGTACTTGCCTTGTAATCCTTTCTATTGCCTTAACATGTATCTTGCATTTGGACCATCATGCTTGCATATTTCGGCTCAACTCCAAGGAACTTTTAGTCATGTTTCACCATGTTTAAGCTCTGTTTGGTGTTGATTTGATCATATATGTATTGCTTTGTATAGCCTTAGTTCATCCTAGCTCGTTAAGCTTTGTGCACCAAGTTGCTAGCATGCATTGTTCTGACTATTCTCATGATTTGGCATCATTTGAAATCACATTTTAGTCCATGTAGTGTAGCCACACACTTATATTTTCCATCTTGTCAATGCTTTGAAGAGTTGTTGTTTTGCGCCTTAGGATTGGGCCATTGTGTATGCTCATGATTAGGTTTTTGGGATGCCATCTCATTGGGTTTTGGGGTTTATTTTAACCTATTATAACTCTATTTTTCATTGCATAATTCATGCCATGTTTGGTTGTGATAGGCGTAGTGTAGTGCTCCCTGTGTAGCCTTGCATGCCCCTTGTTTGTGCCCATCTTTTTTAGCATGTTTTGGCCTCATTCCATGCATGTTCTAGCCTTGTTTTGGCCTGCCCTAGGACTGTCTTAGGTCACTTTGGCCCTTTGGGGCTTGGTTGATATGGCCATGGTGAGAGCCCCTTGACTAGCTTTGGGCATTGAGCCCATTAGCATGCTATGCTTCACTTGTGTATATGATTTGGCATCATTCTTCACATGATTTCAGAACTCATTGCATTGTCATGTTCTCATGTTTATCCCATTTTGCTCATGGTTGAGGATTGTGCATCGTTGCCTAGCTTACGGATCCATGTATGTGCATGCATGACTCTCTTTTTGGTACCTTGATTTGGGTGTTTTGGCTGCTGTTTTTGGTATGGCTGAGGTCTACCCATCTTTAGTGTAAGTCCATGGATCATGCATTTGTGTATTGTTGTATGCTTATCGCGTTGCATGTTGTTGCATCCTTATGGTTGGTGTCATTGTTGCATGCCTATCACTTCGTGTATTTCCATATCTAGGTTGCATTGTAGTATTGCATACTTGTTGCATTGCCATGCTGTTTGCATGTTAGGTTGCATCACATTGCACTTGGCATGCTCATGTTACATGGCCTTACATTCCCACGTTGCATTGTACTTGGTTGCATGCATTGTATTGTGTTTGGTTTGGGGTGTCAAACCAAACATGAGGGCCGAGGGACGTTTCGTACTTAAAGCGACGAAACGTGCCTCAACCCTCGGTTGCTGACATTCTTGATCAAGCATGATAGAGTTCAAGGCATTCATATGTTTTGTTGCATTCATTCCACATTAATTTGCACACTTGGCACCTTTGGCCATCATGCATTGAAATGCGTGATTGGGGGTCCGAGGGTCGAGAGCCATACTCCCTTGAGTTTATAGCATGATAGGGAGGGTGGTTGTGCACACATTATCTTGTAAATGCCTTGCCATGCACTGTCTGTCCTCTGCTGCAACAAAAACAGAATTCTGCAGGAAGATATGGCCGGTCGGCCATCTTCAGTGCCGGCCGCCTACCAAAATCTGGCCGAGAGCCTTACAAATGGTCGATAACCATTTTCCAATGGCGGTGGTCCTATCTCTTGGCCAGTAACATCACACAATGCTTAGGGAGTGGTTCAGAAGCATCATTGAGACTTGTGCAGTTTTCAGAGGAGCAAAACAGTGCAAACAGAGGCAACATGTGGCATGGCAACGGGTTTTCGAGCGAGGCGATCGAGCATGCATCATTCAATCATTCCGAGGTGGAGCTGCGGCGGCCTCCTTTTGTAATTAATTTGTTAATTAATTAAGGGTTTGTAATAATTAATGCTAGGATAGTTTATTAATCATTTGGTCTGTATTATTTATTCGAACCCTCCGTCGAAAGGGCGAATTTTGTAATAAGTGTGTGTGCGTGTGTGAATGTCTTCCAACCCCACGTCTTTCTCCTTTTTACTTACCTGCTTTGAATGGTTAGTTTTAGGTCATGTTTTAATTAGCATACTTATGTCAGCATGTTTGCATACATTCATTCGTATTGCACGCACCAGGCTCAGCGCATCATTCTAATTGCATAGTATTTCAATTCCAACTTGAATACGTGTATCGAGTTGTCACATTTCACATGCCATTCTTAGATTAGCCGAGTCTATTCTAGTTGCATTTTGCATGTGTTGCATTAGCCATCTTAACATGAACTAGGATCATGCATGATTTCTAACTAGTTTCTTGTTTTGGCTCGGAGTACACCATAAGTGTTTATGCTTTAGCATTTTGCATGTGTATAAGTGTTAACATGACAGCATACTTTCCATGAGGCTAGTTGCTTATGTGATATAACTGCCTGAATGCCTGTTGGTGAAGGTTGCGTTGCTTGAATTAGGCTAATTCATTGAAATCCGTGATTTAGCCTACTTGCGAGTAGCAAACTTCAAACCGCCTTCCAAACAAACGGATAGGCAATGCTTTGTTCCAAATTAGGCGATCTAGTCTATACTTGTGTGTTGTGCGCATCACCTAGTAATTCTAGCTAATTAACTAAAATAAGAACGCATGTGTTTTCAAAAACGAGATATCATATTTAGTAGTGGCCGATCTTTGATCGGGCGAACGGGGGTGCTCATAGCTGACCTTCCCCAATCGTACCCAAGTTCTCGAGCCGAGGCAACTTTGGTGATGACGGACACGCGACCTTAGGCAACGAGTCAGGGTTTCCTAAATTTTCTCAAAAATAAAATATTTAGGTGGCGACTCTGTATCTGGCAAAGCAGTTCATGTTTGGCACTTCTTTCTTAAAAATCAATTTTCCAAAACTATTTGCCGGATTTGGACTCTTTGGTGATTTATCAATCTTGCATTGCACTTTGCGAGATCAGATTAAGAACCGTGACATTTGAGTCCGAACTGTAACAAGCCCAAATGAACAAAACGGGATTTTTCCCGAGACATTCGGGGACGTCTACAGTTTCTGGCGACTCTGCTGGGGAGTTTGAGAACTTGACTCGAACTCATGATATCTTGTTTTGATTACACTTATGTGTCTCTTTGCATTGCATTTGCATTGGTGCGCCTAGGACACCGTGTTTGCCGTATGCTATTCCTAAACGGTTTGCTGCAGACCTGCTTTGAGAAGCGTGCCATAAGGCTGACCGGTTGCGGGCTCTGCCATGACAGGAACACAAACCCCGGTTTTACCGGGGCACCCTTTTTGACCATTCGACCTAGTGCATATTCGGAATCCATAGTGACCATTCCAAACTAGGACAGGTTGCTACCCGATTATAGGTTGTTTGAAATTGCTGTGTGCGTAGTGAAACCCTAGCTCTTGACAATAAGACAGGGAAACCTTACCCCAACATAGGGGTGTTTTGGCCCTTACTTGCTTGTTATGTGCTTTTTGAGTTGACCTCTACAGGTATGCACGTATCGGTCTGCAAGTTTGGGTATCAGGCCTGCGGGCATCAGTATCAGTACCTTGAGAATCAGTTATATCTGCGGGTATCAGATTCAGATTTGGGGGCAGTGATTTGGGAACAGTGATCAATGGTTGAGAACAGTCCATTCAGTTTATATTTGCCAACTGTGTGTTGTCTTTATTTAAGTTGTTATGCTGCCCGTTTTTCTGTTCATTATTTCCTTATTATGCTTTATTTATCTTTTTGCAAGGTAGTTTAGCATCATTGATTCCGACCAGGCAGATATCCCCCGAGCACTTTGGATCTGAGGTCGTAGGCTTAATCGATCTAGGGATCTGATAGACGGACAAGCAGTGTTCCTTTCTTTACCCCCGGTTACCAGACGGAGGTCAAGAGGACGCAGTGTATCGGTGCAGCGGTCGCCAGATCAGTGGTTTACCCCATCAGTGGACAGTCAGGCTGAGGTCTTAGTTTCTACTGTAGGGATAGATATACCAGTTATTCAGCTAGATCAGCATAACATGACAGGAATGGAGGAGATGATGCGTCAGCTCCAGGAAAGTATGAAAACTATGCAGCAGGACGCTACCCGTCAAGCAGAATTTGCCAAACAACAGGCCGAGGTCATGGCCCAACAGGCAGAGTTAATCGCCAGGTTACAACAGCAAGCTGGAGCATCTACTTCACACCAAGTTCCTCCCCCACCAAGAGTTCCCATACTCGGGGAGACAGCACCCGTCCAGGATGATACGGACGTTCTAATCGGGTCGGCTCCTCCCCCAATTCTACCTCAGCTATCCAAAACACCTATCAACCTGCCGGATTCCCCCTTTGAGTTCGAGGTGGACCCCATGGCATTAAAAGTGAGTAAGCTTGAAAAGCTGTTCAAGAAATCTCAGGGTGTAAATTCCATTCTGGATATTGAGGATGGGTACAACGACTCGGCCGTGACGCTGCCAGATCGGTTTAAAATGCCACACATCGACCGTTTTGACGGGTCTGAGGATCCTATGGTGCATTTACAGTTGTTTTCATATATACTGAGGCCGATGGGCCTCTCCAGATTGCAGAAGCTTTCTTTGTTTGGCCGGACCTTGTTAGGTGTAGCGGCCATCTGGTATGCAAAACTGGAAGATTCCGTCAAGAGAAACTGGGAGGAGATGGCCGAGACCTTCATAGCTCAATACTCCTACAACACACAGATCGAGGTCACAACTCGTGATCTCGAGACCACCAGGCAAGAACCAAAGGAGAGCTTCTCCGATTTTGTGACCTGGTAGAGGGCCAAGGCCTCGATGATGACCATCAGGCCTGTTGACAAAGATCAGATTCGGATGGTTGTGCGCAACCTCTAGCCCAAGCTTATGCAGAAGATGATCGTTCTCCCCCTCCCCACCGTTGCAGATTTACATGAGATAGGGGTGCAGATCGAAGACGCTATGAAGTAGGGCCTCATTGATAATGAGAGAGAACAGCCCAAGAGAACATTCAACCGCAGTACGAATGCAGGCACGAGCAGTGCTGCAGCTGCTAGATCTTCAGATGTGAGTATGGTTACCAACACCAATACCCCAAGAGCCCTTGCGGCTACGCCATTCACCGGTGCGTCCGGTAGTAGCTCGCAAACAGCCAGATACACACCTAAAGGCCAAAGAACCTTCACTCCACTATATATGCCCCTGTTCAAAGCTTTGGGGGTTTTAATCAGAAAGGGGCACTTAAAGCCCTAGAGCCGCGGCCATTGCCAGAAAAACTTCCCCCCCCCCATAACCTGGTGAAGTACTATGCGTTTCACCAACAGCATGGTCATGACACCGACCAGTGCTATAGATTGCGTCACGAGATTCAAGATCTCGTCGACAACAGGGTGATCGTGCCTCCGGAGAAACCGAATGTCACAACCAACCCTCTCCCACCACATAACCAAGCTCCACCTCCCAAACACATCAATATGATCCAAACTGGGGTTGTGCCATACGACCCTAGTATATATATCACCCCTTCTCACCTACCCAAGCCGGAGGTGTTCATTCCTGACAGCACTGACTTGTGCGTGTTGGACATCTCCCAAACCCAACCTGAAACGGTGGTGGTAGCTATCAAAGATAGAAGTGGGTCAACTGCGGAGGCAGATGAGAAAGCAAATACAGAGCCTGAGAGGTCTGCAAGCTTCGTGTACAACCCGAGCGGTTACATTACATCAGCAGGCCAGGCTAGGACAAATGTGGAATTGCCAGTGGGCGTAGGGATTTGTGTAGTCCGGGAGGATGGATTCAATCAGGGGCTAGATGACTTAGCAGATCTGGAGGAGGACATCCCGAACTTTCAATTCTTCAACGAACAAGACTCGGGAGACGTGACAGTCAACTGGTTTGATTTGGATAGGGCAGCCGAGTCTACTGGGTGGCTTGACGACCAGCCGGATGTTGTTGAACAACCTCAGCTAGAACAGGGTCCGTCAGGGACAGGGACATCAACTGTGGCCGGAAGGGCCGGGAATCTGGATGCATCGCCGGAGAGTACCGATGTTAAGAATTTTGCTCGGGATCTGGGCAATTTGAATATAGGAGATGTTGAACAGCAAGCTGCGCTGAAGCAGTTTGAGCGGGAAAGGATCGAAGATTCTGAGAGGGTCAGAAAGGCCAAAGCCCCTGTAGGGACAGAACGTGTTGTGTGCACAGGAGCAGGACATGCTGCGGGCACGGGAACAGAAGGTGCTGTGGGCACAAGAATAGTTGTGGCAGAACCGGACAGGTGTCTGTCGGCTGCCGATGGCATGTGGTGGGAAGATGACGATCTATGTCTTGCCCACACAGATGAGGACTGGGGGAGTAACCAGCTGGATGATACCTGGTACATTGGCGAAGTTGATCAAATGACTAGGAGTGGGCGGTATTTCAAACCCCCACACCTAGATCAACTAGAGGCGTCTGGGAAGGACAGGGAGGCAGACAAGCAGAAAGAAAAGCTACTCGAAAAAGAGGCTATGCTAAAACAACTGAAGAAAATACAAGCAGACATCTCCATCTGGGGACTGCTGATGGCTTCAAGAGTACATAGACAAGCTGTCCTATTTGCAATGGACAAAGCCAAACTCTCAATAGACACCACGCCTGAGCAGCTGGTAGGATTGGTTTTTCCGGAAGGAGCTTCCCCGACATTGACCTTTTCTGACAAGGAACTGCTGCCTGAGGGCGTAAACCATAACAAACCGCTCTACATCTCCGTGGAGTGTAGAGACAAGTGGGTACCGGTAGTTCTTGTCGATACAGGATCCGCCATTAACGTGTGCCCGTCAAGGACAGCATATGCAATCGGGTTGAAACCCGCGGACTTTGAGCCAACTGCCCAGGTGATACGAGCATATGACAATACAAGCAAAGAGGTGATGGGGACCGTGAGGATTCACACTAAGGTTGGTCCGGGACAACACAAGATTGATTTTCATGTCTTGGACGTTCCTGCAACCTTTAATCTACTCTTGGGGCGGCCGTGGTTGCACCAGGTAAAGGCAGTCTCTTCCACCCTGCATCAGATGTTAAAATACCCCCACGGGAAGGGGATGGCTATAGTTTTTGGGAATTCGTCAATCCATCCGCCGCCAGAAGTGTCTACACCAGTTTTGGAAATCGAGCATGGCGCGGAGGATGTGCTCCTATCAGGTTTTACCCTAGCCGAGGCCCGGGTCGTTCAGAACATCTTAGTTGTTGATGAGGGGTTATATATCAGTGCGCAGTCTGTGTACCTTATGAATAAGCTTCAACATATCCCTGGGATGGGACTAGGTAAAAGTGGCCGGAAGGGCATTGCAGTATCGGCCGAAGTGCCGCATAACCCGCATACCTTTGGTTTGGGTTATCTGCTCACCAAAGAGGACTGGGTAAGAAAGGGCAAAGAAATGGCCAGGAGAGCCAGAGCCAAGCAGACCGGGAGGCATTTTGATTTGATGCATCGGCCTATTCAGGGCACCCTGAACGGACGCTTCGTCTGGGAGGGGGAAGACTTTCCATTCTGCGGCTTCCCAGAGCCATGGTTGAACGCCGAGAAGAGGCGCCTGCCGGGTTTCGAGATCTTCTTTGACTTACAGTTTATCGGGGACGATGTTGCCGAGGAGCAGACAGACCCATCAACTGAAGTTGAGCAGTATAAGGAAATGGATTCCGAGAGCACCGAGATTGAAATGGGGGTAGCACTGGCTAGTCTACTATCAGATCCTCCGATTGCGCATGAGTGCTTGGGGGATGATCTCTCAGTGTCCATGATTGGGAATGAAGCGGTTGCGAGCCCATCTGCAAACATTTTGGATGCGTCCATTGCACCTTCCCTCGTCTGGCAGTACGAGGAAGGCTTCTTATCGAGCAACACCGGGTCAGGTAGTGAGCCGAAATCTAATTCCACCGAGTCTTGTGAGTCGGAATCAGGTTCCATCTCGTCTGAGTCTGAGTCCGGTATTCCTGGGGGTGACAACCCGAATGCCGCGGTCCTATCTAGGTCGTCTTTTTCTTTTTCCTTTGAGTCTGTTGTAATAGAGGAATCAAGCGACTTGGAAGTGATTAATGAGATTGAAGTGGCTACGGCTTTTGAGTATTTTTCTGTGCCTTTGATTTATTGCATTAATTCAGACTTTCAAAACTTCGATGAAAACGACGAGGAAGAAATTCCTCCGGTTTTGAAATATTTGCTAGAACAAGAGCAGGAGAGGTTTGTAAAACCGCTGGTGGACGAAATCATCCAAATTAATGTTGGTACTGAGAAGGACCCGCGGCTAGTCCAGATCGGGTCCACGTTGTCTTCGGAGGAGTGCAAGCGCTTAGTCGCTTTATTAAAAGATTTCAAAGATGTTTTCACGTGGTCCTACGAAGACATGCCTGGAATCGATGCTGAGATTGTACAGCACCGGATCCCTCTTGACCCAGAGGCCCGACCTGTCAAACAGAAACTCAGAAGGATCCGCCCCGGCTGGGCCATCAAGATCAAAAAGAGGTCACCAAGCAAATTGACGCAGGGTTCCTGCTGGTATCTAAGTACCCAACTTGGTTGGCCAACATAGTTCCAGTACCGAAGAAGGATGGCAAGATTCGAGTATGCGTGGATTTCAGAGATTTGAACAAAGCCAGTCCGAAGGACGACTTTCCACTGCCGCATATCGATGAGTTAGTGGACCTCACAGCAGGGCATGCATTGCTCTCATTTATGGATGGCTTTTCAGGCTACAACCAGATTGTAATAGCACCCGAAGACCGAGAGAAGACTGCTTTTACCACCCTGTGGGGGACCTATTGTTATAGGGTTATGCCGTTTGGGCTGAAGAATGCTGGAGCTACATATCAACGGGCTGCGACCACGATATTGCATGACATGATCCACAAAGAGGTTGAGGTGTACGTAGACGACATGATTGTCAAGTCCAAAGAAAGAGAGGGCCACTACACCGCCTTGCAAAAGTTCTTCCAAAGGATCAGAGAATTTCGGTTGCGGCTGAATCCTCAGAAGTGTACGTTTGGTGTTACAGCAGGGAAAATGCTGGGGTTCTTGATTACACAGAGAGGTATCGAAGTCGACCCTTCCAAAATCAAGGCCATCTTAGAAATGCCACCACCGAGGACTGAAAAGGAGGTGCGAGACTTTCTGGGTAAAGTGTAATTCATAAGACAGTTTATTGCTAAATTAACCTTGACTTGTGAACCACTCTTTGGTCTTCTGAAGAAAGGAAAGAAATTCTAATGGGACGGCCGATGCCAAGCTGCTTTTGAACAGATTAAGCAATACTTACAGAACCCACACGTGTTGTCACCGCCTGAGCCGGGGAAACCGTTGATTTTGTACCTTTTAGTAACTGAAACTACAATGGGCTGCATGCTTGCACAGGAGTCTGAGGACAAATTGGAGAGAGCTATCTACTACTTAAGCAAGAAAATGCTGGAGTACGAGACCCGCTACACCCCACTGGAAAAGGCTTGCTTAGCCTTGGTATGGGCTACCAGGAAGCTGCGGTACTACCTGTTAGCTCACTCTGTAATGTTGATTTCAAGATTAGATCCCATCAAATATCTCTTCGAGAAACCGGCACCTACGGGTAGGCTAGCTCGTTGGTTGCTTCTGCTTTCCGAATTCGATCTGAAGTATGTGACACGCAAGTCGGTAAAGGGGAGAGCGGTAGCAGAGTTCCTAGCCGATCACCCAGTTGAAGGGGATGAAGTAGTTGAATACCTATTCCTAGACGAGGCCATTCTGCATGTTGAAGAAGAGTTTTGGACGATGTACTTTGACGGAGCGTCAAACCAATACGAGTATGGGATAGGGGTGTTGCTAATAGCGCCCGACAATCCGGTATATCTCTAGCATTCAAACTCCGATTCAAAGTCTCGAACAATGAGGCAGAGTATGAGGCGTGTATTGCTGGACTAGAAGCAGCCCTAGAACTAGGGGCAAAACGGTTGGACATCATCGGGGACTCGAACCTTGTTGTATCTCAAGCAAAAGGAGATTGGAAAGTCAAAGAAGAAAAGATGAGAATATACCACCAGACCTTGGACTTGCTGATCCCTCGATTTGAGAAGCTGAACTTCGCTCATCTACTAAGAGAGAACAACAGGTTCGCAGATTCACTAGCAACTTTATCTTCTATGATAGGCATCCCTTTTGGAGTCCGAATGCGTCCGATCATCATCGAACAAAAATTTACGTCGGCCTACGAGCTGATTGCCGTCTTAGATGAGGTTCAAGATGAGAACCCCTGGTATTACGATGTCTGGAACTTCTTGGAAAAAGAGGCGTATCCACCAGGGGCAAATGCCAAGGACAAAAGGGCAATTAGAAGAATAGCTGCTCAGTTCATCGTCTGCGGAGGAAAACTGTACAAGAGAGGTCATCTCGGGATGCATAAGTTATGTGTTGATGCTGGAGAATCGAAGCGCCTGATGGAGGCCATCCACCGAGGAGAGTGCGGAGCACACATGAACGGGGTGATGCTAGCCCGGAAAATTCTCAGACAGGGTTACTACTGGTCCACTATGGAGAAGGATTGTATTGGTTTTGTCTAGCAATGCCACAAATGTCAGATCCATGCGAACCGCATGAACGTTCCGCCGTCGAAGCTGTACAACATGACTTCGCCATGGCCATTTTTCAGTCTGGGGGATTGATGTGATCGGGGCTATCACTCCGAAGGGGTCTAATGGGCATGAGTTCATTCTGGTCGCGATAGACTATTTCACAAAGTGGGTTGAGGCCCAATCTTATGCGGTGTTGAAGGCATCGCACGTTGCAAAGTTCATCAGGAACAACATCATCTGCCGCTATGGGGTCCCGAACGAGATTATTTCAGATAATGGTTCCCACTTCAAGAAGGAAGTGATCGACTTGTTGGAGAAATACAACGTGGATTTTCATAAGTCATCTACATATCGGCCGCAAACCAACGGAGCAGTTGAGGCCGCCAACAAGAACATCAAGCGTATTCTGTAGAAGATGGTGGAAACCTACCGGGACTGGCCAGATAAGCTGCCGTTTGCTCTGTGGGGCTACCGGACTTCAATTCGAACTTCTACTGGGGCGACTCCGTATTCCTTGGTTTATGGGATGGAGGCCGTCTTGCCTATCGAAATTGAGGTTCCGTTGTTGCGAATACTGGCCGAGTGTCAGATAGCTGAGGCAGATTGGCAGTAGAGCAGATTCGAGGAACTCATGCTCTTTGATGAGAGAAGGCTGAAAGCACTGTACCATGTTCAGGGTTATCAACGACGAATTGCTAGGGCTTTCAACAAGAAAGTTAAGTCTAGGAATTTGAAAGAAGGAGATTTGGTGCTCAAAGACAACTGAGCTCCCATCCACGACCCTAGGGGCAAGTTCAGACCTAATTGGACTAGTCCTTACATCATCAAGTCTATCTGGTCGGGTGGAGCTGTCGTTCTGATGGACCTAGATGGCCTAGAGTTCTCTCAACCAATCAACATGGACAAGTTGAAGAAATATTTTCCCTGAGAGGCTCGCTAAGCCGAAAACCCGAAAGGGCGACCTAGGCAAAAGTTAGAGTACAAAAAATTTGAAATGATAAAAACTGAGCTCGCAAGGTTGAAAACCTGCAAAGGGCGACCTTGGCAAAAGTTAGAGCATAAAAGGTGAGGGTTAATACACGAGTAAACCTGAGCCGAACTACGTAAGGCTTAATTCCCATCTTTGGGATACGTAGGCAATTTCATTTTGAAGTCCAGCCATAAACACTTCCCCGATCAACTTTGTCCATGTGATCGCCTTGGTCATCTTTGTCTATTTAGCATTCAAGAGCTTGGTAGTGATCTCCGGTGCAGTGCTACTCAGACTAGGGGCAACTTTCCAATTGCTGGGATCCAGGGTTGTGCATCTCAGTGACAAATCTCAGGCGAGTCCAGTTCTGATCCATATCGAAAATGGTTTTGAGAAGTTTTAATAAAAGTTGATTTTGTTCAAATTAATCTTTTTACAACTTAGACCATTTTTGGACCAAATGGAAAATTTTCAGTACCACAACTTTCAATTTCATCGATTTCAACACAGAGTTCTCTTACTCTTGAATACAAAATTGAAGTTGCTTTTCATTACATTTATAAAGAAAACTTGAAAGTTCTTATTAAAGCAAATAAATTGGGGGCATAGTCAGGTGTTCCTGTGTCCTCTCCTAGAGCTAGTCGAAGCCTTTGATGCCAAGCTGGGCCCGATCTGTGCCTCTTCATTGAGCCAATCTAAGCACTCATCAGAGAGGGTGTAGCTGAAAGTGGGAGCGGGGGCCAGAAGCTCTCTCGTCCTCTATGCCGTGGCATACCGAGCTAGCTGCGCGCCTCGGACCGGAAATGTAGCGGGGTACTCAATCCCCTCCTCTGGGCAAGTTTGATCATGTCTGAACTGGCGCCGGAACCGGAACAGAAAGTAAAACACGCAGTGTGTCAGGCCAATCAACTGGATCCTGGGCTGACGGGTCATGCTATAGCTCATTGACGGTAAATTGAGCCAAGGGCAGCGCCAAGCAATGCGATCCGCAGACAAATTGCACATCTAGCTGTACCACCATCCTTCATCCGGAGCATCGACCAGACGTCGTCGGGAGAAATAGCTGCAAGCAGAATATGCCGAACACGAGTCCACAACTCTCAACTTGTCCATCAACCACACCTGGGGAGGGATGAAAAATGAGAGAATAAAGAATAGAGAGGTATACATTGAGAGAAAAAGTGAGCAAAAGGGTTTTGAGAGAAAAATCGAGCCTGAGGCCGAGTGATGCGAGCAATATATATGTGAGACAGGGTGGGAAATAATACCTGCAACAGTAGTGGACTCCCTGCAAACCTAGCCGTCTCCCGACGATAAAAAGCATCCAAGCCCATCAATGTCTCGGCCAATGTCATGGCGATGCAGCTTTTGCCCTCTTTCAAGCCCTCGGCGACCTCAATCAGAATAGTGCTAAACCCGCCGGAGCCTAGGGCGAGTAAGAAATGAGATAGCATGCATAAACGAAGCGCGTGTCGCCAATGACCTTGCCAATGACGATCGCCGCGATCACCGGCTTCAGAAAATCGACAAACCAAGCTCGGAATGTCCAGCTCTCCATCATGAATCAATGACCGAGCGTCATGCAAAGTAAGGCCGCACATCCTTCCTAGCGCTTGGACATGGCCAAGCCGGAATTGAGGCAAGATTTCTTCATCGCGCTCGGATTCCATTAAAGCTTGGAAGTCCTCGAAAGTGGGACACATCTCTTGGCCGCCAAAGCTAAAGACGTGTGTCACCGGATTCCAAAACCTTGTCGCGGCATGGAGGAACGGAAAACGTAGCGGGGTGCGACCCAAAGTGAATAGTGCGTTTATGCCGAAGCCTCGAAAATTCAGCTTTTCCGAGCCATCCAAGTTGGCAATCCAAGTTGTGAGATTTTGGGTAAGAAACTCTTCCATTTGGTGCAAATCAGTGTTGTAATGAGGAAAACTACGAAGCTGGGGCTTTTGTAGAAGATAAGGTGTTGAGTGGAAGACAGGTGTCAACATTATGGAGGTGCTTGCCATTTTTGGCCAATCGGCCAAAAATAGTGCCGACCGACCATTCCTTTTGGCCGATCGGCTAAAAATGTTGGCCGATGGCCATTTCCTATGGCCGGTGACCTTTCCCTTTGGCCAGTGGCCTCCCATCTTACTCCCTGAGCTGTTTATATATTGAACATGCTGAGAATTTGTGACTGGCACCACTTCCAATGACTTCTGATGATGATTTTGCGAAGTCGTGCCTATTACTTCGATTTGTTTATCGAGTTGTTGTACATTTGCTTATCGAGTTGTATTTTACATTCTTTAAGTCTTTGCTTTGCTTATCGAGTTGTATTTACAGTTGGTTAGCTTATCAAGTTCTTTGTTTTGATTATCGAGTTGTTTTTTTTGTCGTTACTCGGTTCACTACATGATTATTACGATGTGAGTGCTTAATTTTCAAACAAAAGTTCAAATCTCATTTACATTGTTATGTAATGTGATGCGATGTAATGCGATGCATAGAATGTACAAATGTAACACTTTTTGAACAAAATAGCTGTTTCATTTCCATCATGTCTTTTGCAAAAAGTACATAGTTTTGAAAAAATAAAACCTGCCTGAGGCAGTACAATGTGCTCAAACTACCAGTAAAAAGAAAAATAAAGCAAAACAAAAAGAGGAGAAAAGCAACAAAATGTCTGAACAAAGCAAAGAAAAGAAAAAACAGCAGAATGTCTGGATCAATATCGGTGGCCTCAAGTGCGGGAGTCGGTCCTGGTCCTCTTCCTGGACGAGGGTCCAGGGCACCACCGCTATCTCCATAGTCAGAATCTAAGCTGTCTCCGGCCTCGCCCTGCGACGACGTTGCCCCCTCATCAGACTCATCGGGAGAAGGCTCTCGGGAACTGCTCTCAGCATGAGTGCGCCTATGTCTGCCCCGGCTATGGATAGTCATCCTCCGCCTGACTCCCCCTCCTCCTCGAGCAGGAACAGATGGTCCAGCTGGAGCACCTCCTGCGGCCGGAATTTGGAATGGGGCCTGAAAAGGACAAATGGCGAATGCTGTGAGCAGTATATCAGTACAGAATGCAGTGTATGAGTACAGTGTACGAATGCCGTGAGCAACGCTGTGAGCAGTATATGGGTTGCAGTGTATCAGTACCGTAAGTGCTGTATATCAAGTGCCGTGTTGATAGTGTGATGCATCAGATTATGTATAAAACCGATTGGGCAGAGTTTGAGACTGCAGTTGAAAGAACTTACCGGGATATTGTAGATGGTCAACAAGTCGATGCACCGTTGTAGCATCCCTACCGTTGAGGCTGTCAACTCCAGGGACTGGCGAGTGTACTCGATGGAAGCCTGCAAAAGTGTTGAAGTCATTAGTATTCTGCGAGATATCAAATGAACTGAAATGACTGTACAGAATGCAAAGTCTAGTAGTGCATACCAGGGTCGAGCCATAGACTCCGATGAGCTCATGATCAGCCAGAGGAGGAGCGAAGGGAATCTGATAAGTCTCCCCACCCTGCTCTTGGCATGTGATCGTCGCGGGCAACTTTGGCCATCTAGCTCTCTGTCCCCTTCGGGACCCACTCCTGCCTTGGGCCGGAGGTGCCCTCGGTGCCCTTGCTCCTGCTGCTGGCGCCGCTGGCCTCTCTCGCTCAGCTCGACGAGCACTAGTCAAAGGCCGCATGATATATGCCTGGATGTACTCGGCGTAATCGCCCTCGTCTCTAAAGCGCTCATAGCTCCAGCCAACCGTGTAGTCTCTCATCTCGTCTAAGGTGTACCTCTCAGTGTGCCTCGTGTGGGTATGAGGAGGTGCTGGAACTGTCTGCTCGAGCACGCCCAAGGTCTGTCGCAGGAAGCGCTCCCCAAAGTACCAAGCCCGGTAGACTGGGCCCTCTAGCAGAACTCTGAACCGGGCAGTCTCTCGAGCACCGGCATACCGCTCCCGAACTGCGTCAAGCAACGGGGCCCAAGGCTACCAAGTGATCTGCAAATAATACACAGTTTGTTATCTACTGTTATTGCGAGTACAATCTAAAGCGAAGTTGAAATGAACTGTAATGTTTGACATACCTCGGCCGCGGTGATGGTGTCAAAGTAGCGGCGGAAGAACAGGAAGGACTCCTGTGGCCTCCGCTCGCATCTCACATCGAAGCGGTGAGAAAATGGAACACCGAGAGGAATCTCCTCATCTGGCACTGGGGCAAGCCTAGGGAAATAGGTATACACCCACAACTGTATAATGTAACAGAGCAGATATAAGTATGCTTATCAGATAAGGCAGTATACAGATAAAGCAGAGTGCAGTATGTGCAGGATATTGTGCGGTATGTGTAGTGTGCAACCGGTATAAAGCAGATTGTATATGTACAGTGTGTGTGGTATATAGATAATGTACAGCAGAATTGAAAAGACAGAAAAGGGAACGTGTACCTCCCAGGCTCGCCAGTAGCCTCCAAGCAACTGCCCGCTGCAGCGGGAGGATGAGCTCATATATCCATAAAGAGTGGCCAAGCCCACGCCACCCCACCCCAGTCGTAGCCGCGAATCCTGGTCACATCCACAAGTGCACTCAGCAGGTAGAGGGCGACGGTGTTCGCCCGGTCGGCGAAGAGTGTGGTCCCCAGCAGGAACATAATGAAACCGCGAGTGTACTGCTCCTCCCCCTCTCGAGTAGTAGGTGTCTGGATTCGAAAGTGATCCTCGAACCATGAGTACCTCACAAATCTTGCCCGGGCAAGAGGTGGTTGAGTGGCAAGCAAGTATAGCTGAGCGGCGTCCCACTTGTCCATATCCGTATCAAAGAGGATCGGATCGCCCCTCACTCCAATGCCTGTGAGCATGGAGAAGTCAAAGGGAGTCATCGTCATCTCCCCGGTGGCAGAAAGGTGGAAGGAGTCGGTGGTGTCCCACCACCTCTCCACCAAAGCAGCAAGAAGGGGCCTGCTCGCAGTGAAGCGTGAGAGTCCTATGCAGAAGGTCCCAAAACCGGCCTGGTCGACAATATGATGGACCGCGTCGGGCAGCTCCATATAGCAACCTCGGGTGGCAGTGTTCCCATACCCCCGGACGGCATGGGAATCTCCCTGTGATCAAAACAAACAGTTGCGAAGCAGTGTTACAAATACAGGGTTGAATGCGCTCAGAATTGATGAAAATGCAGTGTGTGTGCATTTGTCAGAGTCTACACAGATATTGGGTGTGGGCATGCTCATAGTGAACTACAGCATATGATGTATCAATGTGTTTAAATTGTTCAGTTGAGAATGCAGTGCGTGTACATGTGTTCAGATTTAAACAGATATCGGGTGTGGGTGTGCTCACAGTGAACTACAGCATGTGATGTCTCAGTGTGTCTGAGTTAAGCAGTTAAAGAACAGAATCGACTATCGTAGTTATGTGTTCTACATTGTAGAAAATGAAACAGAGGAAGAATATACCTCAGAAGCGCCATAAGACAGATGTGACTCTAGCTCGCGCAACAAAAGCTCCAGTGGTGCACCCCGCGCATAGCTCCTGAAGTGGCGGATGCCATCGGGAGGCAACACGTGTATCGCCGGCCTATAAGTCGCCGGATCGAATGGCCGGACGTGAAGAGGTAGGAGCTCGACCTCGGGGTCCACGTCCATCTCCGGGGGAGTCCCACTACGTGGAATGTCATTCGCCATCTCAAAAGGAGCGTGAAAATGGCCGAGAATGTGAAAAACGGGCAAGAATGCGAAATGTCAACCCAAAAGTCAACCCTGAGAGGATGAAAAATGAAAGGAAAGGTCGGGGTGTGGGAAAGGCACGAAGATCGAGGTATGACTCGGGGAAAACAAACCCCAAACGGTGGAAACCAAGAAAAGGCCACTGAAACCAAGATTTGTTCGGTTCAAAGTGTGCGAAACGGGGAGAGTTCCGCGAATTGAACGATGGAAAAGTGTCGAAAATAAGAGAAAAACACGGATCGAAGAAAGAAAAATCACCTAGGGAGAGAGAGGAGTGATTTTCGAGCTAGGGTGAAGTGGAAATATAAGGTTTGGAACCTTATATTTAAAGACCCGTGGCCAAAGGACAAAACTGCCCCGACATTGCCATTTTTGGCCAGTCGGCCAAATTGTTAGCCGATCGGCTAAATAGTTGGCCGATGATCTTATTTTGTGGCCGATTGATGGCCGGTGGCCTCCCCTTGTGGTCGATGCACCTCCCACACCCTTGTTTGGGTCAGTTATATGGTTTGGCACCTTCATTACTCAAGACAGTGCAAGAAAGTGCACTTTTGAACCTTAACCGACCTTTGTGTTGACCTCGAGCCGTGTCTTCTGTGTGCGATGCTCGGTGCGCGCAAGGAGTATCCTTTCTCGTATCCTTTTGTATCTTGCAAGTTCTGCAAATCGCTTTAAATATGTTGTATTACGTTGCTTTGTTTTGACTGTAATAAGCACGCTCGTTACGCGTCTTGCATTGAACAAATGCCTCGTCTTGTTTTGAAGTTGCATCTCAACATCACGAATAACATGCCTTTTACCATGCTTTCGTTGAATATATGCCTTTCTCTGTTGTTGCATTGTTACACACATTATATGCGTTGTCGCGTATGCTTTATTTACATGTGTTTATGCACCTTCCCGCATTGTTACACACATTGTATGCGTTGTCGCGTATGCTTTACTTACATGTGTTTATGCACCTTCCTGCATTGTTACACACATTGTATGCGTTGTCGCGTATGCTTTACTTACATGTGTTTATGCACCTTCTTGCATTGTTACACACATTGTATGCGTTGTCGCGTATGCTTTACTTACATGTGTTTATGCACCTTCTCGCATTATTACACACATTGTATGCGTTGTCGCGTATGCTTTACTTACATGTGTTTATACACCTTCTCGCATTGTTACACACATTGTATGCGTTGTCGCGTATGCTTTACTTACATGTGTTTATACACCTTCCCGCATTGTTACACACATTGTATGCGTTGTCGCATATGCTTTACTTACATGTGTTTATGCACCTTCTCGCATTGTTACACACATTGTATGCGTTGTCGCATATGCTTTACTTACATGTGTTTATGCACCTTCTCGCATTGTTACACACATTGTATGCGTTGTCACGTATGCTTTACTTACATGTGTTTATGCACCTTCTCGCATTGTTACACATTGCTATACGTTGTCGCATATGCTTTACTTACATGTGTTCATGCTTTTCTTGCTTTACACATTGCTATACGTTGTCACGTATGCTTTACTTACATGTGTTCATGCTTTTCTTGTTTTACACATTGCTATACGTTGTCGTGTATGCTTTACTTACATGTGTTCAGGCTTTCCTTGCTTCACACATTGCATGCGTTGTCGCATATTGCTTTACGTACATGTGTTTATGTTTCAAATTGCATTGTCATACACCCCTCGGCTTGCGTTGTCACGCATGCCCTTCTTGCATTGTTATGCACCCCTTCCACCCACATTGTCATGCACCCCCTCACTTGCGTTGTCATGCACTTTTCAGTTGCATTGCTATGCATGTTTCTAACAATGTTGTACTTGTTAAGTTTCTTTCTTTTTTTAGGCACGATATTGTATGTACGGTTCATTTGAGGCTGGCGCGACCAGACGAACCGGACGGTATTGTATTCTTCGCGTCAGACGTAGCGAGAATTGTATAATTCTCTTACATCCTTTCTGCATGTAATTCAGTTAGATTTGTGTTCGCCTGCTTAAAACCGTTGCATGTTTTGCTTCGTTACAGCTTTCTTTGCATGATCATAAGTTATGTTTAGCATCGTGCATGTCCTTTGCATTTTGCCCCCGCCTGGGGGTACATATCTTTCCTTCTTGTATGCTTATCTAAGTCTTCGGCCTTGTCGAAAATGGATCGTCTCTGGGCTTTGACATTCACTCCCGTCATTGTTATGACTTTCGAGTTCTGTCAAAGAAGGGCAACTGTCAACTGTAGACACCCCATTTTTGACCGTCCTCAAGACTTGGACGTCATCGTTTGAACACTCGATGATCATCCATGCTCGTGTTCGTTTTGAGTTCTCGGAGGTCTCGGTCGCGCGCCTTGCCTCAAGATCTCTCAACTTGACTGTTTTGTGCTTGGTTGTGGACCAAACACTTGTGTTTTTGCTTTTAAGGGAAGAGGGTGGCTTGTTGGCCATTTCCTCAACCCATCAGCCAAGGCTTGAAGCCATCGACCCTTTTTTCTTTCCATCGGCCAAGAGTGTTGGCCGATCGGCACCTTTTTTGGTCGGTCAGCCACCTTTGTTGGTCAATCGGCCATTTTTTCCGACCGACCCATTTCTATCTGCTTTTGGCATATATTTTGTGCCAGCTGGCACAGCTGGCATGCACAATTCCCCCCCTCCATACACGTGTATGGAGGGATTTGAACCAACACTTAGCTTCTCTTGGAAGCTTTGAATTGGACTTCCTATAAAAGGAGAGCCTCCTCCCCCTTTCCAGGGGTTCAGCCAACTAATATAGAAGATATATATCACTCTCTCTCTATATCTACTCTCTCTCTATTGTTGTGTGTGTAATAGTGTTCCAAAGGGTGTTTTTGTTCATATTTTTGCACTAAAGCACCTAGTGGTACACTATCCCTTAGTTACTGAGGTGCTAAGGAGTTGATTTCAGAGTTTTTGAGTTGGTTTTGATCAGAAGGAGGTGCTGGAGTTCGTGTTCTTGAAGTGTTCTTCAAGGATGAGAAACTACTCTTTTATTCCCTATTTTTGCCGAAGCTTTTAGCAATACTTACATACTGTTTTGAGCTTAGTGTCCAACTAAAAAAAGTTCTGTTTTTGTATGCTAAATATGTTTGTTTATGGTTACTTTTGGGTTGGGGGTTGTCTACCCTCTCTTAGGCCTTGTTTGGCCTTATTTTATGACCTTCTTGTTGAGCTTCGAAACCTTTTTGTTTTGACCTTCTCACCACTGAAATCCAGAGGATTTTCAGTGGTGGAGAAGTGGTTTTGAAGTCTTGAATAGGGGAGGGAACACCCCCCTCCCTTTGTGTCTCATTTGCTTGTATTGTTGGCTCACCATAGTAACATGTTTGCTTAGCATGTTTTGGCCCCATTTCAGCAAGTATTTGGTGTTATCTTGGCATGATATACCTCTGTTTTAAGTTGGTTTGTTGGTCTCTTTCATGCACCATGTACTTGCCTTGTAATCCTTTCTATTGCCTTAACATGTATCTTGCATTTGGACCATCATGCTTGCATATTTCGGCTCAACTCCAAGGAACTTTTAGTCATGTTTCACCATGTTTAAGCTCTATTTGGTGTTGATTTGATCATATATGCATTGCTTTGTATAGCCTTAGTTCATCCTAGCTCGTTAAGTTTTGTGCACCAAGTTGCTAGCATGCATTGTTTTGACTATTCTCATGATTTGGCATCATTTAAAATCACATTTCAGTCCATGTAGTGTAGCCACACACTTACATTTGCCATCTTGTCAATGCTTTGAAGAGTTGTTGTTTTGCGCCTTAGGATTGGGCCATTGTGTATGCCTCCATGATTAGGTCTTTGGGATGCCATCTCATTGGGTTTTGGGGTTTATTTTACATATTATAACTCTGTTTTTCATTGCATAATTCATGCCATGTTTGCTTGTGATAGGCGTAGTGTAGTGCTCCCTTTGTAGCCTTGCATGCCCCTTGTTTGTGCCCATCTTTTTTAGCATGTTTTGGCCTCATTCCATGCATGTTCTAGCCTTGTTTTGGCCTGCCCTAGGACTATCTTAGGTCACTTTGGCCCTTTGGGGCTTGGTTGATATGGCCATGGTGAGAGCCCCTTGACTAGCTTTGGGCATTGAGCCCATTAGCATGCTATGCTTCACTTGTGTATATGATTTGGCATCATTCTTCACATGATTTCAGAACTCATTGCATTGTCATGTTCTCATGTTTATCCCATTTTGCTCATGGTTGAGGATTGTGCATCGTTGCCTAGCTTACGGATCCATGTATGTGCATGCATGACTCCCTTTTTGGTACCTTGATTTGGGTGTTTTGGCTGCTGTTTTTGGTACAGCTGAGGTCTACCCATCTTTAGTATAAGTCCATGCATCATGCCTTTGTGTATTGTTGTATGCTTATCGCGTTGCATGTTGTTGCATCCTTATGGTTGGTGTCATTGTTGCATACCTATCACTTCGTGTATTTCCATATCTAGGTTGCATTGTAGTATTGCATACTTGTTGCATTGCCATGCTGTTTGCATGTTAGGTTGCATCACATTGCACTTGGCATGCTCATGTTACATGGCCTTACATTCCCACGTTGCATTGTACTTGGTTGCATGCATTGCATTGTGTTTGGTTTGGGGTGTTGAACCAAACATGAGGGCCGAGGGACGTTTCGTATTTGAAGTGACAAAACGTGCCTCAACCCTCGGTTGCCGACGCTCTTGATCAAGTATGATAGAGTTCTAGGCATTCATATGTTTTGTTGCATTCATTCCACATTAATTTGCACACTTGGCACCTTTGGCCATCATGCATTGAAATGCGTGATTGGGGGTCCGAGGGTCGAGAGCCATACTCCCTTGAGTTTATAGCATGATAGGGAGGGTGGTTGTGCACACATTATCTTGTAAATGCCTTGCCATGCACTGTCTGTCCTCTGCTGCAGCAAAAACAAAATTCTGCAGGAAGATATGGTCGGTTGGCCATCTTCAGTGCCGGCCAGCTACCAAAATCTGGCCAAGAGCCTTACAAATGGTCGATAACCATTTTCCAATAGCCGGTGGTCCTATCTCTTGGCCGGTGACATCACACAATGCTTAGGGAGTGGTTCAGAAGCATCCTTGGGACTTGTGCAGTTTTCAAAGGAGCAAAACAGTGCAAACAGAGGCAACATGTGGCATGGCAACGGGTTTCCGAGCGAGGCGATCGAGCATGCATCATTCAATCATTCCGAGGTGGAGCTGCGGCGGCCTCCTTTTGTAATTAATTTGTTAATTAATTAAGGGTTTGTAATAATTAATTAGCTAGGATAGTTGATTAATCATTTGGTTTGTATTATTTATTCGGACCCTCCGTCGAGAGGGCGAATTTTGTAATAAGTGTGCGTGCGTGTGTGAATGTCTTCCAACCCCACGTCTTTCTCCCTTTTACTTACCTGCTTTCAATGGTTAGTTTTAGGCCATGTTTCAATTAGCATACTTATGTCAGCATGTTTGCATACATTCATTCGTATTGCACGCACCGGGCTCGGCGCATCATACTAATTGCATAGTATTTCAATTCCAACTTGAATACGTGTATCGAGTTGTCGCATTTCACATGCCATTCTTAGATTAGCCAAGTCTATTCTAGTTGCATTTTGCATGTGTTGCATTAGCCATCTTAACATGAACTAGGATCATGCATGATTTCTAACTAGTTTCTTGTTTTGGCTCGGAGTACACCGTGAGTGTTTATGCTTTAGCATTTTGCATATGTGTAAGTGTTAACATGACAGCATACTTGCCATGAGGCTAATTGATTATGTGATATAACTGTCTGAATGCCTGTGGGTGAAGGTTGGGTTGCTTGAATTAGGCTAATTCATTGAAATCCGTGATTTAGCCTACTTGCGAGTAGCAAACTTCAAACCGCCTTCCAAACAAACGGATAGGCAATGCTTTGTTCCAAATTAGGCGATCTAGTCTATACTTGTGTGCTGTGCGCATCACCTAGTAATTCTAGCTAATTAACCAGAATAAGAACGCATGTGTTTTCAAAAACGAGATATCATGTTTAGTAGTGGCCGATCTTTGATCGGGCGAGCGGGGGTGCTTATAGCTGACCTTCCCCAATCGTACCCAAGTTCCCGAGCCGAGGCAACTTTGGTGATGATGGACACGCGGCCTTAGGCAACGAGTCAAGGTTTCCTAAATTTTCCTAAAAATAAAATATTTAGGTGGCGACTCTGTATCTGGCAAAGCAGTCCATGTTTGGCACTTCTTTCTTAAAAATCAGTTTTCCAAAACGATTTGTCGGATTTAGACTCTTTGGTGATTTATCAATCTTGCATTGCACTTTGCGTGATCAGATTAAGAACCGTGACATTTGAGTCCGAACTGTAGTAAGCCCAAATGAACAAAACGGGATTTTTCCCGGGACGTTCGGGGACGTCTACAATGTGGCATCACTTCTTTCAACCTATGAGATAGCAGCTTTGCTAAGATCTTGTATATTGACCCTACCAGGCTTATTGGCCTATAATCAGTTAGCCCCTTAGGATTCTCATTCTTTGGTATAAGGGTTATAAAGGAACTATTGATTCCCTTAACCAACCTTCCATTCTTATGGAATTCATTCACAAAATTTATCACATCACACCTCATCACTTTCCAGAATTTCTAAAAACACCCTATATTAAAACCATTTGGCCCTGGTGCTTCGTTCCCATCACAATCCATCACTACAGCTTTGATCTCAGCCTCTGAAAACACTGCTTCCAGCTTTTCAAACCCACAGCTTCCTTGTATTGAGTTGAAAGTCCCTCTTAATTGTGGCCTCCCACCCCAGTCTTCAATAAAATGATTCTTGAAATGTTCAAACACTTTCTTCTTCACTTGAGTAGGTTCCTCATATACCATCTCACCCTCTGTAATCGAATTTATTTCATTCTTTATTTGTCTACACTTAGTCATAACATGAAAGAATCTAGTGTTCTTATCTCCTTTCAATGCCCAATTCATCCTTGACTTTTGGACCCATATTCTCTCCACCATCTTGCTCAATCTCCACACCTTTTCTCTAACCTCCATTTTTCTTGCTTTTTCTGAATCATCAAGCTCTCTAACCTCAGTAACAAGATCAAAATTCTGTAGGTCAGCTTCTACTACTTCCAAGTTAGTGATTATATTCCCGAACACCTCCATGTTCCATTTCTTAAGGCCAACCTTTAGAGTTTTTAATTTTTGTAGAAGAATAAAGCTAGCCCATCCCACTATATGAGCCTCTTTCTAACTGCACCCTTAGAAGGATTTGAAGTTTTTATGTAGGAACCATGTATTTTGTATCCTGAAAGGTTGTGGCCCCCAGTCCCTGCTATCTTCCATCACTAGGAGAGGGCTATGATCAGAGAGTAGCCTAGGCAGACCCCATATCTTCAAATTAAAAACCTCAAGCCACTTTGGATTTACTAATACTCTATCAATTCTGCTCCATTTTTCACCTTCCCTTGAGTTACACCATATAAACTTCCAACCAAACAATGGCAGGTCAAACACTTCACATCTTTCAATGAACTCATTAAACTCCCTCATTCCCTTGTCTCTTCTTGAGCACCCTTTCCTTTCACCAATGTTCCTTATCTCATTAAAATCCCCACTCGAGCACCAAGGCTTAGGAAAATCCTCCTTTAATTTGACTAAGCTATTCCAGAGCTTCCTTCTTAAACCCACTTCATTAGGTGCATAAACATTGACAATGGCACACTCAAAAGAATTAAAAAAGGTACCTGAGAGTAGTATAAACCTCCTGTTGTTGCAGCACTCTGATAGCTGAAACACATCTAGGTCCCAAACACAGAGTAATTCTCCAGCTGCACTTTCAGAGTCCACAGCCATAAATTCCATGTTACCTCTAGCCTACAGTGATCTTACTTCATCCTCAGAAATCTCAGATTTTTTGGTTTCTTGGAACAACACCATATCCACCTTTCTTTCCTTCAAAAGTTTCCTAATCTTTCTTTTCTTTTCCTTCTTGCCCAGCCCTTTTACATTCCATGTTAATATCTTCATAACAAAATAATGACACTCCTTTTCTTCTCCCCATTTGGTGGGTGCTTCATACCCCACCTTTGTCTCCCCTTCTGATTCTTTCCTTATCCTTGAGCTTAAGCTCCATAATCTTGTTAAGCACTTCATCCTCCTTCCCATTATACTTCACTCCCAAAACTTCCTCCATTTTCAAGATTGCTTGGGCTTCAGTTAGTATGTGCCTCCCTTTATCTGTCTCATTCTCTACCGAAGCTGATAGAGAAATGGTTGTTATTGCTGCTCTCCACACTGTAGTTTTTGGCACTGCTTTGCTTGTTGAGGCCCCTCTCTCCATATCTTCTAAGTAGACTAAGGGGGCCCTTTTTGGAGTGCAGGTTACCATGTTTAGCTGAAAAACTAACCTTCTTCTTTCCCTTCTTGCTTTGTGCGGGTCAAGAACTGGGCTTCAGCTCCTATGCTTCAGATACACTTGGACTGTGCTCAACTGGCTCAGCTGCACCCCAACCCTCCTTAATACTGCTAATCTGATCTGTAGGCCCATTTTGGGATTTTTGAACTTTTTTCAGCCCATGACCTTGACATAGTCCTTCATTCTGGCCCAGTACCACTTCTATTTCTACTCCAGGCCTATTGAGACTTGACCCACCTAGGCTTCTAACATAGCCTGTGTTAGTACCTGATCATCCATGCTCTAACTTGTCCCACTGTTAACTGCCGCAGACCCTATATTATGGTTCCCCAAGTCTATCATTGCCCTGTATTCCTCTCTAGCAGTTGGTGACCCTATATTGTTGTTCCCAATTCCCATTGCCAGCTCTACACCACTTCTTGACTCTGCAACGACAGTATCACTTCCCCAGCACCTCTCCTGCTCCAACTCCTCACTCATCCTCTCCCCACGTGCCTTGAGATCTGTATCCACACCATTCAATAGGTCTAGAACATGGTCTGAGTCATCCTCCATGTCAACATCTCCTTCATTTTCCCTGTTACTCCTTGTCATGCCCTATTTCTGTAGGTCATTTGAACTACCAAACTCCTCCACTTCTTGAGTCTTATTGCACTTGCACACCACATTCATCAGTTTTTCCACCACCACTTGTTCTTCACAAACTCTCACTGGATGGATCACACCTCGGCACTCCAAGTTTACTACCTTATTAATTGGTTCCATGCATTTGGTGGATATCTTCATCTTGGCACATACAAAGGACTTGGGTTGATTCATATCTCCCTCAAAATATAGAAAATTCCCCCATAACCCATCAATCCTCTTCACATTTGTACTATTCCATAGGTTTAATGGAATGCCATAGCAACTTAGCCAAACACTCTTTTCCTGCTCTAGAACCAGTTCATATTTACCTTTAGAAATATCCTCGCACCAATCCAAAATCAATTCCTTAATAGGCTTCAATTTCAGTGTCATCTCCTCCTTGGACCTAAATGTAAACACCACATCACGACCCCCACTTTCTCTTACCAAGACATCCTCTACTCCTATTGCTTCAATTTCCTTTTTCAAATTAATTGTAGCATAACTCTCTTTCAAGTGAGCAACTACACTTTCATATAACCACCCATTCCCTATTTCTTCAGTCTTCAGTGTAACGTTATCGCTACCAACACACGATTTGCCTCGTACTGCCTCTGCGTATGACCTTTGATCTGTTGCAACTGCTACCCACATTTGTCCTTCCCCTCGTTGGCCATTTTGTCCCTTTGATGGAAGACGCCCTAGCCTTGTTGATACTGCTCCCCTTATCTTTTGCTTTCCAAGATCCGCATGTTTTACCTCGATTGCCTTATCATCCACCCATAGCCCATTGGTTTTTTGCACTGCAACGGTTGCAGCCACAAAGTAATCAAACCTTACAAAACCAAATCTTGTGTTAGTTGTTCGTCTTCTTTTATATGGGATAAACACATCCTGCACCACACCAAACTTAGTGAAGAGGGTGTAAAGCCCTTTCGGGCTCACTGAATTTGGTAGATTATCCACAAATATGGTGAAAACATCTACACATCCTCCATGCCCCCCTCTTCCTTGCCTACCCCTCTGCCTTACGACTGGGATCTAGCCTCCTTGCTAATCAACTTGCTTTCTCTCGCTTGAATCCATTCCGTTTGTTTCACCCTGCATCATGCCTTGTTTATCCTTATATTGTCAAACTGAGTAGGATGAAGAACGAGAAGAAAGTCGCGACTATGAAGAGTCACTAATTGAGTTATATACTAATACTATACTAGTGATAATATGTTTGATTAAGTTATAACCAAATATCTGAAAAATGACATAACTAAAAGTACATATAATATAGAATGTGTACAATAGAATTCTCTTTTTCTTTTCTAAAAGTGCTTGCTTATTTTCATATATTTGGTTATAACTTTTTTCATTTTTTTTAGTTATGACTTAGAAAGTATGGAGTTATGTCATTTTTTTTTTTTCTATAGTTACAAGGTGTATATGATACACACCTTTTAAAGGGTGTGTACCATAGTCTTTTCAAAAGAAAATTGTTGATGTAATAACAAAAAATATTACTTTAACTATATTATATAAAAAAAGAAATAGTCCAGTTTAATAGTAAAAATGATGTTTAAATAATAGCAACATAAATTTAAAGAGTAATTATGAATATTTAACTTATTTTTTTTTATTTTTTTTTCCAATTTAAAATGTGTAGAAATTGAAGCTATAGAAAAAATTATTTTAAAAAACATAATAGAAAGTTTTCTATTTTTTTGAAAACAAAAATTAAATTATGGCTCTATCCTGCTACAAAAGTGTAAATTAAATAAATATGCATATAATTTTTTTTATGATATTTATTTACAACATTAGAAAAACAAAAAAAAATGAAAAAAAAAAAAAAAAAAAAAAGAAGAAGAAGAAGAAAGAAAAAAACACCTCAATTTGATTGATAATGACGTTAGGATTTTTGAAGAAAAATAATTACTAATTTGGTTGATGTTAAGTGAGTAGATTGTTAAAGTTTATAAACTTACCTTTAAAACGTGACACACGTCGCTCATATCCACATTTTTCATTAAAAAAAACATTTAACAATTATAATAAATTGAAACAAATTGGGACCAATTCAAAAACATATAATCAAAATAGTCAATTAAAATTATATGAACCAAAATGATATAGACAAAATGTAAGAACTATAGGCGCAATTTACCCTAAAATCTATTTTTACAAAAAAATTGGCTTTGAGATAAGTAAAAATATAAAATTCAATTTCTATACAATGTTTTACTTATTATTTTTCAACTAATCAAACCTATTATTTCTTTTAGCAAATGTGAATTTCATTTTATTTTATTTTATTTTTGTTACAAAGAAAATCCTCTAACTTGTCCGCAGGTCCAAGACAACGCCCTTGCAGAGATCATTATGGTATCCTGTTGTCCGTTCTGAGTTAGGAGACTATAATCTCGGAACTTACCCCGATCTCCCAAGATAAGCTCCGATTAAGTCAGGACTCGCATAGCGAGGGAATATTGAACCCACACCAAGTGTGATGAAACTGCTTGAAGCTAACCTCTTAACCAACTATGCTACACTCAAAAAATTGGCTCAAGAGAGTTTTGAACTTAGGGACTTAATCCCTAAATCTTTGCCAAGTTGCCAACCACCCTTAGGTTAATTTCATTTTGTTTCTTTCTACCTATACCCATTTACTACAATTGAATTCAATTTTTTTTTTACCTTCTCCTTTTTTCCTAAAGTCTAACCTAAGCCTGAAAGTGTAGTGTAAAAAAGGCATGCGCGTATTTCATACTTTTTTGGTTTTTTTTAATAATCAGAAACGATACCGTTTTGCTGTCACAGCACCTACCCCTTCCTTGTTTGATGAATTTATTTAGAATGAAAGTGGTGGAATTAAAAAATATATATATATATATATATATTATTTTTATACAACTCATGACCACATCATAATTAAGCTTCTAATTTTTTATAAAAATTACAAACTAATTTGAATTTGTTATAAAATCATCTTTTGGAATTTTTATTTATTTATAACCTAGGTGGTTATTTATTTATTTATAGGGAGATTATAAGATTCTATTTTATTTTTTTTGGTGTGAAAATTTTGTTATAAAGATGTCCCTAATCTCTCTTTAATAGATGACATAAAAAATGTTCCATAAAATTTTTCACATTCAACCTTAAAATGTTAGAATATTATTTAAAAATAAAAAATAAAAAAAAACAATGTATATAAACAGTGACCCATTGTATAAAGAGTTAGCTTCAAACAACACCACCCCCCCCCCCCCCCCCTCTTTTTTTTTTTTTTTTCCTTAGCGAGCATTGCGTTCAAAAATGACTGACACTTCTTCAAGATGCGCGATGATTGCTTAAATTTGATTATGTAATTGTGAATGTATCCCAAATGAGATAATGTAATTGTGATTAAATTTGAGCTGGATTTATCCAAAATGAGATTGTATAGTTGTAATTAAATTTGTATAGTATAAGATTCATGTGTAGAATAAATTTGAATCACAAAATAAAAAATTTTAATAATATAGTTAAATCTGAATTGACAATATTACTATTGTTTATATAGTCAATGCCAAAAATATCTTTTCATTTTATTTCACAATGCATGATCCATAATCCCACCCCCTCTGCAACAGATATCTAATCCGGATAGATAAAGGCAATCAAAAGCGGGAATGTTATGGTCATAAATTCAATTCCATGTTATAGATAGGCAAAACTTTTTAGAATAAAAGACAGTTTTAGTCTCTAAAGAATACATTTGTTATCATTTTAATTTTTTTATTTTTAATTTTGTCATTTTAATTATCAAAATTATCAATTTGAATCAAGAGAGCTGATTCAGAACTTTAAAAAAAAGAGCACTAAACAGCTCTAATGAACTGGAAAAAAAAAATAATAATAAAAAAAATAAAAATAAATAAAAAAAGATACAAACATCATGGGGGAAGTCAGCTCACTAGAGCTCCATATTTAGTACTCTCAAGCATTTTTGTTTGAATCAATTTGATCCACTCTAATCATATTATATCATATGTCTATTTACTTTGAATATATATCTTATTGTACTGATATATATCTTATTGTACTGCATCACCAGACACAACATCTTTCTCATTTCTCTATATTTTCTAAGTACTCCAAATCACAACCATCATGGGATGAAAGAGATTAAGGCCTCGTTTGGAAACAGGTTTTTTTAATAATTTTTTATTTTTTTGATTAAAATATGATGTAAAAATAATTAATATGTTTAGAATATCTTTTTGATTTCTTACGAAAAGATGTACAAAAAATAGAGATAAAAGAAAATATTTTACTTTTTTATATATGCGGACTTTTTTACTTTTTTAATAACTTTTTAATTTTTACGTTAAAAAATGATATTGACAAACGAGACCTAAGAAGTTGCTATAAGACCAATATAATTAAAAAATCAAAAACTCACTAAAAGGTCAAAATTTTAAAAAATCATACGAAGAAGTCAACTTTTTTTTTTTCTCAATCTCTAACTTTGTACACTATTTTTTGTAAAAAGGTATTATAAAAAATTATTCTCAGACACTTCAATTTTTTTTGCCACACATTTTAATCAGAAAGCTAAAGTATCCATTTCCCAAACCAACCCTAAGTAAAGTTTAGGATAGACAGGTAATGGTTAATAAATGAAATTTGACTAAACACAGCTACCGATTCACAAGTATTCAAGTCCAAATTGTATGAGATATGATGACTTTCAGCAAATTTTTACATATATCATTTTTTCTATATGTTGCCTAAAATATCATCAATTTCACTTCCCAAAACAAGCCTTGTTTTGAAACAAGATCTGCTTTGACATAGTAATAAAACAATATCAGAATAGATTGATCTGCAAAAAATGATATCAAACAAAACAATTAGAAGAACAATAGTTATATGAAATAATTCAGTTTTTGTGTTGCATCACAACATAACTTCCACAATACAAACCTTCAGACAACAATAGAAACTCCAGTCTTAACCTCAAACAATTCAAATATGATTATTAATTTCATTTTCATGGAGGTGCACATCAATTAATTGTACAACTCAATGTTTCACTTCACTGAATAATAAAATCATACTTCTCCTATCAGTCAATTTCAAAGATTTTCAGTGTTTAAATACACCTTCCCCCACCCCAACCAAAAAAAAAAAACTTAAAAAATTATGTCTCGTCAAAATTCAATTCTTGTATAATAGCTATGAAACATAAGTGCTTCGACAAACATGCCGTAGAGCGTATAGTACTTCATATGATATTCTTCTCCATACGTATCAGATATATGAAACACGTACTAAAATTTTTTCTTTTTAATTTTTGGCATATCCATACGTACTTAATATATACTCAAGCTGTACTATACTTCAGTTTAAACAATATTTTCTTCTACTGCAAAGATATAATTTTTTTCACTAGACTTCTTCTATATTTGTAGTTTTATACTTAGTATGATTTTAAAATTAAACTATAATTTGTAAGTTATTTAATATAATGACATTTAATTCTAGTTTATACCTTTTCTTTTGGTATTAGATGTTAATTGTTAGTTGGTGTGTGCTGGGTTGATCTGGTGAGTAGTGTGGTGTATGATTTTTTTTTGATCGGCAAAGAAAATCTTTATTGATGAAACAGACATAGAATGAGAGATTACATCAATAAAGAGGAGCTTGGCGCTAAGGAAAGCACCAAGCGCCGGTTGGTGAGAAACCAACAAAAGAAGGAAGAGATAGGGAAAGAAGGAAAAACAGCAGAAATAATCTGCCTACAAACACTGAACACCCCCAATTTGCAGAAACAGCCATATGCAGTCCATTAGTGTGCCTAACAATTAGCAGCATCTGATCCCATGATTACCATACACAGCATAAGCAGAGTACTAGTTCAACAAATGAGCTCCAAATGAGCTCTGAAGCACCCAACAGCAGCCAACCAGTTCAGATGGTGCTGCATCTGATCCCATAAAGGCCATAACACAGCATAATAACAGCAGCCAACACTCAGACAAATCAGGAAGCAGACTAGCAGGACTCATATTGATATATAGAATTTGTCTCTTAAAATATCAGCCAATTTGCCATGAATGAGTATCACATATAGTGACTCTAACCACACTGCATCCAGCTCTCTAATTAAACCACCATCTAACAGATCCAGAACAGCCAACAGTTCAACCCATTCACCAAGCCGAGGAAGGCAGCACATACCAGGACAACTAGATCATCATTTCAGCCTAATAGAGCAGAATCAAGCTGCAGAGCTTGAACAAGCCAGCACTGAAGCCCAAGGTAACAGGCCAAGCATCTATCCTTCACTACATCCAAGGAATTTGGTGTATGATGTTCTGCTAGTGTGGGAGATTTCCTATCTGTGTTTGAATTTTGGTCTGCTATGGAGGTTCTGCTTAGTTATGGGAAGTCTGCTTGATTGTTCTGTTTATGTGTTCATCTGGAAGGCAAATGGTTTATGGGCTGAATTGTTTGGGAAGGCTGAAATGTTTATGGCTCCAATGTTTCAGTTGTTTAATGTAAGCAAAGCTTGTCAAAGTGGGGAAAAGTCGGTGCTTATCAGTTTTACTATCAGTTTTGGCTCCTTATCTATCGGTTTGGCTTCTTAGCTCCAACTTATAGACTAGTTTATCTATCTGTTTGTCTTTTCTCTTGCTCTCTTTTGTTGGTTCCTCACCAACTGGCGCTTGGAGCTTTTTTTTAGCTCCAAGCTCCTCTTTATTAATGTAATATTTCATACTTTGTATGGTTCATCAATAAAGATTTTGTTTTGCCGATCAAAAAAAAAAAATGTAGGTTAGATCTCAACAAATTAAACCATTTAATCAATTATTGCATTCCTCCAAATTAAAATAAATATTGTTTTACAAATATACCAAGCCACACCTGCAACCTATTTTTTAAAAATTTTACCCGTGCTTCAAAGTATAATACATATTATATTTAAAATAAATCTAGATTACTCTTCTTTTTTGGATATATTTCAAAATCGAAATTCAGAGTTTCTAGATATATTTGAGGATTTGAGTTCCAGATACCAAATATTATTGAAGAAAGAAACTCAATTACTGCAAACCTGATGGAGCAAAATGAGAAAACAAAATGCATGCAACTACATTTGAGCAAAAAAAACAAAAATTAAAAATCATAAACTAATTCAGTCTTAGTCAACTGTTCGAATAAACGTACTAATATATTGAACTATATATAAAATGAAGAGGATTTTTTACATTCTCAATACACGATTCAGTCTTCCCTATATATTGATTTTGCAGCTCTAAATAATATCAAACTACATACAAAATATATAGTACGAATTTTAGGGCTAAAATTTTACCAATTTAAAACTCACCTAGAACCGAAAACCGAGAATGCAGACGATGAGATCTTCAACTTCGGCGAAGGAAGCGACACCGTGGTGGTGTTCCTTTGAAAACTCAAACCCTAACCCTAACCCTAACACTAGGCTACAAAGTCAAACAATATATATACTTTCCGGGTATTTTCCCATAATTAATACGAATAAAAATATGATTTTGCTCTGATTCAAAAATTAATTTTAATTAGTATTTTTTTTTATATAAAATCAATTCTATATTTAACCTATTTCATTTTGGATTAGATCCATTTATAACCAAACAAAAAATTACTGACATTAAATTTCCTTTTATCATCCAAACTTTCTCTAAAATATTAATCAAACTCTCAAATTTTCATTTTATTTATGAGTCTAATTCATATTTTTAATGGTTAAATATATGTAAAATTAAATAGTTTGAGTATAAAATTGATATTATTAAAATATTGAGAGGTGAATTGATTTTCAAGTGATAATTTGAGAAAATAATGTAATATTTTCTTTAATTATATAGAGAGTCTTGTGAGCAAAAATGGACCAAATTTATGGATGGGGCATTCGTGAAAAAAAAAAAAAAAAAAATTTGAATTCGGGTTTAGATATGAACAATCGGGTTCAAATTTGGATTAACATTTAATAGGTTAAGACGGATTTTGCCACACTCAACCCTAGTTTGGGATAAGTTAATTTAACTTGATTTTTGACTTTTTAACTATTTAGTCTAATTGAAAAAAGAATTATTTTAGATAAAAAAAATTTAGTTGATTTGATGGTTGTGAGAGAAAAAATAAAATTATTATAATTTTGATATGATATTTTATCTTATAAACTATTTTAACATGTTTTGTCTTTATTAGATAATTTAGATAAAATGGCTCATGCCAATGAGGTCTCATAAGATTGAATTGTTTCTTGGCTTAGGAATTATCTAAATTGGTCTAAAAGAGAACCAAACCTATATGTATATAGATTTTGTTAACAAGTATCCGGACATTTGTTAAAAATGCATTAAATATGAGTAATTAACGCCACTATCATAGATTGAAACAAAAATTATGAATGTATTGTATTAAATAATATTTTTCATAATGTGACTGAAACACTCTTTTATACATTTCTCTTTATTTTATCTTTTTATTTTATTTTTTTAACCTATTTACTTGGAAAAATTATAGGTTGAAACTCTTTTTTTTTTTTTTGACCGGCAAAGAAAATCTTTATTGATGAACCATACAAGGTATGAAGAATACATCAATAAAGAAGAGTTTAGAGCTAAGAAAAGCACCAAGCGCCAGTTGGTGAGTAACCAACAAAGAGAGAAAGAGAGAGGGAAAGGAGGAAGAAGACAGCAGAAGCAAAACACTAAAAATAGAGACAGGGCATCCTCATTGGACCTGCCTACCAGAACTGATCATAGCAACACTCAGCCTCATTCAATCCAATTCTGAAGCATCCATATGCAGACCAGGTAACCATTGCAATGCAGAAGAGCACAGCCACAGCCTTCCCAAACAATTCAAGCCATTTGCATTTCAGATGGTCTCACAAAACAGAACAACTGAACACCATTTGAAACTTGATCAATTGTTTCCTAAAACTTTAACACAAAAGTAATAAATCTCACAATTTAGACTAATAATTACAACTTTGAAACACCATCTACATTTGCTTTAAGAACATTGAATAATTTCTCATTTACTCCCTTTCTTGAATTACTAGAACAAATACATATTCAATACCAGTTAATGGTAAAACAGATATCCAAATATTATTTATAATTTTTAAATATTTTATACCAAAATCTATGGTTGTGGTAAAATTTAAGAATATAAAAATCTATGAATTTCAACATTTCAAACTATGATAGTTATCTTATGAAAAGTTTGATTAAAAAAATAACGAACATTTGTAATGTGAAATATTATGAATCATTTTTATGAGAAATAAAAATAAAATATTTATTTTGAGAGTAAAATAAAATATTCAAAAATTGTAAATGATATTTGAATGTCAAAAGAGCTCACTTTTAAATTTTTATTTTCTTTTCCTATGTCAAATAGTGTTGAAGGTTGTTGGTGTATTGCAACATTAACTGATATTAAGACCTCGTTTAGAAACAGGTTTTTTTAGTAATTTTTTTAGTTTTTTGGTTAAAATATGATGTAAAAAAAAATTAGTATGTTTGGGATGTCTTTTTGATTTTTTACGAAAAGGTGTGCAAAAAGTAGAGAGAAAAGGAAATCTTTGACTTTTTGATATAAGTTGTTGACTTTTTTATTTTTTTTAGTGACTTTTTGACTTTTTAACTAAAAAAGTCACTTGCCAAACGAGACCTAAATATCTATTTGGCCAGTAATTCGGAAAAAATACTCGGGTAGGAGATGAATGGATTAGAAATAATAATAATAATAACAACGTAAAATAAAGATAAATATATAAAAGGACATTACAGTCACATTAAGAAAAATATATTATTAATATAATACATTTATAATTTTTGTTTCACTTTATGATGAATTATGTTAAGGACCCCAAATATTTCACCAAATTTCTCAAATGAGTGTGAGACCCACACACATGTGAATTTGTAGAGTTGTGGGGAATGGAGTTGGAGTGTGGAAATTTATAGTAGGTGTTAACATGTGGGAACTAGTTAGTGTACATTAGATCAACAAAATTATTGTTAAATATTTAGGAAAATGACAAAACATTAATAGTAAATTAATAATTAATTTGATATGATTAATTATAATATCTGATACGAGAAAGAAAGAACTTTATTTATGTCATTTGGTAGTGTGTGTTTTGAAAAAAGTTTGGAATCATTTGGAGGACGTTGCGGACCAAGTCACCAAGTTCACTCAATTGTTACCGTTTTCAACATCAATTTCAAAAACAAAATTTCCACTAAATTTTCTTACACCATTATATACGTTCATATTAATAAATATATATGTGTAACACATTGCTTCGTGTCCAGTGGTAAAAAAAAATCAGACTTTGCTTGGTTTGATTTTTATAATCTGGTATCAGAAGAAAAGAAAAAAAATTGAAAAACTAAAAATGAATTTAGTGAAAAAAAAGGAAAAAAAATTCTTATTATTTTTATTTAATTTTATCTTGGGTGCTCAAGCAATAGTTCTTATTTATAGACTTGTGTATCTGTAGATTTATACACCTTTTTGTTACGTCTATAAGGATAGTCTAATGTCCATAAGGATAGTCCACGGGCTTTTTGGATCCACGCGTCTCTATCTAATCAAACTCATTTCTCTCTCTCTCTCTCTCTCTCTCTCTCTCTCTCTCTCTCACATCCTTGTTTCACACCTATTGTTTCTCTCTCATTATCATTCTTGAAACCCTAAAATCAATCACACACACACACATACACACACACACACACACACACACACACACACACAAATGAATGAAGGAGGGAAGAACAGATGCTTCGCCATCGAAGTCGACGGTTAGCAGCAATCGTCAGCACTACAACAGTATTACTATGAGACATTTCAAGGTGTCACGAACTACCATCCTTTGTCACCTCACTTCATCATGGGTTTCCCTTGGTATGCCATTGACGGACGTGTCGTCATCAACGTCCTATGCGTCATGAGAAACACGAGTGATGAAGGAGAAGAGGAGAAAGATGATGACAGAGGAAATAGCAGATGTTTCTCTCATCATTGCACTTTCAAGATTTTCTTTTTTTGTGATCTCAGATCTAGAATACGTTTGTTGAGTATTGTGGAGATGGTAGATTTGGAACAATGTTTGTTGAGTTTTGATATCGTTCCTTAAATATGTGTCTCTGTGTGATCTCATATTTGGTTTTCTCTTTCAACAAATAGTGGGTTTGTAGAAAGAGAGATAGAGAGAATTGGGTTTTGAACAGATAAAAAAATGATTTTGACAGATAAGACCTTTCAATCTTCTCTCTCTAGATATATATGTGTGTATGTATCAGAATTTGAACAGATAGAATATAAAATTAAACAGATAGGAAAAACAAAGCTTGGTGAATTTGAACAGATAAGAAAAATGGGCTTTGTGAATTTCAACAGATATGAAAAAATAAACTTAGTGAATTTCAACAAATAAAAAAAATATTTGAACAGAAAGTTAAAATCAAAATTTTAACAGATATGTGGTAAAGTCCTTTTGATCAACAAATGTCTTTTTGACTAACAAATTTCCAACAAATGTCCTTATGTCCCCCAATAAATCCACCATTTTCCTTAATAGCTTATAGGGTTGGGAAAATAGATTTATCACCAATTTTCTCTTCAACAATGCTACAGACACCAAACTTTTTACCAAAAAACCTACCAAACACTCACATGGGTGTGGATCCTATATAAATGTGGGTCCCACACTTATGTGACTGATTTGACAGATTTATTGGTAATTTTGTTGGTATATCTAGCATTTTTCTTTTCTCTTTTATTTTTTGAAAGAATAAAAATAATTTTAAAAAATTTAAAAATATCTTTTTGATATTTATTTTCATTAAATTAGTTTCTATTTTTTAAAAAAAATAAATAATAATTTGAAAATAGTTTCAAAAGATAACCAAACATGCCCTAATACATTTGTTTATATGTAACATTTTGCAATGTTAAAATGATCATATTTGTGTACTATAAAGTATTTATTAGATAGATATTACCATTTATAGTGATTTAACCTCAACAAATTCTGGAAAGGCTAATGGAGCAACATAGAAATGAAGGATGGGTTCCGGTAGTAAGTCAATGGAAAGGAGGTAGAGGGAAAGGCATGGAAGCAACGCATGGCCTCTTCTCTGTTTTTATGGATAACATACCATCAAAAATGGATGCTAAATCATTGTTTAAGTTCTTCTCAAAGTTTGGCATTGTCAAAGACGCCTTCATCCCTTCCAAAAAAAGATTAGTGTCACACTCTAGATTTTGGTTTGTGAGGTTCGATTGTCATGTAGCAGCTGATATAGCCATTCAAAAGGCCAACGGCCTTCTGGTGGATGACAAAGTCCTTGAAGTCAAAACTGCAACTCTCGATAGACGAAGCAAAGAGGAGCGAAACAGGCGAAATTCAGAGGTCATAAAACCTCAGTTCATCAGGAGATCTTTCGAAGTTAACAGATTCATAGGACATGCTTCATCTGCTAGCCAGAGATCCTTTGTTGATGTTTTGCAAGGGGTGAAAACAAACACCTCCATACAAGTTTCTGAGGAGGGCAACAGCTGGCTGTATGGAAGTGCCATAATCCGTTTTAATACAGAATATTCCATTCTCAGTGTTAGGGAAGCCCTGAAGGAGAAAGGACTGGAGCACATTTTGGTCAGAAAAGGGGGTGGCCGGGATGTAATTTTAACTTTTAATTCTCAAGATGAGTTGAAATCAAACATTGGCAATCTTAAAGATTGGTTTAAGGATTTGAGTCAATTTGTGGTAGAATGGAAATCTGGGATTCATTTGGTCCAAGAAAGATGTGTGTGGTTGAAATGCTTTGGGATACCTCTGCATGTTTGGAACAAAAACACTCTCAACAAGATTGGTAGCATATGGGGCTCTGTACTCAGTATTGAGGGGGATACATGTCAACCAAAATCTTTCTCACATGCTAGAATCAGAGTGGCCACTTCAACTATGGAGTTTATTACTAAACCATTAACCTTGGAATGCAAGGGCAAAGCTCATACTATGTTTGTGTGTGAAGACCACTTAACAGATCTCAGTAGTATGAATCATAATGGCACGTATGAGCTCAGTCTCCTAGAAACCTGTTGCAGTGTAGAGGAAGCAAACTTTCCAGTGGTGGAAGGTAGGGAAATGGGAGAAGATGATGAGGTGGCAGAGGCTAGTGCCATGTTTGGTGTTAAGATTGCTAGTACTCATGATCCTTCGGACACAGTGGTTGAGGAGACACTCTGTGATGGAGGCGCTACCAGAGGATGAGGAGTGTGTGTTGGGAAGTCTGTCTATTTTTCAAAAAGTAATGATGAGAGGGAAAAGTGTGCTGAACAAGTCTTCACACCTGGATTCATACGTTGCTTTAATGAACCTAGTGCTGGAGGAGCACCAAGCATCAACTTGGAAGTGGATTTGGCCCACTTTGCAAAGTAGCATGAAGTTACTGGATCTCCTTGCAGGCCCATTCAGCCTATTGTTGTAAGCCCAGAGGGCACATGCATAGTACCTATATCTCATTCTGTGTTGCACAATTCTGGGCCTTTATCTAACATTGGGCCGTATAAGAAGAGTATTCTAGCTCGTCCCCAGACAGTCCAAGATTCAATTTCTGCCTCCATTACAGACCAGCAGCGCACCGAGACGAAGAAAGGGAAGATGAAGACCCAGATTGAGCGGTTCACTAGCTTTGCTAGGATCCATGCGTACACAAATAATGCAGCCAAGAAGCACTATGCTAAATCTGTTATCTTTAGGCCTGCTGCTAAAGCTTTAGCTCAGTCATCTGTAGGTGAATCATCTTTGAGGAATCAGGTTCTTTCTGAAGCTGCAGCAACTATTCAATTGGGGAAAACACTTGGCATCGATTATCATGGGAAAGAAGACATTGTGCTCAACAAAATCATGGACTTAGAATTTAAAGACAAAGGGAGAATTGGCAATGAGGGAATGACCCAACAGTAAAGGTCAGAAGAAGAGTCTTTTGACTATATCAATTGGTTTATAATGAAATTACTATCTTGGAATATCAGGGGTATGGGTAAAAAGGAGAAGCAGTGCAGAATCAAGAGGCTCCTCAAGGATAGAAATATAGATATTGTTTGTTTTCAAGAAACAAAAAGGGCAATTATATCTGATGTTGATGCTAGAAGGCTATGGGGAAGTAAAAACATGGAATTTATGTCCGTAGATCCTGAAGGAACTGCCGGAGGCCTTTTATGTATCTGGGATCCTACTGTCTTCACACTCTCTGGCTGTCGCTGCCATAGGAGGTATATCTTACTCTCAGGTTCTTTATTCAATTCCTATAATTGTGTTCTACTCAACATTCATGCACCTAATGATGTTGGTGCCAGAGCTTCCTTTTGGGATAATATTTTAAAGCTTAAGACTTCTTTCCCCAATCCTTGGTGCATGGCTGGAGACTTCAATGAAATTAGACACATCAGTGAAAGAGTTGGTTGCTTTAGGAGGGATAGGGGAATGAAACACCTCAATGATTTCATTGGTAATAGTGAGCTTCATGATCTACCACTTCATGGAAGGAAATACACTTAGTGTAATGCCCAGGAATCAGAGAAATAGAGCAGAATTGATAGAGTCTTGCTAAGCTCTGAATGGCAGATTAATTTCTCAATGAAATTGTGGGGATTATCCAAGTTAATTTCAGACCACTGCCCATTATTAATGATGGAAGATGTCAGAGATTGGAGGCCAAAGCCTTTCAGGTTCCTAAATGCGTGGACTCTTCACCCCAGCTTTTCTCAGCTATTTGTCTCATCATGGTCAAGTACCACTATTGCTGGTTGGTCTGGTTATATTCTTTCCCAAAAGCTAAAGCATCTGAAACTAATGTTAAAATCTTGGAACATTGAAGTGTTTGGTAATATTGCTACTAAAATCAAGTCTTCAGAAGAAGAGCTACATGCTCTGGATATCACTGCAGAGGAAAGAACACTGATTGCTTCAGAAAAGGCAAGAAGAAGGGAGGTTAAAGGTGAGCTGTGGAAACTCTACAGAATGGTTGAATGGATTTGGCATCAAAAATCCAGATTGAATTGGTCTCTCAATAGGGATAAAAATAGTAGATTTTTTCATGTTGTTGCAAGTGCTCGGCAGAGTAAAAATCTGATCAATTCTATTTCAGTAAATGGAGTGTCCGTTGAGGACCCTAGTGGAGTCGGGCAACAAATTTTACTACACTTTAAGGCTCAATTCTCAGAATCATGGGTTAAGAGGCCTTCTTTGGAAGGGGTGTTCAATACCATTGAGCAAAATTTATGTTACTCAACATCTGGCAGCTGAGTTCAGTGCAGCTGATGTATTAGCAACAATCAAATATTGTAACAATAACAAAGCTCCAGGCCCTGATGGGTTCAACTTACTGTGTTATCAGAAATTCTAGAAGGTTATGAAGCTGGACATAATGCAATTTTTCAAGGAGTTTCACTCTAACAGTAGGCTTGCATATGGCATTAATAGCTCATTTATCACACTTATTCCCAAGTTGGATAATCCTATTGGTCTATCAGATTATAGACCTATTAGTCTCGTGGGATCTATTTACAAAATCTTGGCCAAAGTATTATCATCCAGGTTGAAATCAGTGCTTCCCTCAATCATTGGTGAAACTCAGACAGCATTCTTGGGAAGGAGAAATATTCTTGATGAAGTGTTTATTGCTAATGAAGTGGTGGATGGTTGGAAGAAAACCAAAAAGCAAGGGTTGATTCTCAAATTGGATTTCGAGAAAGCTTTTGATTCTGTCAACTGGGAATTCCTATTTTCTTTGATGAACAGCTTTGGCCTAGGGGATAAATGGATCTCTTGGATGAGGACTTGTGTCACTTCAGCAAGAATCTCAATTCTAGTGAATGGATCACCTACTGAGGAATTTTCACCCCATAGGGGCCTCAGACAGGGCGACCCGCTTTCACCATTCCTCTTCAACATAGTGGCGGAAAGCCTTAACATTCTTTTAGTCAGAGTCCTTAATCTTGGAATCCTCAAAGGGGTGGTTGTTGAGTCAAACAATGTCCTTATCTCACATTTGCAATTTGCCGATGACTCAATTCTCTTTTGTGAAGCTGATTGGGATCAATTGGTATCCATCAAAAGAGTTCTCAGATGCTTTGAAGTATTATCTGGTCTCAAAATTAACTACCATAAGAGTGTTGTGTGTGGTGTTGGTGTGGCTGATGATTGTACAACCACATTTGCCTCTCTTCTCAATTGTAAGGTGCAAAGTCTCCCATTAAAATTTTTAGGGTTGCCTTTAGGAGCAAACCCTGGCAGAAAATCTACCTGGAAGCCTGTTACTAATAAAATTAAGTCCAAATTGTCAGGATGGAAGAGAAAACTGATGTCCTTTGCTGGTAGATTAACTTTGATAAAGTCTACTTTTTAGCCTACCTGTTTACTTTCTTTCTCTGTTTAAAATGCCTGAAAGAGTGGCTAAAGAAATAGAAAGGTTAGAGGCTGCATTCCTATGGGGTGGTAATGGTCTTAAAAGAAAAGTTCATTTAGTGAAATGAGAGGAAGTTATAAAGAGAATTGATCAAGGGGGATTAGGCATTAGAAGGATCAGAGATGTTAATGTATGTCTCCTTCTCAAATGGTGGTGGAAATTTGGAAACCATAAAAAGCACTCTGGAGGTCAGTGGTGTGCAACAAATATAAAATCAATGAATCCTATTGGCTTCCTCCTTTGAGCCCTTCCTATAAGCATTCTAGATTGTGGAGTGACATTCTATCAATTGGGGCTCTTAATAGACCCATTTTCAACTTCTTTGTGGACAACTGTACTATCAAGGTTGGGAATGGTACCAGAATTAGATTCTGGCTTGACAGATGGTGCGGTGGCCTGTGTCTGAAATCTTCCTTTCTCCTTTTTTTTAATCTGTCATCTGATAAGGAAGGCTCTCTCCATCATTATTTTGTAAGGAAATCAAGTCCATCTAATTGGAACCTTCCACATAGAAGAGAGCTCTATTCATGGGAATTGGCTGAAGAAGTGAGATTGAATGCTCTGTTATCCACTGCTCCAACTCTGTGTTTGGACTGTGAAGACTGTCAAGTCTGGTGCAATGATTCCGGGTCTGGTTTTTCTGTTTCTGCTCTATATTCCCACAGTTCATCTCTTCTTAGCCCTCACCTTAAGATAAGCAAATGTGTTTGGAATCCGTTATTGCCCCCCAGAGTCTCTTTTTTTTCTTGGCTTGCTTGGAAAAATATGATCAAATGTTCAGATTTTCTACTCAAGATTGGTATTCTGGACAGCAATGCATCACCCCTCTGTCATTTTTGCAGCTCGGAGTTAGAAACTGCTTCACATGTCTTGCTGCATTGTCAATTTTCTTGGTCAATCTAGTCTGCTGTTGTTGAGGAATGGGGACTCCATTGGTGTATTCCTAATTCAGTAAATGGTCTGCTTTCTTGATGGGTGAGTGGGAAATTTTGTAAGCTTGATAGATTAATTTGGAGAACAATCCCATTAATTGTACTTTGGTCTATTTGGAAACTCAGAAATGAATGTGTGTTTTCTAATGCACAACCCATCAATTTAGGTCTTCTCGAACTCATCAAATTCAGATATGATGTATGGCTTAAAGCTGCCATTAAGGATTTCCCCTACTCAGTTGATGATCTTCTTTTCAACTGGTGGCAGATCAGGGGTGGAAATTAGTGTTTTGGAATCTGTTTTACATATATCTGGGCTGAATTATGCTTCTTCTGTTCTAATCTGCATTAGCTATAAGTTGCTGCATTGTTTGTCTGCAGTTCCTATCTGCTCTAATCTGCTGCTTTGGGCTGAAATAGGCTTGTTCTGTTGGTTCTGCTTCGGGTGCAATCTTGGTAGCAGTGTCTTGGAAGTAAATCTTGGTTCTCCTTCGGTTGTGCATTGCAATGGTAAACTGTAGTAATTTGGTTTCAGTTGTATTGCTGAAGTTTCTTTTGGTCTTCTGCAGTTTCACGGGTTTTTTGGCAGTGTTCTGTTCTTAGCAATAGTTGGTCTGCTGCAGTGTTTTTTGTTGGTCTGCTGCAGTGTTTTTGTTTTCTATTTTCTTTTTTTGTTGGTCTCTCACCAACTAGGAGGCTTGAGCTTCATCTAGCTCCTAGCTCCTCTTTATTGATGTCCGCTTTCAATGTACTCTGTTCGTGCTTCATCAATAAAGTTTTTCTTTGCCGATCAAAAAAAAAAAAAAAAAGTATTTATTATTTCATGTGTCACCACATTAGTAACCTACATGAGTGATGGGGCTTTTTAGGTTAATGCAATGATAATACATACGATTATAAGCAATTTTTATGATGGGAAAGACGATGGTACACACCCTTTATACACCTTTTAATCAAAAAAAAATAAAATATCATAATTTTATATTTTCTGAGTCATAACTAAATTTATTTTTTTGTTGTCATAACTAAATACAACACGAGACATAACTACATATCTCATAAGTCATAACTAAAATAATGTCGTAATTAAATAAGAAAATTGTCATAACTAAAAAAGAAAATGACATAATTAAGGATGTATATGGTATACCCTTTTTAAGGGTATCCATATTAGAATTTTCATTTTATGATATACAAATATGGTTATTGTATCTTTAATGTTTAAGAATAAAAAATCTTGGTTTGAACTATCAAAATTTTTAGGAGAAATTTGTTGTGTATGCTTCTTTTAAAAAAAAAGGTATATTATAAGTATTACATTACATTGTATTAAAAGTTATGAATAGATGAATCTATGGTTCACACTTTAAAGTAAAAGTTACGAATTATTATGTTGTGCACGGTATGATAAAATATCACAAACTTGTTAGGTAAAAAATTGGTTTAAGTGTAGCCGACAGTGATTAATTGATAGATTTAAATTAATTTTCACACAAACACAAAAAGATCAGACTTGTGGTTGAAGTCTTTGCCTTAAATAGATTAAGGACTTCTTTGGAGGTAATTAAATAAAGAAGAAACAAAACAGATAAGAATATGTATTTTTCAAATAAATTGTCACTTGTTATAAGTTGCATGAACTTAAACAAGAAGAAAAAATTGAAAAATATAACAATCGGCAAAAGAAATGAAAAAAAAAAAAAAAACACTATCACTAATCTACTCATAAAGTTGCTAATTTGACTACTCTTAGTTAGAAACTAATATCATGTGAGTGGTTTGATTGATGATCCTTTCATTCTTCAAGTCCTCATTTTATACTTGCTCAATCATCCCTCAATGCAGTTATTCTCCATGATCCTCCTTGATCTTCTACTCCTTTGCACCTTTATTCCTTTATTTTAGGAATCGTTTTGACAGATTTTATGTTTGACTTGGTCTTCCTTCCCTTGACTCTTGGCAACAACCAACTATCTTTCAATTTGAATTTTTCCTGTGATTTCTGTCTTTCTTCAAAAAGCCATATCCGGTGCCACCTCACTATGCTTCAGCAAGCTATCGATGGAAAGATTTCAAAATTTTAGTGCCAACAGAATTATTTTTGTGACAAAAGGCTCTTTTGGGAAATGGGTTAGTAGCCAACTTTTAACCCATTTTGAGTCACATCATCTCTCATATTTTTTATATATTTTTTCAAAAAAAGCCAAAAAAATTAACTTTTAACCATCTTTCCAATACAACCGATATGTTAGAATATTTGTAGTGACCCTAATTTTTCGTAAGTCATTATTTATTATTATTACTTTATTTTATTTTTGGTTTTATTAATTGCGTGACTACATGAGCATTTAATGTGGTATTCAATTAATTTAATGTGATATTTAATTATATATAATTAATTTGAATATTTATATATATTTATATTTTTATATATATGTATAAAAGGTGTTATATATACATATTTAATCTTATATTTATATTTATATATGGTGGTTTATTTGTATAATATAACATTGATTAGGTTATAATATCAAGAAGGGGGAAAAAAGAGAGAAAATAAAATAAAAAGAAAATAATTTAGAGCCTTTTTGGTTAGACATATATATATATATATATATATAAAGGAACCCTAGAATTGAAAGCAGGAGCATCCACCACGGGAAGAGAAGAAGAGAAAAGAAAGAAAAAAAGAAAGAAAGAGTACAGCCGAGACACATGGAGGACAGAGGAGAAAAGGAGAAAAAAAAAGATTAGGCTTTTGTTTTGGTGGCTTAATTAATTGTTTAAGTGATTCTTTGATCTTCAAAAATATATTGTGAGTACAAAATCCATTTCCCTTGATTTATGTTTAATTCATTATTTTTATTTATTTATTCTTTATTTATTCGATGTTGGTTTGATTTTTGCATGTGGGTGATGAATTGATTTCATTATTTGGTTAGATGTGTATGTAAGGCTTAAGGTTTTTATATGTATTTATTTTATGATTATAATCACACTCATGGTTATATGAAATTAAAATAAACTTAGAACCCATAGATAAATTCCTTGCACTCCACTATAACTCCATGGATTATTATTTTATTTGAGTGTTGGTGAGAAAGAGTGTATAAAAAAAAAAGTGAGGATTTTGAGATTTATTTGAATGCTTTAGGCTTGGCATTGTTATATGTTTATTCTCATGAGTAGATGAGAGATTGTGTATATATATATATATATATATATATTGTTGCCCCGTTATCATAAGTAGGTGAGTGCTTTGATTTATGTGCGTACATATGTGCTGACCATCCGGGGAGTGTGGGTCAAACTCGGGACGATATCCCCGTCCAAGTTTTGCTTCGAAGCGGTGTTAGGTATATGGGAGGTACATGGGATATATGTGTAGACTGGAAGTGAAGAGCCGAAGTGGTGGACTTAAGGTACAAATAATTTAATTATGAGTTTATTGGTATAGTGTGAATTGTATTGATTTGTACATCTTGAAAAATAGTAAACGACCTTGAAAAATTATAAAATTTGGGCAGAGGCATGTATACATAATTCTAGACAACTTTTGTATTTTAACTTTGTACTAAAAAAATCGATTAGAACTTGTAATCGGATAATCTTGGTTATAGTAGTTTTTATTCATTTTAACAATGCAGATTTTAGAGGCTGTTTTAACTCATGAAACGAGTTCATTTTTATTGATTTCGCGTAAACTGAAGTAAAAAATTATTCTAAACACTTTTCATGTTTTGAGTTTTTTCGAAAAAAATCATCTTCGGGCAGTTTCTTTTCGATTTCAATTCTAGATTATTTTCGATCGAATTTCGTTTAGGTTCTTCTATTAAGTTTTTATCTCATCCTGTTTAGTTTCTACTAAATTCGTCCGCGTTAACTTTTAGAAAATTTGATTCTGTACAACTTTTATTCTTTGAGTTTTGGTTAATTTGAATGATTTAAGCATGAAATAATGCGTTTTTATACTACTTCAGCAATTTAAATAGGGCTGACCCATCATAATTTTTATGTTTATTTTGTTTATTCTATACTCAATTTATATTTAGTTGTATACAGGTAAGAAACTAAATGTCACCGTATATCGGGAAACTACTCCTTCGTCTCGGTGCGGGTGAAACTACTTGTCATGTGCCGCAACAAGAATTAAATATAATTTTGTTTGTGTCTGGTAGACACATGAGTGTTAAATCTTGTACTCATACCAGTATACTTATATACTGACCCATTTTGTCTCTTGGCAACTCGGGTGCGTTCTATTTGAGCGCAGCTGAGCTTCCTTTGCAAGATTAGTTGGAGCTACGGTGGTGATGAGAAATAACGATAGTTGTTGGACATGTCATTTGGACTTCTTCTATTTTCTTGGGCTTAGGGTTGATATTAGTTTATGTATTTATTATTATTTTTTATTACCTTAGTATTATGATAGTTTGGCATTGTGGGTTATTTTCCAACTTTACATTATTTAAGTTGTTTTGACTAGTTGTTGCTACTTTAATGTTGGAGGTATTGGATAGTTATGAAATTATGGTGGATGGTTTGGTTGGTGTTTTGTTAGTTTTTTTTTTATCCCTTGTAATTTTTTTAAGCATGGAAATTTACTTAAACCTTATGGAGACGAGAACGTTTAGATTTTATTTCACCCCTAGGATTTGGATGATTGAATAGATTAGGGTTTAGTCCTAATTTAATATTTAATTGTCCAAATTTTGAGGCATAACAGTTTGGTATCAAAGCTGTGGGTTACCCTAGACTTATGAGAGTTTAGGTGATCCTCAGATTGGGGAAACATAGGTTAGCTGGTTTAGGTTGGTAGTTGAATTTATTCTAAGTATTTATGAACGAATTCATTTTGTGTGTTTAACATGAAGGTGGTGGCTGGAAGGTATAATTTGAGAAGTGCTGAGCCTAATGGCACAAAGAAAGAAACAACTGCTAACGCGGTGGCGGTAGCGGTGGCTGCTACCCGGGCAACCAATACGGTGTAGGTTAATGTGGAGAAGATGATGAATCAATTACTTTAGGTTGTTCAAAACAATAATCAAGGCCAACAATGAGATCCCTTTGCGAAGAAAAACAAAGACTTTGGTTCTTTAGAAGGTCAAAAATTCTCTGGGGATGGAGGACCTATTGCAGCTGACGCTTGGGTTCAGAAATGTGAGATGGTGTTTGGTCGTATGCAGCTCACCGAGGTTCAAAAACAGGAGTTGGCTACACATCAGCTTAAGGGAGCAGCCCTATTTTGGTAGAACTCGTGGAAGAAGGGTCTAGATTTGATGACTTTGACTTAGGCAGATTTTAAAACCCGTTTTGACAGGAAGTTTGTTCTTACTGCTATTCAGTCTCAATTGAGTGATGAATTTTCGAAGCTGACCCAAGAGGGTAGAACAGTGATCGAGTATGTCACCAAGTTTACTGAGTTGTCTGGTTATGCCCTTTACTTGGTTGACACACAGGAGAAGAAGAATGAGAAGTTTATTAGGGGATTAAATCATTACCTATCTAAGTCCCTTATTCCTTTTGATGCTGAACCGTTCGACAGAGTTCTTGACTTGGCACTGAAGTATGTGGAAAAGAAGAAACAGTTTAAAGAAGGGAAGGCCAAGGTCGGAGAGATTTCTAGAGGGAGTCACTTCCAACAACGTGATGGAAACAGATACAGACCCTATGATCAAAGGCTTAGGGGTCAGCAGTTTCAAAGGCCACAACAACATGGTAGTCAAGGAAATTTCAAACCTTAGGGTAATTTCAGGCCTCAGGGCAATTTCCAGCCCCAGGGGCACTATTATCAGAGACAGGGTGGTCTGCACCCCCAGGGTTATCAAGGACAGTGGTAGCAAGTGTCACAGTGTGGTTATCGTCCTTTTGTACCTCAGTTGGAGGGACCCCACCTATCAGAGTAGTAGCTCCTCAATCGATCAATAGGAAGTGTTTTGGGTGTCAGCAGTTGGGACATGTAGTCAAGGATTGCCCTCAGAGACAACAGGCACGACAAGGTCAAGCAGCTCCAGCCAGGGCATTTGTAGTGATGCTAGGAAATGACAAAGTGCAAAGTACTTTAATCTTTTTCAAGAACCCATTAGAGTACCTTTTGATACTGGTGTCTCTCATTCTTTCATATCTGGAGAGTTTGTAGAAAGAGAACACTTTGTAACTATCTCCTTGTCTAGACCTATTCGTGTTGAGAACCCTTTAGAAGGGGCAGTTACTCTTTATGAGATGTGTAAAGATTTTGAAATTGATTTTTGCGTGCAAAGTCTTGTATGCGAACCTAATTGTGTTAGGGTTTGAGGGGTTTACAATTATTTTAGGTATGGATTGGCTGCGAAAATACTTTGTGACTCTAGATTGTGCTTGAAGGACTGTAAATATAGATATTCTCGGTATGCCACGACTTACCCATGTTTCTAGTGATAGAGAAGAGTCGGTGATGACGAGTTTTCTGTGCTCGATAGAAATCCCTAAGTAGGATATTAGTGAGGTAGAGGTGGTACATGATTTTGAGGATGTATTTCAGGAGATACCTGGACCTCCACCTCAACGGGTAGTAGAATTTTGTATTGACCTAGTGCCGGGAACTGCACCGATTTCTAAAGCGACATACAAAATGGCGCCTAAAGAGCTTGTGGAGATGAAGAAGCAGCTAGAAAAGATGCTTCAGAAAGGGTTCATACGTTTAAGTAACTCCCCGTTGGGAGCACCAGCGATCTTTTTTTCCAAGAAAGATGGCACTCTCCGCATGTGCATAGATTACAAAGAGCTGAACAAGGTGACTATCAAGAACAAGTATCCGTTACCTAGAATTGATGACTTGTTTGATCAGTTGAAAGGGGCAGCCATGTTCTCTCAGTTTGATCTTAGAACGAGTTACCATCAGATGGGTATGTCAAAGGAAAGTATACCGCTTACTGCTTTTCGAACCCGGTATGGGTTATACGAATTTCCTGTAATGCCTTTTGGTTTGACCAATGCTCCTGCCTATTTCATGGACTCAATGAACAGAATTTTTCAACCGTATCTAGATAAGTTTGTGATTATCTTCATAGATAATATTCTGGTGTATTCTAAGAATGAAAAAGAATACAGAGAACACTTGAAAGTCGTGTTGCAGACTTTGAGGGAGCAGCAGTTATACGCTAAGTTCAGTAAGTGTCACTTTTGGGAGAAAGGAGTTTGGTTTTTGGGACACGTTGTGTCCAATCAGGGGATAGTGGTAAATCCTGAGAAAGTTGTTACAATCAAAGAATGGAAGCAGCCCACGAACCCTTCAGAGGTGAAGAGTTTTTTTAGGACTAGCCGATTATTATAGGAGATTTATAGAGACGTTTTCCACTATTGCAGCACCCATGACCAAGTTGACCTACAAGAATGTGAAGTTCGTATGGACAGATGATTGTGAGAGAGCTTTCCAAAAGTTAAAGCAGCGTTTGACTACAGCACCGGTGTTAACTATAGCAGTACAAGGGGAAAAGCTAGTAGTGTTTACTGATGCGAGTGGAACTGGGTTGGGATGTGTGTTGATGTAGCATCAGAAGGTTGTATCTTATGCTTCTCGACAGTTAAAACCTCATGAGAGACGATACCCTACTCATGATTTTTGCGTTGAAAGTGTGGCGACACTACTTGTTTGGGGAGTGCTTTGACTTGTACATAGATCACAAGAGTCTTAAATATCTTTTTCTCAAAAATAGTTGAACATGAGGCAACAAAGGTGGGTGAATTCATCAGTAGTTATGATTTTCGAGATCCTTTATGTGGTTGTAAATGCACTTAGTCGACAACATGGGATTATAGCTTCTTTGATAATTCAGGAATGGAAGTCCTTGGAGTTAATTTCGATACATGATGTTCAACCAATAGAGAGTATCGAGAGGGCATACATTGATAGTTTGATCGTGCAACCGACGTTACTGGGTAAAGTTCATTAGATGCAAAATTTAGATGGGTTCCTCATCAGTAAGCTCGATGACCTTGTGGTGGATTTGATTGATGATTGTCCTACTGATTGGTCTGTGGACTCAAATAGAGAATTGCGATTTAGGGACAGATTGTGTGTACCTAACATAGTTGAATTAAGGAAAGAGATTATAGATGATGTCCATAAGTCTCGATATACCATTCACCCTGGTATGACTAAGATGTATCATGACCTGAAGATGACGTTTTGGTAGAAAGGTATGAAGAAGGACGTAAGAGAGTATGTTTCTCGATGTTATGTGTGTCAACAGGTTAAGGCAGAACATCAACAACCGTTTGGACTTTTGCAGCCTTTTGAGATCCTTACTTGGAAATGGGAGTACATCTCTATAGATTTCATGGATGGATTGCCGCGGTCTAAGCGAGGTAATGAATCTATTTGGGTAATAGTGGATTGACTCACCAAGTCTACTCATTTTATTCCAATCAGTGTTCATCGAACTGCGAATAAACTGGCTAGGTTGTATATTCGGGAGGTGGTGCGTCTTCATGGCGTATAAGTTTCTATAGTGTCGGATTGTGATTCGTTGTTTGTGGCAGAGTTTTGGGAGAGTTTTCAGCATGCTTTGGGTGCTAGGTTAGACTTGAGCACGGCTTATCATCCTCAAACGGATGGGCAAACTGAGCGGATAAATCAGATCTTGGAGGATATTTTGAGAGCTTATGTCCTTGATCTTGGTGGTAGTTGGTAAGAACACTTGCCATTGGTGGAGTTTGCTTATAATAATAGCTATTACTCCAGTATCGGGATAACACCTTTTGAGGCATTGTATGGGAGGCCGTGTCAATCATCTGTTTGTTGGATGGAGGTAAGAAATGCACCCCGTGGGTCTAAGATATGCTTTTATCTGTGATGTGATTTATGTTGTGAGTTCTTGATTTGAGTTGATGATATCTTGTGAAATAAATGACTGACTTGATTGTGAAGTGCCCCCAGGTGGACGAGCTACCACGGTATTTCTTGTCTTCTTGTGCGCAGGTGCTTGGTTTAATCTATTTTGCCACGTGCTCTCCAGTTAAGTTCTCTGTTTGGTTATAAGGTAAAAAATCAACACCCACAGGAACCAACTAAGGTCTGGAATACACCCCCTATTTTGGGCCTGACCTTCTATGATTCTGAAAAAGCACTCTTGAAATGATTCCAGACCTCTCTTTTTACTGTTACTGGATCATCAACCACCACTCCATTTGCTACCACTGAGTTAATGAGGTTAATGTTCTGCCGACATTTAACCATCAAATGGAAATACCTTGTATTTTTATCACCTCTAAAAGCCTAGCCTTGTCTGGATTTCTGGAGCCAAAACCACTCTACCCACTTGCTTAATTTCCAAATTGACTCCCCTCAACTCTGTTTTTCTGGATTTCTTAGCCGCCAACAACACTCTAGACTCAGCTAGCAAGTCCAGCTGATGGAATTCCTTATCAGCAAGTTTCAGTTGGGGATGTAAGGTTACCAAATACAGATACATTCCACTCCTTAAGATGCTTCTTTAAAAAACCAACTTTTTGGACAATCTATAATCAGCCCACCCATCAAACCTTGCTTCAAGCCAAACCTTTTCAGCCATAAGCAAAAAACCAGAATGGAGAACCCAACAGTTCATGAACCTAAAAGGTTTAGGACCCCAGTCCCTACTATCTTCCTTCAGAATAATAGGACAATGATCAGACATAGACCTAGGTAGCCCCCAACATTTAAAATTTAAAATGGAAAACAGCAAGCCAATCAGAGTCTAATATAAACCTATCAGTGCGACTCCATTTTCCATTTTTACTGGAATTGCTCCAAGTGAACTTTTTTCCTAACATTGGTAGCTTCACCCCTTCAAAATTATCAATCAACTCATTAAAATCCTACATACCCACACTTCTCCTGGAGCAACCAACCCTTTCACTCATACTCCTAATCTCATTAAAATCGCCCCCAATGCACCAAGCTTTGGAAAACAATGGTTTGATCCTGACAAGCAAATCCCATAAATCTCTTCTCTCGACAACATCATATTTTATGATTGTTACATACACTTTTTTATTTTATTTTTATTAGTGTATAATATTGTTATTGATATTACATTTATTTTAAAAAATTAGATTCTCAGAGTTTAACACTTCAAATATATTCAAAAATAGATTTGGGTGATGAACATTAAATTAATAAAATATGAGGTTTGAATATGAAATGAATTTGAGTTATTGATATAAAATTTTAAATAATTTTTAAATTTTTATATTTGAATATGTAGCATTACTGATATTTATTTCAAGTTAATTATTAAGCAATTAATAAAATAAAACAATGTTTAATCCAATCCAATGATGTAAAAAGACGAAAAAACAAAGGCTAGGATATTTAATTGATGGAAAATTCAACCATATACACTCTTAGGTTGTATTTGGTTCATAAATTTAAAAAAAAAAAAATTGAAAAGAAAAAAGAAAAAAAAAAGTAAAACGTGAATAAAATATTCTAATATTTCACCTAATTTCACGTACATTTTTCTTTTTCCTTTCCAAATCCGTTCTCAAATCTAAGAATTAAACACAACCTTAGTTACAATGTTTGTGTCAATAGTTATGACCTATTATATTATTAGTTATGACATATTGTGATATTAATTATAACATTATTTTGGTTATAATCGAAGAGTTATTTGGTTATACTCATGTTATGTTTTGTTATAATTTTTTTTTAAAAAAATGTTTTAATTATGACTCTCATAATATTGAGTTACTTGCATATGGTATAAAACGATGCGTAACATAACATTACCCGAATTATGTTTCTAATTGTGATATTGTTGTCTTGATTTTAATTATTGTGGTGTTAGTTATGATATTTGTCATCTTTGGTTATAATTTATTGTGTTGTTGTTATAAATTGATTAGGACAATTGTAATGTTTGTTATGATTTATTGTGATTATTATTTAAAAAAATATATATTTATTTATATTTTATGTGATGTTTGATTATAAGTTATTATTATTTTTTAATTATGATTAAAAAAAATTGATAAACCACACAAATGTAATAATTTACATATGAATTTGGGGTGCGTATAGTAGACAGACACAAAAAAAAACAAAAAAATGTTTTTTTTATTATTTTAATAAAATTAAACATGAAAATAAATATTAAGATGAAATAATCATTTTATTCTAATAAATCAAACATTACTTTAATTTTAGTGTCATCACTTCATTTTCCCTTGACTTTCTCACCTCAAAAGCGTGGTCAACAGTGGCGGAGCCAAGAAATTAAGTTAGAGGGGGCACTTTATAATTTTAATATTTTTTGGTGATCAACAATAAAATAATAATAATTTTATGAGTTAAATTTAAGCAAAAAATTTTAATTATTTATTATTAATAGCAACTAATCAAAATTCTATAATAATGTGGAATAACTCTGACACAATAGTAATGTAAGTATGCAATTTTAGCACAAAAAATTACAAATTAAAATTCTTAATTTTAGAAAATAGAAGCAAATCATTTATAGTACAAATTATTATAAAATTTTTATAATTTTTATTTGATAAAAAAATATTAGAGAGATAGTATTGATTATAAAAATGTGTTTTGAATAGAAATTATTAGATAATCCCAGAATATTATGTGATGTTGATGACATGGTACTTTGGATATAAGAAATCACAATTCACACTAAGTAATTCACCTATTATCTTCCAATTACTCTTAACAATAATGAGTTACTATGTTCCGTTCATAAAATTTGACACTATATTATTGATTTAGACCACTACATAAATAACACCACATGACACTCTAAGACTACTAAATAAACTATATTGTGTGTGGAAAAAAAAAATTCAAAACTGGGGGGGACGTGACCCCCTCTGCTGTGGCTCCGCCACTGGTGGTCAACATGGTCTTCCCATCAACAACGATGTAATGCACTTAAATTTAGTACCCAAAAAAAAAACAAGAGAGAGAGAGACAATTGAGAAAAATGGCCTAATTGTGCAAGTCTTTCTTCTTCTTTTTTTAATTTATTTATCAGCAAAATAAATAGAATTTTATTGATGACGATAAAAGGTAAAGATGTACACACAAAACAGCAAAACATCAATAAAGAGAGGAGGGTGCACAAAGCATCACAATTGGTTAGATCATTCCAACTATGTTGGCACCAAAAAACTCATCCTATCATATGCTAAGCACCCTCAAAGAAAGCAAATAACCAAAACAGAAAAACAAATAAACACCACAACTACCATTCCAAAAGCACAAGATCAGCAATGCCTCACACCCTTATGTAATCCTGATATACACAGACACAGCTAACAGGACAATCAACAAAGAGACATAGCAGCACAAAACAGTAGCAGCAAGTCATGGTTGATTTGAGATTCAAGATGTTCATTTTATGTCCCTTGTGGGGTCGATAACCCACCACCGCATTCCTTGAAAATGATGTTTGATCGATAACTTGCTATGCACCACCCATTTGTTTGGCACATTACATTCAACTACTTTTCTTTTAACCAAAATAGCTTCTTATTAGAAGTCATTTGATTGAAGCATGTTCAAGTTCAAATCATCAACTAACTGAGTAGTAAATTGTTCAAATTTAATTTGATAATTTAATTAATTTTAAAATGTGTTTAAATTTAATTTATTATTTTTTTAAACTAATCTTAAAAGAGTTTTTATATCATCTAATGTAACCGAACCTGAGGGAAAGGGATGAGTTAAGGGCATGATCAGCCTACAAAATATTGAACTCATGGCTTTCATGCTTCTACCGAGGATTAAGTGACCCTATATGCTAGTTTATATGTAAGAGAAATTAAATTATTTGAGTAAAAAAATATTTTTCGATTAAATTTTAAATTGTTTTCTTCTTGATTTTGTCAAGCCAAAAAAAAACAATTAATCTTGTGTAAAGGATATTATAAAAATTGAGCTATGATAAGTACACAGAGGCCCTGTTTTTTTTTAGAAGTAAAATTGAGGAGATTGATAGTGAGGGGATTAAGTAAAATTGTGTTTGCTTTGATGATAGTTATTAATGTGAGAATTGTTAAATTATTATCCTATAAAAGAAATATAAAATATTAAAACAAATAAAATTATGATTTTTACTTAACAAAAAATATAAAACATTAAACATTAATGTTCAAAAAAAAAAAAGGCCTAACATGTTAAAAAAAATATATATATATATATATATATATCTAATCCTTAGAACTAATTTTCTAATACCACATCCACCTCCATCATCTCAATCCTCTCTTTATGACCCATCCTAATCCCTAGATCAGGAATCCCTTTCTATCTTCTAAAATAAACATAACATATAATGGGTCCACTACCATCTCAATTCCAATCCTAACTTTAATTCCCTAAACAAACGGGGCCAAAGGATATTGTGCATAAAATACACAATACTCTCACATAAAAATGGGACCCACACAATCCATGTGAAGTCAACCCTCATGATGCACAATTTGCTTGGCATTTCCGCTAAAAAACAAAATTACGTAAAGGTACGCATAACAAATTTAATCCATATCTTTTAGGATTATTTACCAATAAATCCTACTTCACAAACTCTTATACCAAATAGTCCCACTTTTATTCTATTATACTAGTTAGTCCTGTTAGTAGATTTATTTGGTCCTTTTTATTTTTTTTTTCTTTTTTGGTAGGATTGTGTGGACCAGCATGCCCTTGGGTAGTTGTGGTAATGTATTGCCGGGGTCAATTCTCTTTTTGGAAATGTTGTTCCTTCGCAATGGTTCTGTGTGATGTGTGTGTGAGAGAGCCGCGCTGCCTTCGTGTGTGTGTGTGCGCGTTGTGTGTGCTGTGTGTGTATCAGAGTTGATGCCATTACTGTGTGTGTGTGCGTGAGACTCAAGTCGTAGGCCGAGATCTGTCCGCCGTGAGCCATCCACATTGATCCGCTGCCGTCGTCAGTGGCGAAGGCAGAGACGACGCCGTCGGAAGCCGGTATGACGGTGTGCCTGTGTGAAATGGGGTAAGCCGATCTGGATTGAAACTCATAGATGTCTTCAGATCTGTGTTCAACTCCCTCAGATCTGGTTCAAGAAACCTCAAATCTGTTGGATTCGATTCGAAACTCTTACAATTTTTTCAGATCTGTGTTCAAGTCCCTCAAATCTGGTTCAATTCTTTCAGCTCAGATTTGGTTCGAAGTAGACATGTGTTTGAACCCTTCCTCTGCTGCTGTGTGTGCCGTGAGAAGATGAAGTTCGATGTGTGTGTGTGTGTATGAACTGCTGCTGTGTGTGTGCTGTGAGTGTGTGACTGGTTTATGGTGTGTGTAGGTTGTGAATGGTGTTGTGGTGTCTTTTGCTCTCAAAACCGTGTGTGTGTGTTGTATGTGTGGTCTCCATGACCGTGTGTATGAAGCTCTGTGTCTATGGCAGTGTTATGAAACCCGAGAGAGAGTGTGGGTGTGGGTGTGTGCCATGTGAGTATGTTCATCAGTGTAATGGGCTTTGTGTTAACCCCCCACACACAAACCCAGCTCAAATAAAAACCCCTTCCAGCGGATTGTAACTCTGTGACACCAACACAGTGTGTGGACCTCCATGTTTAACCTGTAATTAATTATCGTGTGTACCACCGGCTTTAAACGGATTGTGTGTGTGTGGGCCTTTTCGTAACCACCAAACACAGCAACCTAGCCCAAAAACAAAAAACCCTTACAGCCGTTTCTTACACTGTGGCAAGCTTGCAGTGTATCACGTGCAGCCCCGAGCCACATCCAACAACGGTCACATGAGGGTATTTATGTCCCTCACAACTTTTTGGGACTAAATGGTTTAATAGAATAAAAATGGGATCAATTGGTACATAAGTTTCAAATATGGGATTTATTGGTAAATCTCCCTATGTATTATTTTATATAAAAATAATTTAATAATTTAATAATTCTTACACTAATAATTATCATCAAAACAAATATAATTTTATTTAATTCTCTCATTATCAATTCTCTCACTAACAATCCTCTCACTATTAATCCCCTCCATTCTATCTCTGAAAACAAACGGAGCCTCTACGTTGAACACACGTTGATGATGATCCGGTGCGCAAATGTGCACAACTCAATTGCATAGGAGTTGTTTGGGGTGTTCTAAATAAGTGTACTTTTTAACTTTTTGGACTAAAAAATAGAAGAATAAAAGATGGTTGTTTAGAATAACTTTTTGTCTTTTTACAAAAAACATGTATATTAAAATATTATATAAAATAAAAAAATTACAAAATTACCCTTATGTCCTAGACTAGTGTAGCTGCGCTGACTTTCTCTCTCCTTTCATTTTTTAAAATTTTTTTTTTATTTTTTTTTTCATGTAAGTGTATCTTACATTGTGCCACGTTTTGCACTTTTATGAGAAATTGTGACTGCTGCGACAGTGGCTGCACAGCTTGACCTATTTTGAAATTTTTTTTTTTGGGACAGATTTCTCCCAAAAAATAAGTGAATAGTATGAACTTTTTTTGTTTTTTTAATAATTTTTTGATTTTTTGACTTTTTTATAACATGTCAAACCAGCCCTTAAATGTGTGCCACATAACAATCAAAGTCACCGAATAATTTTTTAACAAAGTAAATTGTTATATATTATTTGTTTTTTTTCATCTTTTTATATTACTAAATTTTATGATATGCTATTATTTATTTTCATTAATTCGTAATGAACCAATCAATAATATTTACGTAAGAAATGATATAAAATGATGATAAAAAAAAAATTAATGATATACATAATTTCTCATTATAGAAACTGTAACTATGATTTTTATGCAAATATGAGGGTTAGAAAATAAAAAATAAAAAATAAAAGAAAAACCAACAAACCCAAGTTCCCAAACACCCCACATTTAACTATAGAAATAGAAATTCAGATATAATAAACATTTTTGAAATATCAGTGGGTTCAATCAAGTGAACCCTCTCTCTCTCTCACTCCGTAGTCTTGATACGCACTTGATTATCGACTCCTTTATTACCCTGAAATCACGAAGCGTCTAGTCTTCTACACTGTGGTATGTATAACCTTCTTCTTTGAGCTTTCTCGGTGGGTTTTCTCTCTAACAGATTAGCGATCGAAGATACTTTATTCGACTGAATTTTAATTTCACTTTTCATATTCTGTTTGGTTCATGAGAAAGGGGGAAAAGAGATAACAGAGAGAAAAAGTTGAGATTACAGGAAAAAAGAAAAAAGAAAGTAAGTTGCACGAAGCATATGGTTAGGTCCTCTAGGCATATGGTTCAGTTTCCTTGTGTTGTGTCCCCAAATGACAAACGACTTCCTTTTCCTGCCCTTTCTCAGCAACCAAACAGACTATCTCTCTCTGTCTCTCTCTCATGAATCAAAACTGATTCTATGCATTGGACTTGGCCACGTGAACTTTTTGAGCACTCTTCTTCTGCAAGTTGTTTTTCAATGATGAGTTCTTAAATTTCTTTGTTTGCTCTTGCATTTTATCTGTGTTCAGTTCTAAGAAAGATCTACACATACAGGTGAATGGTGATTGAACTCAGTTTGAACCACTAGTGTTGAAACCACCATATCTCGTGAAAAAGGTACCACCACATCTCATGAAAAAGGTATACATACACTTACTTTCTTCTTCATTTTCTTTTGTTCTCTATATATATGTGCATATATACACAGCTATGGGTGTGTCTTTGTTGGTACTTTTCCATATATAGAAACAAAATGAATTTTCTAGGGCTTCATACGAAGATGACACAAGTTTTTCAAAAGTGAGTCTAGGGTTTCTCGAAGGCCTCCATTGAAATTGTGACATTTTCACTAGAACTTATTTCGATTTAATTAAAATTGGTATCAAATCATGTATTTTATTATTTAAAAAAAAATCTCGTAAAACTTTTTGGTTGGAGTTGGAGTATCTGTTTTGAGAGAGAGAGAGAGAGAGAGAGAGAGAGAGAGAGGATATACAGTCTATGCGTGTAGGGTTAAGATGGTGTTGAGTTACTGGCCGTTGTGGTGGTTTCTTGGAAGGGAGGGAAGAAGAGACAAGAGAGATGTGGAGGTGTCACTCAATAATTGGTTGTCTGTAAACAATTGAATTATGCCACCGTTTGTTGTGCAATGCATTCTCTTGGTTTGGTGTCACACATGAGATTTTTGGTCTACATAGGATGACCCCTCTAATTTGGTAAGAAATTCTTCTATTACTCCTTGTGGGGATATATTTTCTGAGTACCAACACGTGGCAAGGTGACACCGACGTGTCAGCCGAGGTGCCACGTGTCGTGGTAGATATGCCGAAGTGATCTCGGAGTTGCCGAGGTTACCTCCGAAGACATCGGAATCCGAGATAAACAGATAAAGGACAAGAGTCCTAGGATGAAGAAAGACTTCAGGATGAATAAGGATAACACTCTTAGGGAGTCTATCCTTATCTCTTGAGGAGTCCAAGGTAAGTACAGAATTGGAGTCCATAGAAGTCAGGCTTCTAGTAGGACTAGGATTATATTGACTATAAAAGAGAGGCACCCCCATGGGTCTATGTTATGTTTTTGATATACTTAAGCTAGTGAGTTAAGTACTTGATTATCTTTGAGAGATATACTGACTTGATCGTCGGAGTGCCCCCGGGTGGAAGAACCACCGCCGGAACCTTCTCTTTCTGTGCAGGACAGTAGGGTGCCATCTATTCTGTCTGTGTTCTACAGCTGAATTACTAAGGTGGGTAGTGTGATCGGAAAATCACTCACACAATTTGGCGCCGTCTGTGGGAAAGAAAGACGAATAGATGGCCAGTAACGCACAAAAAGAAAAGGTTGGGGACGACGCTCCCGCTGGGAGTGGCAGGCCTATCGACCTTGACATTGAAGGAGATAACCACAACGAAGAAGCCCGTGACCAGGGGCACGGAGGAAAAGACGTCGGCCAGGAGGGCGACACTTCAAAAAAGACAGACCAAAGCAGGTACTATAACGAAGATAACCTCCAGGTATGGAGGGATAGATGCCTACGGAGGGATGATGAAGTAAAAGATTTGGCAGACAAGTTGGCAGACCTACAGTCGATCGTCAACTTAATGATGCAAAACAATGTCATGCAGCCGCCGTACCCACTGCAGGACACGCCGATCCCAGCAATTAATACCCAGAAGAGAGGAAGGAAAATAATTCCTGAAGCACCTCAGCACACCAGGAGCGGAAGGCACTCTCACCCGCCCTCCAGGGAAGTCAGACGAGAGGAACCGAGACAAGAGAAGTCCCAAAGGACATATCACACGAAGGACCCAGAGCCCAGAGAACATCGGCATGTCCAAGGGCAGGCGCTCTGCTTTGACACAACCCATGGAGAAAGATCAAAACGGACCCACCACGAGGCCGAAAGTAGTGTGCCAAAAAGACTGAAGTCAAAAGATAGCCGAGCTCTAGGGAGGAGTAAAGAAGACTTGAGAAATTACCTCAAGAGGAAGGAACGTAATGCTGAAGCCGAGGTTACCTCACCCGACAAGCCAAGGACACCGTTCTCGGTAGAACTGGATAAATTTGAGGCACCAAAGAGATTCAGTATGCCGATGTTTCAAATATACGATGGTAAGTCAGACCCTAACTTCCACATTGGATTATTCTTAAACTCAATGGCATTATACAGTGGAAACAAGCCGTTGCTCTGCAAAGTGTTCCCCTCGTCCTTTGGAAAGATTGCATCAGATTGGTTCCACAAACTACCAAAGGGAAGCGTGAAGACTTGGGAAGGCCTGGCCGAGATGTTTGTAGCCAGGTTCGTGACAAACAAGTTGCAGCCATTAAGGGTGGACGCATTGATGGCTCTAAAGATCAGCAAGGATGAAGGCCTTAGGGCCTATGCAAAAAGATACTACGAGGTGTTCAATCGAATACCCGAATGCAACCAAGAAGTGGCGGTCGTGTCTTTCAAGAACGGCCTGAAAGATGACTGTTCACTACGGAAATCTTTGGCAAAGACATTGCCAAAAAGCATGGAAGAGCTCATGGCAAGAATCGAGAAATATGCCAGAGCCGAGGAGGATACATCAGGGAATAAGGAGGTAAAACAGGAAAAAGGGAACGGCTCGCCGAAGCAAGGCCGAGGTAACAACGGATTTAAAAAAACGAAGACAGAATTGAGGAGTAAGCAGGCAGTGACGACTGTGTTCCGAATCCCGGTCCACAAAGTCCTGGATCAAATCCGAAACCAACCCTATTTCAGAGCACCGGCAAAGGCCCCAGGAGAATACATGGGAAGGAATGTTGGTAGGCGTTGTGCTTACCACAATGAAGAGGGGCACCCAACTCAGGGCTGCAGAGCCCTAAGAGCACACTTAGAGGACTTAGTAAGGCAAAGCCATCTGAGGGACCTTGTTGACGAAGCCAAGACAAGAGAAGAGCAGGCAAGATTGCCTCAAGCACCCGCAGCCCCGCCTCCCCCAGCACAGCAACCACAGGGAGAGGGACCTATGGTGGTTAATGTAATTCACTCAAAGGTGAACGAAAACGACATACGGGGGGAAACCCAAAGAGTAAAACACCTGCAGCACGTGAACCAGGTCGGACAAAAAAAACCTCGGCCTGAAGAGTGCCGAGGACCGATGATAGCCTTCACCGAAGCCGACCTAGAGATGGTCCAGTATCCGCATAATGATGCCTTGGTAGTATCCCTCCAGGTTGGGAGTGCCAAGTGAAACGCATCCTGATAGATCAAGGCAGCTCTTGTGACATCATGTATGTTAGATGTTACAAGGAGCTGGGCCTTCACCCAGACGACATAGAGCAATCGAATGGCCCGATGGTCGGCTTTAATGGAACGCCAACGTGGCCATTGGGCGCTACAAACTTGGAAGTACAAGTCGGCACTAAAAAGATCAGGACAGAGTTCATCGTGATTGACACACCTTCACCATACAACATCATCTTGGGAAGGCCATGGTTGCATGCAATGGGGGCAGTTCCCTCAACGTTGCATCAACTATTGCGGTTCCCAACAGAACATGGGATTGAAAAGTCAGAGGAGATCAACTGCAGGCAAAAAATTGCTCCATGGCAGCAATGAAAACAACCTGCAACATACAAGAACCAGGGAAGGCAGAGATTGAAGATGAGGACATGGAGGTCCTAGATGATGTCGGCAAGGAGCCGGCCGAGAAGAGTGAGGAAACACTAAAAAAATCCTCGTCCAGGAGGGCGATGAAGAGCGCTTCTTTCTTCTCGGCTCAGGCTTAGCCGAAGAAGAAGAAAGAGAACTGGAAGCTTTTTTGAGAACAAACATAGAGGTGTTCGCCTGGACACCTTATGAAATGCCTGGCATTGACCCCGAGGTCACATGTCACAGACTGAACGTCGACAGGTCGGCCAAACCTGTAATACAACGAGCTAGAAGACCGACGTTGATGCACATCGAAGCAGTGGAGGAAGAAGTAGACAGACTACTGGAAGCTAAGGCCATTGGAGAAGTCAATTATCCGACATGGCTATCGAACACTGTGGTGGTAAAGAAGAAAAACGGTAAATTGAGGGTCTGCGTAGATTTTACAAGCCTGAATAAAGCCTATCCCAAAGACAGCTTTCCTTTGCCCAAGATTGACCAATTGGTAGACGCTACATCTGGACATGGAAGGATGAGCTTCCTGGACGCTTATAGGGGGTACCACCAGATAGCCATGTACCCCCCAGATGAGGAAAAAACAGCGTTCATCACCCCAAAATACCTGTACTGTTACAGAGTAATGCCCTTTGGGCTGAAAAACGTAGGAGCAACTTACCAAAGGTTGGTAACCAAGATGTTCAGACACCTGATTGGCCAAACAGTAGAAGTCTACATCGATGACATGGTCGTGAAGACCAAGGAGCCTAAGAGTCATCTTGCCGACCTAAAAGAGGTATTTGAAATCCTCAAAACATATCGGCTCCGACTCAACGCATCAAAGTGCGCGTTTGGAGTTGGATCTGGTAAGTTTCTGGGGTACCTGGTAACAAGAAGGGGCATAGAGGCCAGCCCAGATCAGATCAAGGCCATCGTAGATCTACAGAGCCCAACATCGGCAAAACAGGTACAAATGCTTACTGGAAGGGCCGCAGCCCTAAACAGGTTCATAAGCCGAAGCTCAGACAAATGTAAACCTTTCTTCAACCTGGTGAAAAAGACCACGGACTTCCTATGGACTGAGGAATGTGAGGCCGCTTTGGCCGACCTAAAGAAATATCTGACCACGGCCCCAGTCCTCTCAACACCTGAACCTGGGGAAGAGCTGTTTTTGTACTTAGCTGTGTCAGAACACGCAGTAAGTGCAGTGCTAATCCGAGAAGAAAAAGGAGAACAGAAGGCTGTTTATTATGTAAGTAAAACCTTGGCCGACGCAGAAACAAGGTATCTACCACTAGAGAAATTAATGCTGGCCTTAGTAATGGCCTCAAAGAAGTTGAACCATTACTTTCAGGCGCACAAGATTGTGGTGCTAACAGAGCACCCACTGAAGTCCTTATTGCAACAAGGAGACTTAACAGGAAGAATAGCAAGATGGGCAGTTGCCTTGGGCCAGTATGACCTGGAGTTCAGGCCCAGAACAGCAATTAAGGGCCAAGTTTTGGCCGACTTCGTGGCAGAATTCACGCCTGAATCCATCGAACATCGGGCTCCGTTGAGCCAAGATGAACGTTGTCCCAGCAAGCAAGGAGAATCCCAGCCTAAGGCAAAAGAACAAAGGAAGGAAAAACTCAGACCCTGCAGCATCTACATCGGCGACTCCTTCAGACTGTTTGTCGATGGAAGTTCAAACCGACAAGGAGCAGGGGCAGGAGTGCTACTGATATCTCCAGATGGAGAAATAATAGAACAGTCCATCCGTTTGGGGTTCAAGGCCTCAAACAATGAAGCAGAATACGAAGCATTAATTGCAGGGCTAAAACTGGCAGCAGCAGCAGAAGCAGATGAGGTAATAGTTTTTGTGATTCACAGCTTATTGTTAACCAGTCAACAGGAGAATTTGCAGCCAGAGACGAAAGGATGTCGGCATATGCAAAAGAGGTCATCAGATTGGCAGCCTTATTTCAGAACTGCCGACTACTCCAAGTAAGCCGAGATGATAACAGCCACGCCGACGCGTTGGCCAACCTGGCAAGTTCAATGCAGACTGGAAAAACAAGGACAATTATGATTGACTATATGTCGGGCCCGAGCATAGAACCACAGAACACAAGCAGGAAGCAATGTGTGTGGACATGGGGCCAAGCTGGATGGATTCAATTGTTGCATTCCTGAAAGAAGGAAAGCTGCCAGAAGACCGCAAGGAGGCACACAAAGTCAGATTGAAGTCGGCAAGATTCAGTCTGACTGCGGACGGACATCTCTACAGAAGGTCCTTCACTTGACCCCTTTTAAGGTGCGTACACCCTTTGCAGGTTGAAGATTTTTTATATGAAATTCATGAAGGAGTTTGTGGAAGCCACGCTGGGGCAGATCACTAGCTCATAGGGCCATTACCCAGGGGTATTGGTGGCCTTACATGCAAAAAGATTCAGAAGCATACGTGAAGAAGTGCGAACAATGCCAAAGGTTTGCACCTTTGATACACCAGCCAGCTGCTGACCTAAATCCAGTATCCAGCCCTTGGCCGTTTGCCCAGTGGGGCATGGATCTTGTTGGACAACTTCCCCAGGCAACTGGGCAGAGAAAATACTTGCTGGTAGCAACAGATTACTTCACGAAGTGGATAGAGGCAGAACCTCTTGCCAAAATCCGAGATGTGGACGTCAAGAACTTCATATGGAGAAACATCATCACCAGATTTGGCATTCCAAGAGCCATAGTTGCCGACAACGGAACGCAGTTTGACAGCAAACTCATCAAGAACTTTTGTGCGAAATTCAAGATCAAGAATTACTTTTCAACACCAAGTTTTCCCCAAAGTAATGGGCAAGCAGAAGCATCCAACAAAGTAATTTTGGATGGAATAAAGAAGAGGCTGCAGGCAGCAAAAGGAAAGTGGGTAGACGAATTGCCCAACGTACTTTGGGCATATCGGACTACGCCGAGAAGATCAACAGGGGAATCCCCCTTTGCCATGGCTTATGGCACAGAAGCAGTCATTCCACTGGAAGTCGGCATCCCAGGGATCCGAACCCAGGGAGTTGAGAATGGGACTAATGATATACTCTTAGCCCGAGATCTGGATCTTTTAGAAGAACGAAGAGAGAAAGCTGCAATTCAGCTCGCAGTATACCAGCAACAGCTTGCCAGAGCTTACAACAAGAAGGTCAATCCAAGAGATTTTCAAGTCGGCGACCTAGTCTTGAGAAAAGTCGTCGGCAACAAGAAGGATCCCAGAGAGGGCAAGCTTGGCCCAAACTGGGAAGGACCCTACAGAATTACTTCGGTATTAGGCAATGGAGCTTATCGGCTTGAAGATAATGAGGGCAAAGCATTACCAAGACCTTGGAACACTTGTAATTTGAAATTTTTCTATCATTAGATATGCATTATTTTTGGCCGATGTCATCAATAAAATCTTTTCAGAATTCTTCAAACACATATGATTGATAAAGATACATAATATTGTTTCTAGGAGACATAAATAATGAGAACCCAAGTGGAACTCAGGTTCACATTGGGGGCAGAGAGAAGGCAGAGACGCTTAACACTTGTTGAAATTTGTAGCAATTTACAAGTTGAAGTTAAGCTGAGATTATTCCTTATCTTCACTTGTTGAAATTTGTAGCAATTTACAAGTTGAAGTTAAGCCGAGATCACTATTTCTCTTCGCTTGTTGAAATTTGTAGCAATTTACAAGTCAAAGCAAAGCCGAGGTTATTACTTAAACACTTATAGCAATCTACAGGTTGGTTAGATCAAAGAAAATCTTAACACTTGTTGAAATTTGTAGCAATTTACAAGATGACGTTAAGCCGACATATGATCATCTATTGAAATTTGTAGCAATTTACAGGTTGAAGTAAAAGCTAAGTATATTGTTTAAACACTTGTTGAAATTTGTAGCAATTTACAAATAGATCATTGTTTAGCACTTGTTATAACTTGAGAAAAGTTTACAGTATATGTTAATCCTTGTTGAAATTTGTAGCAATTTACAAGTAGGTTAGACCGAGATCACTGTTTAAACACTTGTTGAAATTTATGAAAAGTTTGCAGGTCAGTATCTTGCCGAAGTAAAGCTTGTAGTTATTATACCCGAGGTATGTAACCCCGAGAAGATTGCACAAAGGAGGCAAAGTATGAAAGGCATGCAAAATATTCTAAGTATAGAACCATGCAGAAGCAATCAAGAGAAATTAAAGATTAAAGCATCCATAGAAAAACAGTTGCAGTTGTGTACAAAAGAAGGCACTACGGCCTACCAAAAGTAATTGTTCAGAAGTTACAAAAAGGCACATCGGCCATGAAGAGAACTCATACTATTTTCAGAAGAAGATAAACTTAAAGCTAGGATTCCTCAACAGTGGCGGTTGGTTGAGTCTGGGATCAGATGATTGCTGGGTAGATACCTCGGCAGCCTTTTCCGCCTCGATCTCGGCGTCGATCTGAGCAAGGGTTTCTTCAATACTTTTTTCGGCTACAGGAACGTCGGAGGAAGCCTGCTCCGGGTGGTTTCCTTGGCAACCTCATCACCTTCATCGTCTTGAGTCAGGTCCAAGACCTGCTCATTCAAAGAAGGAGACTTAGTCCAGCAGCCTCCTTGGATTTTCTTACCAATGCCTCATCCTCACCCTCCTCCTCATCTTCAGACTCAGATTCAGATTCTCCTTCAGGTTGACTTGGAGGAGGAGGTGGGGGGAATGGAAGAGGAATAACGTCGGCGTTGCGGAAAGGTGAATCGGCAGGGAGGTCAAGTTTCTTTATCAGGGACATCCAACCAAGGGAGAAGCCCCTGTTGCATGCCTGCCTGACTTGCAGTTTGTAGTCTTCAGTGACATCGGCTATGCCCTGGGCATAAGCCTTCTCATCAGCTTCTTTGATTTCGGCTTCTTTCGTGGCCAAGGCCTCCTGAAGCTCCTTCTCGGCCTGGGCCGCTTTTTCCTCGGCCTCTTTCTTTTGGGATTCAGCAACTGTCTTGATGGCCTCAGCAGATTTGGCCTTTTCTTCGGCTAAGGTTTGGGCTTTGGTGGCAGCCTCAGCCTGGTCTTCCAGCTTTTTCATTTTTGAATGAAGAGTTTTGTTCTCCTTTTTAAGGGCAGAAACCTCCCTCCTCATGTTGGCCAACTTCTCCCGATTTTCAAAAGCTTGCATGGAAAGAGAGTGGGCATGTTGAATGGCCTGAAAAAACACAAGGCACAAATTGTTACAGAATTTTACAAAGTATGAGAAAAAGAAGACAAGTTTCCACGTAAAGACACTTACTTGGACAGAACGTTGAAGCATAAAGGCGTAGTTCTCGTACTCACTCATCTTGGCATTACGCTCAAGATCACCTGGGAGAAGTAGAGCAGTACTGAGTGCTACGCCGACGTTGATGTCATCGGCGCTATCGCTGGCAAGAACAGGCTTATCTTCTAAAGTAATTTCAGGTGTCCAGGGGACTTTTGGTATTCTGGACCCCGAGGTCGTCGCAGACGATGACCTCGGCTTCTTTGATTGTGTGGACTCTGATGGCTGTGTTTCAGCAGACCTTTTTGTGGGAACGGAAGCAGTCTTCCCGCTCCCAGCCAATTGTGAAATTGGCAGGGTATCCTCAGTCTCAACTACAGTGGCTTTGGCCTTTGGCTGAGCCTTTTTGGTTCTTTTCGGCTTTGGTGGGGGCATGCTCTGTGTTGGCTGAGCGTCAACATCAGTGGGGAGGTCGGCCAGAAGATCCTGGGCAACAGGTTTTGCACGACCCATTTCGGATGTAAGGACAAGTCTTCGCCGACGTTTTCGTTCTTGTACTGGGATCAAGTATAGGGCCGAAGTAGATGGCTGATTGGTTGGGTCAGATGTTGATCCTTGATCTGTTCGAGATGTAGAAGCGGTTTGAGTTGTGGCAGTAGGAGGAGAAAGGCTTTTCTTCTTTCTTTTGGGGACGTCGGGCAAAATCGATTTGTATGTTGGAATAAAGTTGAGAAGAAGAGGCGCTTTTCTTTTGTGAACTGGCAAGTCCAGGAGTTTTTTCAGGTCCTTGCTGGGAACGTAAGATTGGCGAAAGTTTTTCGGTGGCTTGCGAACATCTGCAAGAAGAAAACAGACATTAGAAACAGATAAAATATTGAAGACTTGAAAAGAAACAACTAAGTATTGATACTGGGTTCTTACCCTTGCCCTCTTTAACTGTTCGAGGAAGAGGGTAAAGATGGGCATCCTCGTCTGGGGCAAACTCCCAATTTCCAGAGGTAATGAAGTAGTCATCTCCAGCCCCCTTGTTGGAGTCTGGGAGGTCGGCTACGATTTTGAATTCGGTGGACCTCGGCTTGAGGTAATAGACGAAACCTTTTTCTTTCAAGTTAAGGGCACACATGGTATAACAATATTGGATGTCGGCAAGGGTGATCCTAACGTTCTCCTGCCTAGCTAAGGCTATGATACCATTAATCACTCGATAGGAGTTGATGGTAAGTTGCATAGGGTTCAACCTGTAGTAGTGGAGAACTTCACGAAAAAGGGGATCAAGTGGAAGCCTGAGTCCACATTCAGTGAAAGCAACAATGGGAAAGGGCATTGTATCATCTGTGGGCATGATAGAGTCGTCATCCCCAGCCAGCCTCAGATGGACGTCGGCAGGAATGGCGAACTCTTCCCTAAAGTATTCAAGTTTGGTTGGGGTATCTGCCCTATGTCTCCACATCCCCATGATATCGGCGTAAAGGTATTCTACTTCAGAAAGAGGATGTTCTTTAAGGGTTTTTTGGGACCTCGGCTCTAACCTAGGTGAATGTTGGTAAGGATTGTTTCAGTTTTTTCCTAAGAATTGGTAGGTTCTACAGACAAATCCCAAACCTAAATCTATGAAAGTAAAGATTGGGGGCACAGATCTGGAAGGAAACACAGAAAACACGAAACAAAGAACAAAGTTTCAGAATCAAGAACAGAGGTAGGGTTCTCAAAAAGCATAAAAAATACAAGAAATACAGGCTCAAGAACGGTGGCAAGAAAGTGGTGAAACAGTGCAGAGTATACAAGACATGAGCGAAATCATGGAATAGACGCATCCAGATGAATAGTTCAGTAAATCAAAGGTTTGAATAAAGCAGTAATGGCAGCAAGTAAGCAAAAGAGCATAGAAGAATTGAGAATGAAAGGAACAGAGGCTTACCAGGAAAAGTGGAGCCGGTATGAAGGTCGCCGAGGTCAGGCGACGGTTGCAGACACGACGGAACGGCGAAAGCTTCGCTGGAATGGAAGAATGGAAACAGTTGCAGAGCTTGGAGCTTGAGCAATGGTGGATTTGAGAAAGAGTTTAGAGAGAGAGAAAGCAAGAAAATCGAATGTAAAAGTGAAGAAAAGAAGATGAAAGAAAAGTTTTTGTCAAAAACTTGAAACGGCGGCAAAACAGGGCATTTAATGTGCCTGGAGCAACGCACACGTCAGACGGCGCAGACAGATGAAAGACGGCTTACAAGAGCGTCACAGGCACGAGCCAATGAAGATGAAACGCGTAAGTGGAACGGTTGAGAAGTGATGCATGACAGCTCATGCGCGTGGGAGAGTTCATTTGAATTCTTGTTCTTGAAAGAAGACATGTCGGCCTGAAGAACATGATCTCGGCTGAGGGGTTCATAGCCGACGTAATGGAAGGAAGGAACGATATAGGTTCCATCACCTCAGAATGCCGAGGTAATAGAACCTAGGGGGCAGTTGTGGGGATATATTTTCTGAGTACCAACACGTGGCAAGGTGACGCCGACGTGTCAGCCGAGGTGCCACGTGTCGTGGTAGATATGCCGAGGTGATCTCGGAGTTGCCGAGGTTACCTCCGAAGACATCGGAATCCGAGATAAACAGATAAAGGACAAGAGTCCTAGGATGAAGAAAGACTTCAGGATGGATAAGGATAACACTCTTAGGGAGTCTATCCTTATCTCTTGAGGAGTCCAAAGTAAGTACAGAATTGGAGTCCATAGAAGTTAGGCTTCTAGTAGGACTAGGATTATATTGACTATAAAAGAGAGGCACCCCCATGGGTCTAGGTATGTTTTTATATACTCAAGCTAGTGAGTTGAGTACTTGATTATCTTTGAGANGATATACTGACTTGATCGTCGGAGTGCCCCCGGTGGAAGAACCACCGTCGGAGCCTTCTCTTTCTGTGCAGGATAGCAGGGTGCCATCTATTCTGTCTGTGTTCTACAGCTGAATTACTAAGGTGGGCAGTGTGATCGGAAAAAATCACTCACACATTTATTATGTGTATAAATATTTTATTCAGGTTATATGTAGACAACTTATTTTAATCAGTAATAATGAACTTAATTTAATGAGTAAAACATGTAATCTTATACATTTGAATCACCTAAATCAGATAATCAAATATTTATTTTTTTACTCACACTCACGGATGCATAAACTGTGCAAGGGTGCTAAAACAAAATTGTTTACATTTTAGAGGAATTGAAAATAAAATTATATAGATTTTGAGAACCAAAATACTATTTATTTTATAAAAAGTAATGGGATTTTCAAAGATTTAGGATAGCTAAAATATTAATTGCTTTTATAATGACTAAAAATTGCATGAAAATGTAGTTAACAAAAGTAAAATTATTTAGATTCTACAGAGATTGAAGTAAAATTATATAAATTTTGAAGGGATGAAAATGTAAAATTCTTTTACAAATATTCAAAAATACATGATAAAAGTATAATTTTTCAAAAATTTGATTGGTGGTAGCTGGTAGGGGTGATCGCAGATGGGTAACATCCTATCCGCCATTCGTCCCAAATTAGGCAGATTGAAAAAAATCAATCCGCATTCGTCCACCAGTTTGGCAGATACAGATTATGTGGGCCATGTGGGTTAGCAGATGGATTCGACCAGTTTGGCGGTTTGGATTTTACAAATTTTGGACATTTATTTCGAATTATAATTCATTAATTTTACAATCTCCAATAACTAATAACCTGAAAAATATGTATTATTTGTCTATAATAGATTATGACACCACACATGCATATTTTTAAAGTATTTTTTTTATTTTTACAAAAATATATATTTTATTATTTTCTTTCCTATGTTGTAACTTGTTAGTAGTTCTTTTTTTTTTTTTTTTTTTTTTTTTTTTTTTTTTTTTTTTTTGGGAACTTAATCTATTGGTGGATCAGTTCATGCAGGTGCGGGATGATTGATCCACTATCCGAACAATATCCATAGATTTTAAAATATTTCATCTACACTTGTTCGACCAAAGACATGAATCCGCCTAAATCAATTGGGTTGAATCGGATCAGTTTATTTGAGCTATTTCTGCCTAATAAGCTATAGCAGAAGTTAAACCAAATAGTTTGACACTAACATTCAAATTAAAATAAGCTAATAAGTTATTTGTATATAACCCTACCAAATACCCAGTATCTATACTGGTGACCAAACTTAGCATAGTAAATCATCAACAAATATATATATACATATAATAGGGATAGTACATAGAGATGATAGTCATTCCTACAATTTAAAAATAATAAATAAATCTAATTAAACTGGTATTTATTAATTATTCTCAAACTATATTAGCCCCTTCTCTTCAAATTTTCAAAATGTTATGACTAACTCCTCTGTATTAATGTTTAGTATTTGATAGATAATAAAATATGTTTCCAATTATATTTGATTTTTATTTAAATGGATTTGAATACAATGTCATATTTTTGCATTTGCTGTTTAATATACCTTTTTATAAATTGAACATAGAAAGTGAAATTATCAATTTTTCTACATCTCAATAATTAGTTTATTACACCTTGAGTTTGTGAGTTGTAGATAATAAAATATTTTTATATCACGTGATTATTAATATGTCATTTTGTGTATAATTTTATGCAGTAGTTAACTTTTGGAGTAATTTGATAAAAATTTAAAACAAGAAAAGTCAACGTAAAGAATATATATATATATAAAAAAGACAAAATATAATTTACCTAATTTACACCAAATACTCAAACACAAATTTTAAAATTACTAAAAAGTTATGGAAAAATTACGTATCAGAAATTTTTTTACAAATTATTTATAAATTAATGAAAAATTATAACTATTAATATGTACAAAATTTTCCATTATTTAATTTTTTTTAAAAACATAGTCTGATGTGTAATTTTCCCAAAAGTTAGCCATAAGCTGCACGCTGGACAGATAAGCACAAGCACGTATTAGTAGAATCAGAGCGGCGTGGCATCCAACACAAACCATAGCGCGTTGTGCGTGAGCCCAGTAACATTTTTGGTTTTGTTTGGTTGCTTTCGCGTTGTCTATAAAGGCAAGGACAGCTATCTGGCTAATAAAATAACTGGTTCCTATTTGTCTTCGGGCATAGGTACTGGCTGACTCAAAGTCATAGAATCCTTTAAACTGGGTAATGTAAAATATTTAACTAAAGGTTCTACTTCTACCCAATCATGGTAAATACCAGGCTTGGTTCCTTTAACTACTACATAGAAAGAAAAACTTTTTGATAAAGGTTTATTTTGGATTTTTGAAAAATATATACTGAGAGAGTTTAGGGCTGAAAGGCGTTTAGCTGGGTGGTTCTGACTGGTCCAAAGGTTATCTAAAAGACACTGTTGAACTGGGTCTAACTCAATCCCTGTTAAAGGTCTGAATTTGGTTCTGCCTTCATGAATGGGAAGAGAAAATCCCCCAAAGTTCATGGTCTTGCTGTTCTCCATTATCTGCACAAAAATTAAACTGGTTATCATCTTTTTCTAAATAAATTTTTCTACTTAACCAATCTGTTAATCTATTGTCACTACCTTTGATATGTTCGAACTCTACTTTGTATCCTTGTCCTACTATACAATCTAAAAATTTAGCCCATCTTCTAGTGCTTAATTTACGCTCATTGAGTTTGTTATGGAATCTAACTATAGCTTCACAATCTGTTCTAATTGTAAAAGGTTTGTGCAAAAATAATCTAAATTTATTTATTGCATAAACTACTCCTAATATTTCAAAATCTAAGCTGGTCATGGTTGTATCTTTTTCTTTAAACTTTCCGGAACTGTATCTACAAATACGTTCTTTATTTTTACTATCATACTTACTAGGTTTGGCTAACAATATTGTTCCCCATCCTAATTGACTTGCATCTGTTTCTACAACTATATATTCTGATTCTAAGGGGAGTTGTAGGTCTGGTAGCTTTTTACAAATATCTTTTATTTTTCTGACTAGAGCTATATCTTGCTGATTAAAATATTTTTCCTGTGGTGTGGTTTTACTGTAAAGTGGTCCTATTATTTTACTAAGGTTAGGAATATACATTCGTGCATAATTTAAAATTCCTAAAAAGACTGAAGTTGTTTTGTATCTTCTTATCTAATATAATCTAAAATTTTCTTGACTATATGAGGTTGTAATCTAATTTTCCCATCTCCTAACTCCATTCCTAAAAATTCTATGTGAGGTTTATTTAATTCCATTTTCTTTTTGCTAATTATTATTCCATTATTTATGAATTCTTCTAAGGCTATATACAAATGATCTATATGACTATTTTTATCTGGACTAAATACTAATATGTCGTCTATGTATACCAGTATAAAGCTATATTTATTAAATATACTATCCATTTTACGCTGAAATATGGAAGGTGCATTTTTTAATCCAAAGGCATAACTAGCCATTCATAGTGTCCTTGTGGGCAACAGAAGGCTGTCCATGGTATGCTTTCTTTTCCATTTTTATCTGCCAAAATCCTGACTTACAATCAAATTTACTAAATAATTTTGCTGTCTGTATTCTATTTATGAGTTGATCTTTATCTGGTATATTATATTTATCTTCTTCTGTATTGTCATTTAATCTTTTATAATTTATAACCATTCTAGCTTTTCCTCTTTTTATTTCTGCATGATTTCTAACTGCCTTCTATGTGGACTATTACTAGGTCTAATTACTCCTAAATCTAATAGCTCCTTAATTTGGGTTCTAAATTCTTCTATATCTGCTGGTGTATGATCTATTTGTGCTGAGGTAATCCTATAATCTCTATTTTTTATATCTAGGCTGGCTAAAATTTTATTTCTCTCCCAATATTTCATGGGTTGTTCTCCTAAAATTTCTGTTGTTTCAGCTAATCTTATTATCTCATCTAATTCATTTTCTGTTCTTCTGTATATTGGTTTTTTCTTTATTTTTCCTATTTTTGCAAAAATTAATTCTAAGTTAACTATTTCTTGAAAATCTTCTAAGTTCCAATAGTCTCCCTTATCTTCAAAATGAACCTCTTCAAAATCTTCTAACTCATAATTTTCCATATCTAATTTTTCTAAAGAAGTGTTTGCTATTTCATTAGGTATGTATGTTTGGGCTAGCTCGGGAAAATATTTTCTACTTGGAAATAAAAAACTAGCGGGAACTGAATCTACTCCTATGGTACCACCACGCTTCGCACGCAACTCTGATGAATGGGCGATGGTGCTAAGGGCATAAGCGTTGGTGTATTGACGGTTCGTTTGAAGAAGCTGATGTTGTGTTGGCTGATAACCGCCTTGTAAACTAAGATGAAATTAAGTCCTAAAATGAAAGGATGATTCTGACGGGTATTTCCTATCCAAACTTGAGGTAATGGGAACCATTCTATGTGCTGATCTTGAGAACCTAGATGATGAAAACTAATCTGAGCACCATTGATGCAATGTGTGTATGTTTGTTTAGTGCCATCGGCTATGCTAACTAAAGCTGGGGTTGCTAAGGCTGTGCTCCATCCGGGCGGAACTACGTGTTGTTCTATATATGATTTACTGGCTCCTGTATCTATCATGGCATCGATACTGAGGGTTTTTTCTACAAATTTAATTACACAAGAAATTTCAACTAAATTTGACTTAGGTATAACAGGATAATTAAATGGTAAATATGTATTATCTGGTTGTAATTGAGAGTATTGACTAAAGGGTTGAGAATCAACTAAATTGACTAATTCTAAAGAGTTCATATGATCTTCAACTAGTTTATCTTTTAAAGGGTATTTAGTAAGAAACTGTTCTAACTGTTGTTTGAGCTGCCTATTTCTAATTCTAAACATTCTATGTCAAAACTAGTCTTGGTTTCTATTTCTCGTATTTGTATTCTGAGTTCTCGTACTTGTACTTCAATTCTCTATTTGCTAGTCGTAATTCTCTGCTTTCTATACTGTTATCTTCTCTGGTATTTTCTAATCTTATCTTATGTGTCATATTTAATTTTTCGAGACAAATTATACAATAAGTTATGCTGTATAATAAACATTGAGCTCTTTTATCTTTAGCTGGAAACCAATTACAATAGCTACATCTAGTAGTATCAAATCCTAGTCCTATTTGAAAATTATGTTGACATTCAGTATATGCATTACATTCCATCATAAAGAAAGTATCTTGAGAAGGAGTTGTTCCTATTTCTTGGTTAAGTTGTCCTAAAAGATTATCTATATCTGTATCACTTTCTGAATCACTATCTGAGCTTATAGCTTCTAATTGATATTCATAATTACTACTATGCTATATACTTCTGAATCATCACTATTTATGCTGACTATATCTTCTTCTAAATCTTCTATAATATGTAGTCTTTCTATCTGCTTATTAGTATTAGGTTTCTGTCTTTTTGGGCAGGCTTTTGCAAAATGATTGGGTTCTCCACATATAAAACAATTGCATTTTTTACTATTGGGTTTTCTAACATATCTTTGTTTTCTTTTATCTTTTTCATCTTTGGGTAACCTCTTATAATTTGTCCTATTAAAGGTTCTACTTTTCCTAATGAATTTTTGTTTTTTCCATGGTTTTTTATATTTTTTCTTCCAATATTTTTCTTTTCTATATTTTCCATATTTTTTGTATTTTTTCCTATTATATTTGTCTTCATATTGTTGAGGAGTATATATTACACTGCTACAAAAACCATAATTTTGTTTTTTCAAATCTTTCTGTATTTTAACTTCTACACATTTCTCTCTGAGCTTATAAAATGTAAAAACTATTCTAGGTCCTATTCCTAAAGTTCCTCTTATATTTAATTCTCCTGTGGCTATTTTAGCTGGTAAACTGGCACAATAAATTGCCCATTTATTTTCTATTTCTCTTCCTAGTTCTCCGGGTAATTTTCTAAAATATTTATTTCCTATTTCTTCATCAAAACTTTTTCCTGTTCTGGCTGCTATGGCTAAGTATTCTCTACTGAAAGGTACAATATATTTCCAACTTCCTAATGTTATCTGGTCTAGTTCAGTTAATGCTACGCTTTGAGCGGAATCATTTCCTCTAGAAGGGTCATATCCTAAAGTATCTCTTTAATAAAACTGGTGAAATTCCACGGGTTATTTCCTAAATCTTTAAGCTGTTTAATTGTTTCTTCAATTTTCCTTTAAAGGTTAAATAAATATTATAAGCTGAATCTCCTAAAAGAGTCTCCATATATTCCCACATATCTGTTGATTCATAGGGGCTGGTCATCCATGCTTTTACTGCATCTTTTTCCCATCTTTCTATTACTTCATGCCATACCTGAGGGTCGAATCTAGCTAAATCTAAAAGGGTTCCTTGATTATTAACTGGCTGTAATTGTATGCTCATATCTAATGGTCTACGTTTTCCATGAAACCTATAGCTTTTATTGGGATCTGCGTGACTACGTCCTGTACTGGTTAATGGTCTTCTTCCTCCTATTGCATATTGCATTGGTTCTACGGGATCTTGTACAGTTGGTTGTGGATTACTAGTGCCTGTGCTTTCTGTATTCATATAAAAAGTATCTTCTATCTTAGGTTGTTCTGATATTCTAAATATTTTACTGGGATGTATTATATCTTCTATAATATCATCTACATATTCTGTATGGAATTCTTGATCTAAAAATGATACTGCTTCATCATGGGTATCTCCTCTGGCTAAGTATTCAAAATATCTAGCATCTAATATCTTGTTCATGTTTTCTAGGGTGAAATTTTCTAAATCTATCTCATCAATATTATATATCTTATTTTGTGATACTGTTTTTTCTTCTGTCATTACATAAGGCTGATTTATTTCACTATGATTATCTTGATTTTCTTCTCTGTCTATACTACTAAATTCATCATCTTCGGATTTTTCTGGTGCTACATAAGTATACTGAGTAAATCTTACTGCATAATTTCCATCTGCTGCCTGATATAATAAATTATCTTGAGGGGCTAATCTTTTTTGTCCTAAAAAATCTCATAATTTCCAATCTAGGGCTGCATTATCTTCTGAATTAAATTTTTTAGCTGGTAATGCTTTTATTCCTTTTGCGCCTAATTTTTAACTATCTGATCATTTGTAAGTCTATAGTGAGTATTACTTTCTGAGACTGCTAAACCGAAAAATCCTGTGCAGACTAATAAATTCTTTTCTCCTTTTTTCATTTTGTATCCTCTACTTTTTATTCCTATTTTTATCTTTTTATGAAAGGTCGAGGTTGGTAATAAGAAATCTGGTGTAAAATAAACTATTCCTCTTTTGAATTCATATCTAATTCATAGCTGCCTAAAAGACTTTGTCCTACATCATTAAATCTATCATCATAAAGGCATACGAAAACTTTTTCCTAAATTTCTCTGGTTAAAGCCTTAACTCCTACCACTACTAATCCTAAGTGGGTCATTTTAAGGTGTTCACTTACTGCATATTTATAGCTTTCTCTCTCTATTAAATTTAGCTCTATCTTTTCATCTTCTTGAGTTACACTAATCATCTGTTCAGCATAATGTTTAAATAAATATTGTTTTTTGAATTTTCCTAGCTTATACACATATTTAGCTGGAATTAATTCTAATTTTTCTTTCTTAAATTTTTCTATTTGTTGTACATCTATAACTCTTCTACTTTAATATCTTCATCATCATTACGCTTTTTACTACTACTACCTTTAATTAGCTGTTTAAACATATTTATTTTCTGTAAATTACAAACAGGTTTCTTTGGTAATTTAAGCTTTTCAAAATATTTAGCTATATCTTCCTCGTTTACTTGAGATTGAGGTTTGTTGGATTGTCCTTCTATTCCTTTTCCTTTCTGAAGTACTATTTTTTCTAAAGACGCTAAACGATTTTCTAAGCTGTGTAGTTGTTCTGATAGATATTCAAATTTTCACACAATCTAATTAAAAATAAAATTTCTATATTATTTTGTCTTACTGTTATTTTATCTGATTGACTTACACCCTGATAGCTACTGATTCCTTCTGGGTTATTATGAAAATCTTCTGCTTGTTTTAAAAAATCTGGTAATCTCTATTAGCTTTTTTATCACTACTCATAAACTAAGATCTTACTAATTGTTCTAAAATTTCTAATTTTTGTTTTAGATTATCTTGAATTTGATTAATTTGTTCTATTTGTTTAGCTATTTGATTGGTGGCTGAAATTAAAGTTTCTATTTCTAATTTCGTAGGAAATTTTTCTAAATTTAAATCTAATCTTTTTTGTAGGATAGAACTACACTGATCTTGGATATAATCTAATTTTTTATCTTGATCTTTGATTATACTACGATTATTACGGAGATGATCTATGGATGAAATAAAAAGATTACTAATTTTATCTATGTCCTTTTTAATATTTTCTGCAAAATTAATCTGATAATCTATGATACTATTTAGCTGAGGATTATGTTCACTATGAAGCTGATGTGTAAAATTATTTTCAAAATTACAACGGAAATTATTTTTATTTATGCTAAGTCGATGGTTATGGCTGCTGAGTTCTAAATCTAGATACTCTACTCTTTTCATACACAAAATTAACTCCTATTTTAAAATTATTAAAAGCTACTATAATATGAAATTTATAACTAAAATCTCCAAAAATAAAAACTACTCTATTACCATAAGCAAAATGCATAAACTAACTTAAACTGTCCTAAAACCGAACACTGCTCTGATACCAATTTTTGTTGAGGGGGTGAGTTAGTGGTCTACCACTATTTGGAATTGGGCTGAGAATTATCTAATTAATTCTACAGTTATGCTAAAAGATCTTCAAGCTGTTGTATAGCTAATTTTAGGGCTTCTTGTTTTATAGTTAGCTGTCTATTTATCTGAGAAATTTTTAAACTGTAATTTTCTAGGGATCTGCCAGAAGCTAAGGAGAAAAGAAACTGATTTTTTAACTTGTAATTTTCTAGAGATCTGTTAGAAGCTAATGATAAAAGACTGATATTAAATTTTGATCTTAATTCTTGTATTATTTCAATACTAATTTTTTTATTCCTATAAGGTCTTCGTCTAATGGCATATACTTTTTTGATTTTTTTGAAATTTAATTTTTATTTCTAAGGTCTAAGGTCTACGTCTAAAGGCTTACAAATTTTTTGATTTTTGAAATTCTTATATGGACAATATTTCCTTAATATTTCTACTTGGGTTGCTCTCCTTTTATTCTAAAATTCTTTTCTATGGCAAAAACTATTTTTAGGCAATGTTTGTTTTCATTACATGTACTCCCACCTTGAGACTAAGCCTCGTTCAACATAGTATATTTTTATTTTTCATTTTTTACTTTTCCCTTTCTGCCTACAATTCGCCCTCCAACGCCTAACCACGGCTCACACGGGCTCTTCAGCTAAGGTCACTCAGTAACAAAATAGAAAATTGAAGATACTACGAAGGTTCAAAGCATGTAATATTAATGAGCAAACAAGCATTCCATAAACTTAGTTTTCCCAAAAAGAAAATAAATTTTTAGAATAGAAGAGTTACCCTTTCGAAATATTTAAGGAAAAAGAGAAACTACTCACACTTCATATTAATAAGAAATATACTTACAAAGATATTTTACAGACTCTGAAATTCTGAAAAACTTAATACACTTAGAGGTTTTTGAGAGGGGTTGGAAAATTTACAACGCAGAGTGAAGTGGTGTTTTTCATTCTGCTCTTCCGTTGGCAAGCATGCCAATTTATACAACTCAAAAAAGATGAAAAACAAAACTCTAGGCTAAGCTCTACGTCTAGACTTTCTTATTTCAAACTCTATAAGCCTAGACCCTAGGCTTTTTGACTTCAATTCTAAACAAGTGCAAAACTTCTTACATATTGACGGAGAATTGAATGAATATCTTCCTAATAAAGACAAATATATATATATGCTTAACTCAAATTTATCAATAAGGATTAGGATAATGATATCGGGTACTGCTTTTGGGCCATCGCATATCATTCAATCCTCCATTTTTGACAAAATTTTGACACTATAATTTATTACAAGACACGTATAAAGATTTTCACAGCTTTTCTTTAATAAAGCAGGATATGAGATATCTACTTTATTAAAGTAGTGAGTGAAGGAAAATCCTTATCACTGACAGACTCAAATAATTACAGACACAAAATATCTACAAAAATCCTTTTTTTCTTTTCCTTGGTGTGCATTTTTCTGATATCTGAGGAGAATCTTTATCTTCTATGGATTTTGTCTTCTTTTGGTGGAGCGCCAATTTTTTGATGCTGACCCATGGAATGATGCGTCCTGGCGGGTTCTGGAATGTCTAGCAAATTGAAAGAGTTACGTAGAACCATACATTTAAAATGTTATAAGAGTTTTGTATATGATTCCATTTAAAATCATTTTAATATAATGATACGCTTACAATTCTACGCCAAAGCAAAATGTGTGTGCTATTATTGTGCTTCTGCAAACAAAAAGAATGATAAATGCCCTAGGGGCACTTGTTAGCAAAACTTTCTTCTTTTTTTTTTTTTTTTTTTCAAGACACAGAGCAATGGGCCCAAATTAATAAATGCATATGAATTCATTCACTTGTATGTTAACTAGAAGTAAGAAAAAAAAAAAAGAAAAAAAGGATAAAAATATAGGGTAAACTACCAATAAGTCATAATAGTTTGACTTAATTCCCATCAAGTTTATTGAAAATATGTCATAATAAAATCGTTGTTAAAAATAATTTTTCGTGACGATTTTCTACGTATGTCGCTAAAAATTAATGACTTTTTTTGTCACGATTTTTATAAATTGTCATTAAAACTTATAATTTGTGATATTTTTTTGTGACGAATTTTTTAAATTATCGCTAAAAGTTAAAAATTAATAACTTTTTTTATGACGATTTTTTAAACAAACAATAAAATTACCTCCCTAAAATATTTTTAGATTCTATTTTGCTGCTCATGCTGAGACTATCTATTTTACTTCTAGATATGTGTTGTATTATGGTTAGACCATGAGTGTAGTAGGATGTAGCTGTTTTATATTTGTAAGCATCTATCGACTGACAAAATAAAACTAAAATTACTTTTTCGTTGAAATTGTAGAGTTAGAATTGAATTTGGCATTTTTTTTCTTTGTACTATGAAGCAGGGGAATTTCAATAAATTTGCTATATTCATGTAGGATATTAGTACTTTGTATAATATTTACACGTATCAAATATATGAAATATGTATCAAATTTTTCTTTTTAATTTTGTTATATTCTAAACGTACCTAATATATACCTACATCAGTCAAAAATATATTTTTTAATCTAATAAAGAGATAAAATTAGTTTTATTGTACTTTTTTTTTTCTTTTATTTTATGCATAGCATGATTTTAACATTAAACTATGATTTCTAAGTCATTTAATATAATGACATTTAATTTTCATTTATACTTTTATTTTTTACATTAAATATGAATTGTAAATTGAATCTTAACAAACTATCATTTAACTAATTTTTTGAATTATTTTAAATTAGAAATAAATATTTTTTTATAAATGTACCCAATCATACCTACCTTACTTCTTTCTTTTTTTTTTTAATTTTACTATATTAACATACTTGTATCGTACTAATACCCACACTCATATCCATACCCATACCTATACCTAGGGGTGGGCGCAGGTCGGTTGCGGCTACGGAACCTCCAATCTGTCATTCGTCTGCCAGATTGGCGGATTGGAGAAAATCAATCCGCATCCATCTGCCAATTCGGCGGATGTGGATTGAGCGGATTGACGGTTTGGCAGATGGATACAAATCGGTTTGGCGGTTTAAAATTTTATAAATTTTCAACATAATTCAACTTGTGCACTTCCTCAAAAAAAGAAGAAGAAAGTATTACAGTCAATGACTTAAAAAAAATATTATAATCACTGCATACCTCATCCAAAGCAAGAAAGTTTGAAACTTTAGAATATTACAATCACTGCATGCCTCATCCACATACTACAATCACAGTATGCCTCATCCATATAAAGTATTACAATCTGTGGTTCTTAAAATATAAAAACAATTCAAACCACCAAAATCATGAACAGAGCAGTAGTAGAGATTGTATGTCTCTGTATTGTTACATCTATATCTGTTTTTAAAAACAAAAACCAACCAGTATATATCATATTTTCTATTTATTATTTTTAGAGATAGATTTAAAAACCAAAAAATATAGATAAATAATACGTTTATTTTTTTCAATTCAAAAAACATATTTAAGTTGAAAACTTTTTTTCAACAGAATATTTAAACTCTTTTTTTAATTAAAAACACAAATAGAATATTTAAACAAACTGAAAACACAAAATCTTATAAAATATTAGGGGTGCTTACGGTTTGGCGGTTCGGTTGCGGCCAAAGAAATTTCAAATCCGCCATCTGTCCGCCAGATTGGCGGATTGGAGAAAATCAATCTGTAACCGTCCGCTCATCATCACGCATCCGTCGAAAATGCGGCGGATCAGTTTGGTTCGGTCGATTTTGGCGGATGGGTATATCCGTTGCTCACCCCTAAAACAGTGCTTCCTATTTTTGAATCTACATATATTATGTGGGTGTTTTAGGAAGTGGATTTTTTTGTAAGTTTTTTTAGTTGTAAGATATTATTAGAGAAATTTTTTTTTGTATTTGGAAGATAGTTGGATTTTTTTGTGGTTGGATGTGATGTTTGTGAGACAAAAAGTGAAATGATTATGGGATTTGATGTGATATTTTGTTTGGATTTATATTTTTTAATTTTTTAACCAATTTGTCTTTTAGTAAAAAAAAACCAAAAAACTATGTTGCCAAACATATGGATCAAAATTATTTGAGAGCTATTAAATTTTGTCGAAATTCAGGGACCGGCCTTGATCAGTGACACTTGCTGGACCACAACTCATATATTCAACGATGGATTTGAGGCCCGCGTCGCAGCCTTAAAACTTTTAGAACTTATGTATATTATACTAATAATTAGTAAGGTAATCTTAAACTCCAATACTTCCCACTCTCAAATTTTTAATAGTTTACATCTTCAAAATTATAAATTCAAACTATATACATTACAAAATTTTAAAAATAGTTTTTAAATTAAGTTTTATCAAATATTGATATCGTAAATAATTTATGGTGTTATATATATAACAACCTTCATCATCCAAGATTTAGAACTATCGTGATTTTCACAAACAATAACATAATACGGAAAATAAATTACTTATCCATATCTGTTATGCGCGAAACCTTTGAGTGATTCAAAATTGATTAAACGTATCAATATTAGTGAAAAAGATTTCTCTCTTGACTCTCTATAGAATAGGTTATATTCAAAATGATTGATGGGTTATCTAAATATAGTTTTCTAGGTAGAAAGATGACCAGTTTCCTAATACAATTATAACTTCACTTGCTCATCAAAATAGCAAACTTGGAAACTACTCCATCTATTGACCAATTAAGATATGGAACTATAATTTTATTAAATCTATAATTTCTATTGCCATATAGAATAGGTTATATTCAAAATAATTGATAGGTGATCTAAATATACATAGAGAGAGGATCAATTTTCTAATACAATTATAACTCCACTTGTCCATCAAATTAGCAGACTTGTAAATTACTCCATCTATTGACCAATCAGATAATAACTTATGATTGAAGATATGAAACTATAATCTTATTAAACCTATAATTCATATTACCATATCATGTGCGTCACCATAATGACTAAATAATTAAATTTAATCTTACAAATATATTTTATTTGTTATCTATGTTATTTGTTAGATTTTTGTAATTCATTTATTTGTTTTTATTTGTTACTGTTCTTGTTTTCTATTTATATGTCATTTTTTTCCTTGCTAATTCACATTGTAATTTGCTTATGCACCTTATGTGCATTCATTCATTTTCATTAATTCTATAGAACTAGGAATATTGTCCAGAAATGAAAATATTGTCTATGTTCAACATGTCATTATTAAAATTGAGTTCATAAAATTTAATACTTGAAGCAATTTATCACTTTGCTCATAAATATATATATATATATATATATATTCAATTATGAAAATTTTCAAAATTAAATTGGTGTAATAGAATGTAAGATGACTTTGTAACAAGTTATTTGATAATTAAAAAAAAAATAGTGATTACACTAAAAAAAAGCGTGATTATAACATTTTCAGATAACTTCAGTAGATATAGAAATAATAATAGTTACTATTTTTGTTAAGTTAACATAAAAAAAAATATGTCCAATTATATTTTTGTTATCAATTATAAATGTTCGATTAATAGTAATATTATTTACTTTTTTTTTGTTGATATAAATCAAAATTTATAATTTTTATAATACTTTTTTCGATGAAATGTTACATATGATTTTACCCTAAAATTTGAATCTTGGATTCGTCCATGCATATATGGGTATACCGCAACAATAACCGTTGTCTCCCATTAAATTCCAGCAATGTTGGGAGTTTGTTTTTTTGGCTCTAGTGTATAAACTCTTCCATTAGAGGTGTTTATTACTTGCCAATGCAGTTATGGAATTTAACTTATTTATTTATTAAAGCTTTACAATTTGAGATGTTAATGAATTAGTTAGTTATATAGTTGCGAAGGTGGTTTTCGTAGGATGGCTAACAAAGGGAGTCTCGGTGGATGGATCCCAGTGGTGAAACAAAGAGGAAGACAAGCAAATCCTAACTCGTGGTCTGAAGGTCGAAGAGCAAGCTTGTTCACACTCTTTGTGGATAACTTGCTTGAATCCATGGCACCAAGGAACCTATATGATTTGTTCACCAAATTTGGAGTGGTCAAGGATGTCTTCATACCACAAAAGAGGAGGAAAGCAACAAATTCCAGATTTGGGTTTGTGCGTTATGACTGCTCTATTGCAACTAACGTTGCAGAACAAAAAGAAAATGGCTTGTGGGTAGATGATAAATCTATGTCTGTCAAAATCGCAGCGTATGATAAACATACGGAGGTAAGGCAGCGATCGAAAAACCTATCAATCAAACAACCAGTGGTAAGGAACGCATTCGTTATGGCAAAAAACACCTTCTGGAACCATAGCACCGATGGAAGATCGTTTGCAGAAGTCATCAAAGGAGATCAACCCAGATCTACTCTGAAGACAACTATCAGAGTAGAAGAGATAGGCAATGGTTGGCTTTATGAGAGCATTATCATGAGACTCAGATCAGACCATACTATTGTGTAGGTGAAAAACAAACTCATCAAAAGAGGAGAGCTAAATGTGCTGGTAAGAGAAGGAGGAGGGCGTGGTGTTTTTCTTTCATTCCTCTCCAAAGAAGACTTGATGGGCAAAAAGTCTATGTTTGTGGAATGGTTCCATGACTGGTGCGAGTACATCATAGTGTGGAGTCCTGGCATGCACCTACAGCAAGAGAGACAAGTTTGGATTAGTTGTTTTGGGGTACCCCCAAACCTATGGAGCTCAAATACTTTCAGGAGGATAGGAAGAATATGGGGGGAGGTGGTATTCTTGGATGGTGGTATTGGTGATCCAAAATCATTTTGATGTGCCAGACTCAAAATAGTTACTAACGTTATGGATCCGATTAATACAAGCATCAACCTAGAGTGCAAAGGAAAGAGTTTATCCTATACGAGTATTTGAAGAGTAGAGTGCAGTGGAGGATAGTCACAGTTATAAAGAAACACTTTCTAAGGAGCCAGTTGAAGCTATCTGCTCCAAAATTAATGGCGTAATCCAACCCAGTCAACAACACAACCCAGAGAAGGAAGATGGTGACAAAGCAGATGACATGGTAGGAGCGTGTGTAAAGGCCAATGAGGGTGTGACATCTGGGATGAAGGCTATGGATGAGCTGGCTGCATGTGGTAGTTGGAGTAATACATCAGTTGTGGCAGAGACTTTAGATTGCGCTGGGAATTCAAATGAAGAAGGCACATGTGTGGCTGAACCATTATTGCCAGTGATAAGCCTACATCAGAGGAGTAATCATTTTGCCCAAAAAGGTGTAGAGGAGCAGCTAGTTACGGAAAATCTGCAGTAGTGTGTTGAGTATAATCATGATCCTCAGAAAAGTCTTTTAGTAGGCCCTGCAGTAGAGAGTCAGGCCCTTACCTCAAGCTTTATTAAAAATCTTAGTGAGCCTTCAAAGGAAAGACCTGGCATTTGTATAGAGATAGCTTTAGGTCAAGCTCAAACTCGGTTGCAGTCCAATGAGTCAAGCCACCTAAATTTGCAGCCCATTGGGCCCTCTAATAGTGGATCAAATGCTCTAGTTGTGAAGCAGATGTGTGGAGCATTAGGTGTGAGTCCACAATCTAACGCCAATGACACAATCAGGCCATCCAATTCAGGCTCCATCAGCAACCGTTTTAAGAAAGGCAAAAGGAAAGGTACTAGAAGTGAAGGGATCAAGCACTCTTTGTTTGCGGGTAAATTCTCTGGATTTGCCAGAAGGGTAGGGCATAAAGGGACAGAATCAAGCAAAGGGTTCATCAGAGGAACTAGAGCTAGATCATTAGCTGCTCATTCCTCATCCAGTCACATTCCAGAATCATTTCAGACCTCCTCTGAAAAGGAAATTCTCCAAGAGGCTTTTGAAACACTTCAGGTAGGGAAAACTTTGGGGATTGACTACAAGGGTCAGGAATCTGAGGTTATCAAGAAATTCATACACATGGAGGAGTAGGATAAAGTTAGGTGCAATCTGGGGTATATCTGTTTCACATGAAGACTCTAAGTTAGAATGTTAGAGGTATAGGAACGCCTGAAAAGAGAAGGAAAATCAGAAAGATTTTGTCTGATAGGGCAGTAGATTTGGCTTTGCTTCAAGAAACAAAGCAATCAAACATTACAAACTTGCTGGTAAAAAGTCTTTGGCCTAGAGACAAGATGGAATTCATGACTGTAGATGCTGCAGGTCTGTCTAGTGCGTTAATCTGCATCTGGGATCCTGATGTCTTCCATCTCTCAGATTGTTGTAGCAGCAGAAACTTTATTCTATTATCAGGTAGGATCCACAATTCTTTTGACTGTGTTATGGTCAACATCTAGGCTCCAAATGATGTAATAAGGAGGAAGGATTTATGGGTGACCCTGTTAAATTTGAAAACAACCTTTACAAATCCACGGTGCCTTGGTGGAGACTTTAATGAAATTAGGAATGTGGGAGAAAGAATAGGAGTTTCTTGCAGGGATAAAGGCATGCAAGAGTTTAATGACTTCATTGATAATTGTGAGGTGGTAGATGTTCAAATGTTAGGCAGAAAATTCACCTAGTGTAATACTCTTGAAGGAAAAAAGTAGAGTAGAATAAATAGATTTCTTCTTAGCCCTGAATGGTTGGTGAGATATAAACTCAAACTATGGGGTCTCCCAAGAACTATTTCTGACCACTGCCCACTTCTACTAATGGAGGATGGTAAGGATTGGGGCCCAAACCATTCAAATTTCTGAATGCATGGACCTTACATCCAAATCTGGCTTCTATGGTAGAGAGCAATTGGGGTGGACTTTAGCTGAATGGATCTGCAGGATTCATTCTGAAGAGGAAATTGCAGTCCCTAAAGTTGGCCTTGAAAAAATAGAATCAAGAGATTTATGGTAATGTTGCCAACAAATTAAAAGCCTTTGAATCTGTCCTTTATGACCTTGATCTGAAAGCTGAAATTAGACCTCTGGATGAAGGTGAATTGATGCTGCAAAGAGAGAAAAGAAATGAAATGTAGTCATTGAGTAGGAGGATGCAATGGGAATGGCTCCAAAAATCTAGGATGGACTGGAATCTGAAAGGGGATAGGAACACCAGATTTTTTCATGTTATGGCCAGTACCAGACAAACCAGAAACACTATCAACTCTATCACAGTAGGGGATGTGAATTTTGAGGAACCAGTTTCTGTCAAGAATGAGGTATGGCATTACTTTTCAAACCTTTTCAAAGATGATTGGAAGATGAGACCAACCTTGTCAGGAGAATTCAAGAATATTAGGCTTAGTACCCACTTTCATGTACTTGAAGCAAATTTTTCTGAAGAAGAAATTTGGGCAGCAGTAAGTGACTGCAATGGGAAAAAAGCCCCAGGACCAGATGGATTCAACCTCATGTTTTTTCAGAAATTTTGGAAGGTGCTTAAAGGTGATGTTCTCAAATTTATGCAAGAGTTCCATGCCAGTGGCAGATTGACCCCGGGTTTGAATAGTTCATTCATTACTCTTGTTCCAAAGAAGGAGAAAGCTCTAACCATCAATGAATTTAGACCTATAAGTCTGATTGGTTCCATTTACAAAATTCTGTCTAAAGTCTTAAAAAATAGAATTAAACAAGTCATGCCTTTGATAATTGGTGATTCACAATCTGCTTTTCTGAAAGGTAGAAATATCTTGGATGGAGTCTTGATTGCAAATGAAATTGTGGTTAGCTAGGTCAAATCCAAGAAAGCTGGGCTACTCTTCAAAATAGACTTTGAGAAGGCATTTGACTCTATCAACTGGAATTTCCTTTTTTCAATGCTAACAAATTTTGGGTTTGGTGAAAATTGGATCTTTTGGATTCAGGAATGTGTCTCCTCTGCTAGAATTTCAATTCTTGTCAATGGATCTCCAACCAAGGAGTTTAACCCCCAAAAAAGGCTCAGACAAGGTGACCCCTTATCACCATTCCTATTCAATTTGGTTGTTGAGGCATTAAATATTCTTCTTCAGAGAGCTATGGAACTGAGGTTGCTCAAAGGGATATCTGTTGGGGCCAATGATGTGCAATTGTCACACCTTCAATTTGCAGATGATTCCGTTTTGTTCTGTGAAGCTAAACTAACAGAGGTGCTAAATTTGAAAAGAATTCTTAGGTGTTTTGAAGTGGCTTCAGGACTTAAAATCAACTACCATAAAAGTGTGGTTTGTGGGGTGGGCATTTCCGCATCTATCATTGCTGAGTTTGCTTCACTCTTGAACTACAAGACTTAAAATTTACCAATCAAGTATCTAGGACTGCCCTTGGGTGCTAATCCTAGAAGAAAGAAAACTTGGAAACCAGTTGTTAAAAAGGTCAAAATAAGACTAGCTAGTTGGAAAAGGAAGCTATCATCCTGTGCAGGTAGATTGACCTTGGTGAAAGTAGTGTTATCAAGTATACCTATGTACTAGTTATCTCTATTCAGGCTATCTGAGGGAATTGCTAAGGAGTTAGACAAAATTCAAGCCTCATTCTTATCGGGAGGCCCAGATCTGAAGCGAAAATCCATCTAGTGAAATGGTCAGAGGTAACTAAGAGCTAAAAGCAAGGTGGGTTGGGGGTTAGAAGAATCAGAGATATAAATGTGTGTCTACTCCTAAAGTGGTGGTGGAGATTTGTTTCTGAACCAGAGTCACTATGGAAAAGGGTTTTATGCAGTAAATATCGGTTCCTTGGAGGGAAATGGTTCCCAAATCTAAGTTTAGGCACCTTATCCTCTAATATTTGGAATGGCATAGTTGCAGCAGGTGAACACAACCAGTCTCTATCTCTATACTATGCTAGTAACCTCCAATTAAAGGTGGGAAATGGCTGTCGTACTAGGTTCTGGTATGATTCTTGGAATGGAAATATTTTCCTAAAAGATTAGTTCCCTCGGCTTTTCAGTTTATCTTTACATAAGGAAGGTTTGCTTAAGGACTTTGTGGAAATATCTGACATATCCAAGAACTGGTTGTTCACATTTAGGAGGCCTCTCTTTGTTTGGGAAAAGAATGAATTGCTCAGACTAAATGGCATCTTATCTTTAGTCCCTACCTTGCAGCTAGAGTCTCAGGACAGTGCAGTATGGAGAACAGCTAAGCCAGGGCAATCTTTTGTGTCTAATCTTTATAATTATACCAACAGAGCCTCTGGAGTTACTGTTAGTTTCAGTCATCTGGTGTGGATCAAGTTTCTTCCTCCCAAGGTGCAATTCTTTGGTTAGCTTGCATGGAAGCACAAGATCAAAACTTCTGTGTTCTTGCAGTGGATTGGAGTCTTGGATAGATCTACCTCTACTTTGTGCATCTTTTGTAAATCTCAACAGGAAATAACTGAGCATGTTCTAATCCTTTGCCCACTTGCTTGGAGAGTCTGGTCTGGTCTGCTACAGTGGTGGGGTGTTACTTGGGTTGTTCCTGACTCTGTCTTTGGCCTGCTGCAATGGTGGTCAATGCACCATTGTAGGAAATCTGAACAGCGGATTTGGCATGCCATACCTCTGGTAACACTTTGGTCAATCTGGAAGCATAGGAATGAATGCTACTTCAATACGTCCCATCAAAATCTGCAGGAGCTGCAAGAGCAGATTATCATTAGGTTTGCTATCTGGCTTAAGGCTGCTTCCAAGGAGCTCCATTTTTCGATTAATGACTTCCTTTATAACATCTCAAGGATGAGGAAAAGATTGTTATAGTCATGCATCTGAACAGTGAGAAACATAGACTACAAGCCATGCAGACTGCTACTGTTTTGGTGAAGTTCTACTAATGCCTGCTCTGCTCCAGTTTGTTTGTTCTGTCTTTGTTGCTTTCTGATCTTCTGCTCTGCAGTTTGTTTGTTCTCTCGTTGGTTGTTTTGATTGGTTTCTCACCAATCTTGGGCTTTTCCCGCTTTGTTGATGTATTTTTGCAAGTCCATTGCTTTTTTCATCAATAAAGCTTTAATTTGCCGTTCAAAAAATATATATATATAGTTGCTAAGGTTATATATTATTTTTTCTTAGACATGTGTTGGGAAATTGTTGCTGCTGAAGCTGTTACAGCAGGTTTTAGCATTATATGCAAACAAGATCTCCCTGAACTTTCCTCCCAAGAGCTCTTGGATTTCTGAATGGAAGAAAAAACACTATGTTACACATATTCGCTCAAAAAAGTTTTTAATTATATCCAAACTAATGGAATTAGAATGGAAAGCGAATATCCTTTCGTTGGAACTAAATGTTGCTACAGACCTAAGAATGAACAGGAGGTAATAAACTTTATATTTTATATGAATTTAACACTTAACCTAATTTTTAATTTTTATTAGAAGTTAGGTTCAATACGCATTAGTGAGCTTATTACGATAGATCCTACGAATGAAACACAAATTCTCAAGGCAGTGAAGCAGCAGCCGGTGGCGGGAGGAGTACTCGTGACTCAAGAATTTGGTGAACTCAAAGGGGTAAATTTATTTAATTTTAATTATATAATATCATTAAATACTATTTACAAATTATTTTCATTGTTTTCTTTTCTTTTCTTTTGTTATTATATATAGGGCATTTATGAAGGGTCCGAAAATTATCTGAGATGCGAGAAAAGGAAGATTTGTAAGCATACCGTCCTCATTGTAGGATTTGGCTATGACGAGAAATACGAGAAGCCTTACTGGATAATCAAGAATTCTTATGGGAGAGGATGGGGGGCGAATGGATACGGACGAATAGCCCGTAACAGTGGTCTACCTAACAAAAAACCCCTAATTTTTGCAACTTGTTATCCAGTTTTTTGAATAACAACTTGAAGTCACACCGTTACTCTTGACGAATAGGGATGGGGTCTTTATGATATTGTTGAATTGAGTTATATACTCATACTATACTAGTGATAATATGTTTGATTAAGTTTCTTATGTAAAAAAAGTAGCTAGTACTTTTGAAAGAGGAAAAGAGAATTCTATTATACATATAATACCTTTAATTACGTCATTTTCTTTTTTAAGTATGATATTATTTTCAGATATTTAGTTATGACTTCTTTTATTTTTTTTAGTTATGACTTAAAAAATATGGAGTTATGCCTTTTTCTTCTATAGTTACAAGGTGTATATTTTTTTTTGAAACAGCCAAAAAAACCTTTATTGATGTAAATCAAACAGCACAATTACAGAGAGGAACATCAACAAAGGCCGAGGGTACAAAAAGCATCAAAGCTAAACTAGCCAATCCCAACTAGGTTGGCACCAGTTAAGTAGCCTAATCATATGCTAGCACCACCCAAAGTTGGAGAGAACCCAACCACAAAAAAAAAAAATACAGGCAACACAAGGAACAAAACACAAAAAACTAAGTGCTACACACTTCTCCCTCGAAGGCAATATCTCATTTGCCTGAGATTAAATAGTAAGTCCTGCACTAAAAACAGATACTTAGAATAACTAGGTTTCATCCATGATGCAATCCTCACTTTTATCACTTTACACAACCCTGCTAAATTAGGAACAAATGCATTGAACACACAATCATTCATGTGCTTCCAGATAGACCACAACACAACCAAAGGGACACTTCTCCAGATCTTCCTCTCCAACCTCCTAAAGCATTGACCTTCCCACCATAAGAGAATACCTTCAACAGAATCAGGTAAAGCCCCTTCAAGATCCCACCAATGCAACATTGCTGACCACACCATTCAAGCAAAGGGGCACGAAACCAGCACATGATTCACAGATTCATTCTCAGACTTGCAAAAAACACGCAATGTTGAAACATTACTTGGAAGGACACCAATTCTTTGGAGGAATAATGCTGACTTAATTCTACCTCTCTAAGCTAGCCAAGTAAAAAAATTGAACTTTTGGAGGCAAATAAGTAATCCACACCAGTTTACTTGATCTTAATTAAGGGCCTGCTGAAGCTAACAATCCTTGATATATAGAACACACTAAGAACTCCCCTAAGGATGACGCCTTCCACACAGGGCAATCAGATTGATATGCTACAATGATTGGTGCTGCCACAAGAAAGTTTCTAAGTCGGGTAACCTCAGAAACCCCCCAATCATATAGCCTTCTTCTGAACTGACACTCCTAATTTCCTTCAGAAACCTTTCTGTCATACATTGATCTAAGGGATTCCTCCTTATCCACCACCAATCTATACAAACCAGGAAATTCATCTTTGAGAAAAGAAGCATTCCACCATTTGTCCATAATCTTTCCAAAAGAAAATTGTTGATGTGATAATAAAAATATTACTTTGACTATATTATATAAGAAGAAATAGTCCAGTTTAATGGTAAAAATGATGTTTAAATAATAGCAACATAAATTTAAAGAGTAATTATGAATATTTAAATTATTTTTATTTTTTATTTTTGCAATTTAAAATGTGTAGAAATTGAAGCTATAGAAAAATTTATTTTAAAAAACATAATAGAAAGTTTTCTATTTTTTTGAAAACAAAATCTATCATGCCATATCCTGCTACAAAAGTGTAAATTAAATAAATATGCATATGATTTTTTATGATATTTATTTAGAACATTGGGACAAAAAAAAAAAAAAAAAAAAAACACCTCAATTTGATTGATAATGATGTTAGGATTTTTGAAGAAAAATAATTACTAATTTGGTTAATGTTACCTAAGTAAATTGTTAAAGTTTATAATTTACCCTTAAAACGTAACACATGTCGCTCATATACACATTTTTCATTAAAAAACATTTAAGAATTACAATAAATTGAATCGAATTGAGACAAATTCAAAAATATATAATCAAAATTGAGTCAATTAAAATTATATGAATCAAAATGATACACACAAAATAAGAACTATCGGTGCAATTTACCCTAAAATTTATTTTTACAAAAAAATTGGTTTTGAGACAAATAAAAATATAAAATTCAATTTCTATACAATTTTTCACTTAATTTTTTTTCAAGTAATCAAACCTATTATTTCTTTTAGCAAATGTGAATTTCATCTTATTTCTTTCTACCTAAATCCATTCACTACAATTGAATTCATTTTTTTTACCTTCTCATTCTCCCTGAAGTCAAACCTGAACCTAAAAGTGTAGTGTAAAAAAGGCATGCGCGTATTTCATACTCTTTTCTCTTTTTTTCTTTTTCTTTTTTTAATAATCAGAAGCGATACCGTTTGCCGTCACAGCATGCTGTGACAGCACCTACCGCTTCCTTGTTTGATGAATTTATTTAGAATGAAAGTGATGGAATTATTATTTAAAAAAAAAAATTATTATTTTTATATAACTCATGACCGCATCATAATTAAGTTTCTAATTTCTTATAAAAATTACAAAATAATTTAAATTTGTTATAAAATCATCTTTTTAGAATTTTTATTTATTATAACCCAGGTGGTTATTTATTTATTTATAGGGAGATTATAAGATTCTATTTTATTTTTTATTTTTATTTTTTTGGTGTGAAAATTTTGTTATAAAGATGTCCCTAATCTCTATTTAATACATCACATAAAAAATGTTCCATAAAATTTTTTACATTCAACCTAAAAATGTTAGAATATTATTTAAAAATAAAAAATTAAAAAACAATGTATATAAACAGTTACCCATTGTATAAAGAGTTTTGTGTGTGTGTGTGTGTGCGCGTGTGTGTGTGTGTGTGTTTGTCCTCCTTAGCAAAAACTGCGTACAAAAATGACTAACACTTATTCAAGATGTGCGATGATTGCTCATAGAAGGGGTGGTTTGGAAGGTTTTAAATAAGTAAATTTTTTGTCTTTTTATATAAAAAAATGTGTTAAAAAATAGAGAAAGTAGTTAAAAAAATAAAAAGAATATATTGATTGATGTGATCCAAATAAGTGTATATATATATAAAAAAAGTACATTTTTTTAGTACATGCCAAACGAACACTAATTCTATATGTACTTTATCTTTATCTACTGTATCTCGAATGAGATTATGTAATTATGATTAAATTTGTTCTGAATTTATTCAGAATGAGATTGTGTAGTTGTAATTAAGGCCAAGTTTGACATACACAAAATAATCCATCTTTTTATTTTTTTATCTTTTTTCCATCACATTACCTCTCTACTTTTCTGCACATCTTTTCGTAAAAAGATAAAAAGTACACTTATTTAGGTCGTCCCAAACAACCCCTAAATTTATGTGGTATAAAATTCATGTGTAGAATAAATTTGAATCACAAAATAATAATTCTAAATAATATCTACATATCTAAATTGACAATATTACTATTGCTTATATGGTCAATGCCAAAAATATCTTTTCATTTTATTTCACAATACCTGATCCATAATCCCGCCCCCTCTGCAACAGATATCTAATTCGGATAGATAAAGGCAATCAAAAGCGAGAATGTTATGGTCATAAATTCAATTCCATGTTATAATTCAACAAATAAAACAGACTTATTGGATAGGCAAAACTTTTTAGGATAAAAGACAGTTTTAATCTCAAAAGAATGCGTTCTTTATCATTTTAATTTTTTAATTTTCAATTTTGTTATCAATTTGATCTTAACTCTAATCATATTATATCATATGTCTATTTACTTTGGATATACATCCTATTGTACTGATATATATCAAATTGTACTGTATCACCAGCCACAACATCTTTCTCATTTCTCAATCTTTCCTCAGTACTCCAAATCACAACCATCATGGGGTGAAAGAGATTAAGTTGTTATAAGACCAATATAATTAAAAAATCAAAAACTCACTAAAATGTCAAAATTTTAAAAATCATACAAAAAAGTCACTTTTTTTTTTTTTTTTTTCTTCTCATTCTCTAACTTTTTACACTATTTTTTGCAAAAAGGTAAAAAATTATTCTCAAACACTTTAATTTTTTTTACCACACATTTTAACCAAAAAACTAAAATATCCATTTCCCAATCCAAACCTAAGTAAAGTTGAGGGTAGACAGGTAATGGTTAATAGATGAAATTTGACTAATTTAGAAGAGTATTATAATTATTTAACCATTACATTTAATAAAATTAGCTAATAAGCGGTGTCGGTATAATTTCAAAGATTAAAGAGTGACAGTGATATTTCAAAAAAACAAATGCAGTCTCAATGTAATTTACCCTAAAACCATGCATAAAATACTTTGGAAAAATTACAATTAAGTGATGTTTCAAAAAAAATATTTACAAATAAATAAAATAGTTTGAAATTTTAATTATTGATGTTCATAAAATTTACCATTAATGTGTAAACTTTTTTCCTACATCTAAACTGAATAATAATTGCCCCAAACACTTTCACTGTTATCAATGTAGACTGAAGGTGTAACTCGGAGGAGTTGAAAGGTTATATAATTTACCCTAAAACCTCTGGATAAAATACTTGAGAAATTACAATTAAATGGTATTTTAAAAAAAAAAATATTTACAACTAAATGAAATAGTTTGGAATTACAATCATAATGGAAAGCTTACAATCAACAATAAACAAACGAATTATTCTAAGAAACATTTTAAAAGCAAATTGAAGTGAGAACAAAATAAATATATTCACACCGTATGAGAACAAATTAAAGCAAACTTGAGGGAAAAGCACTTGGTTACCAAAAACGAAAAGGCCAAAAAAATCCATTGTTTAGTTTCATTTTAATGAATTTCAGTTGTCTACCCAAAGAGCGAAAAAACAAAAAAACACAATAAAATTGGCAAAAGCCAATAGCAGTTGTCATTCAATTAGCTTATGTATTACATAAGCCCAACAACCTTCTTTAACTCCATAAGGATGCAACTTACTCAATCTCCAACACAACCACCTGAAAATAAAAGGTTAATTATGTGCAAATAAAACGCAAAAATAAAAAAAATAAAAATAAAACTATTCACCAATTGGTTGTGATTAAAATGCCACTCGGTATACATACCTAGATACATTTGTATGTATATATAAATTATTGAGCTGACACAAATAACAAATATTTTCTAGCCATTCATATACAACAGTGATTATTTTCGTGTTCACCATACCACAAGTAATCAATCAACAATAAAAAATTTAATATTTATGCAGTGAAAAATCTCATTCAATCAACTATTACTTGGCAAAACACTACTCTAATTCTCATAAATTAATTGAGTTCCAATTTATCTTGCACATTATCACCACATTTTAAATTCTAGACCCAAACCTTGACAAGGACTATGCTTGCATCATAATCTATTTACCTATTTCATCATGCACTAAGGTGGGGAAAAGATAAAACAAGAATTGAGAGAGAGAGAGAGAGAGAGAGAGAGAGAGAGAAGAGAGAGAGACCTAAATACTTGTTTGCAGCAGACTGCAGGGCTTGAGACCCAAATTGATCTCCCCTACTTCCCCAAGTCCCCCCATCCTTTTCCCTCCTCCCACAGATGACCAACCAATCTCAATAAATCAAGTTTATCCAACAAACAACTTTTCTCTCAAGATTAAGAAATGTATTGGATAGTGAAGAAAATTTGAAGCTACGGCGGACATTTTGAATCTCAATTTGATGCAGTGGCTGATCCCACTAATGTGATGACTGAAGCATTAATTGGTTTTCAACTGAAGTCTAATTGTTATCTCCACATTAACGACTGCATAACTCCATTTTTAGCAATTCCATATTCAAAATAAACAGAGATTTAAAGTACCAAGGTTGATGCAAAAAATTGCAATTCCGATTGAATCCATTGTGTTGAACTAGGCCTTCTAATGAATATGAGGCAAAGCAAAGGCAACTCAGAGGCAGGCGAAGTGCACTAGTGCCAACCATGGGGGAGTATCAAAATCTAATTTCTAGTTGAAGCTAGGTGTTGGCAACAATGGGCTAAGGTCTATAATAGTCTCTTACATCTAGAGCTAGTTGGGATCCTCTTTGCAAGCCAAGGTCGCCACAAATCAAAATCTTCAATTATCATAAGAAACATTATTTTTCTCATAAACATTGTACAAATTAAATTTTCAGTCACTATCTAATTATTTAGTTATTTATTGCCGTAACCAAGTGTCTTATCTCAAATAGCATCTCCTCCCATCAAAGATATAGGTAAGGTTATGAGTTTAACACCCACTGGGTGTATAACTTAATAATCAAAAACAATTTTACCATTTATTTACAACAGTATCAGAATGCTCAAAACCCAAATTTGGCTCCTGCTAATTTAGCAAAGACTGAAACAAAGAAGACAAGTTTTGACCCCAGAGAGAGGAGGGCATGAGTTATTGCAAGAATCAGAACACCTCCAGACACACATACAAATAAACTGTTTTTAAGGCATACAGGTGAGGCAAGGCACCATGCAGTGCCTTAAGCCTAATAATGCAAGGCAATGTTATTAAGGAGCTTGCCTTTGACATGCAGTAAAGGACCTCAACTGAGACAACAAGCAATATAAATGACAGCCAAAAGGCCTAAAAACTTGTGCACTTAATTGAATGATCCCCTTAAAAACTTGTGCACTTAATTGAATGATCCTCAACCAGGGCATTTGGCCTCACTCTGTGGTGTGAGGTCTCTGGTTCAGCTCCTATGAAGAGGAGTTTGATACCCTTTGTAGTGGTGGTTTGTTTCTCTCCCATTATGGGGGTTGTGATTGTTGGACTTGGACTTGGACTTGGACTTGGGGTTGGTTTATTAGTTGTGTAAGGCTTTGTTGACTCTCTAGCAATTGTGAGCTAGTAGTTTGTTTGATGATGTATATATTTCTCATATTTGTAATTACTCTCTTATCGATTGACCAAATAAAAACTAAATAACCGAGTCCCTCCCTACCATTTAATTTTCTTTCAGATCTGAAGCTCTATTCTTATTTTTTTGCTCTTGAAACTATGTTTCATTGACCATTGATTTCATTCATGCTCCAACACGCATCATCAAGTATGTTTGTAAAAGGTATCCTCAAATGTATCAACAACAATTGATTTGATTATCGTACATCACTAAACTAACAGTATAGCAAGCAATAATCAAAATATGATATAATTAGTTTAGCTCCCAAAATAAAATAAAACAAAACAAAACATTATTATCAGTTCAATAATTCAAATCAAGCTTTCATGTCATGAAACATGCTAACCATCGCAAAGGTCATCTTCTTCCCAGAACCATTCTTTTCCATGACTGTTTGAACCTTCTTGAAAGAAGAAGAAATAAAACTCAAATCAGATAAATATCGATAAACATTCACTTACACTCCATTTTTTTAAGAAAAATATTTTCCAGAGAAAAAAGTTTGTGGAAAATATTTCCTAAAAAATATATTATGTAAAAAAAATGCTTTCTTTGGTTGCAACACTTAAAATAATGTGCTAGTGGTTGTGGTAGTAGTAATGTTTGGTGTGGTGGTGGTAGTAGCGGAGGCATTGAGTGCAGACACAATGATGGCGACAATGGTAGTAGTGATGTGGTGGTGGCGGCGGCGGCAGTAGTAGTACTTAGTAGAGTATTGAGTTAAAACTTCTTAGTCACATGAACTCTTGAAGGTTGAAATTGTTTTCAAATGAGAGAGATTTGAACGTTACAAGACAAATTATCATTTAGTTAAAGTTATAAGATGGGTTCAAATCTTTGATGGGAATGTGGAGTTTCTTATTGGCAAGCAAAGGGTAACTCATTACCATGGAGTGTGTGTTTTAGTCCACTCTTCTATTAGAAGAAGGAAAGATGAACAAATGATTTAGTTAACTTCATCATTTGAAGTTGGGTTACCGTTCGTCTTTGATTTTATTTGATTTTGTTTTGTTTTGTTTTGAAAGATAGCTGATGAGTACTTCAGGATAACAATTAAGGAGCCATCATATGCGTAGGCGTTGAGCAACCATGCGAGCTTCTTGTGGCAGGTGAGGAAGAACCAGTGATTTGCTAAGGAGACAGTGGCAGTGGTAGCATAGTGGTTGGTAGGGGTAGTGACAATGGTAGTGGGGTTGGTAAGATGCAAGTTCAAAAAATGTTTTCCACATTTAAAAAACTGAAAACATTTTTTACCCAAATAAACTTGTTTTCCATTGAGTACGAAAATATTTTTGTTGAATTTCGTTTTCTGTCGTATCAGACGTTATAAAATGTAGAAGAAAGGATTTTGCTAAAACAAATAGAGCTTCAAATACTAGACTTTCTAACATCTAAACAAATAAATGAAATAGCAGCCAATATTGTGCTAAAGAAAAACAAAGATTCAACAATTACCCTCATATTTATAATTCCTAAGCATATACACTTTCTAATTCCTAAGCATATACACTTTCTAATCAGTTATTTGTTATCTCAGCATTTAAGGGTGGAAATTGCAAAGAAGAAAATGCATCTGCCTTACCTTGTTCATCCTCAGGAGGTTTGAGCCTAAAAGATAACACTGACATCTCATAACCTACCCCCATTAGCACCACAACTTGATATGTCTTAATATTGCCTCCATCAGCAAGATCCTTCGCGCTAAAGGTCATATAAAACCTGAGTGCACAGGCAGCCTGAGCCATTGCCTTCAAAACCTTCACAAACTCCAACTCTTTATTTGTGTCCTACAAATGTTGTCATGAATAAGCTAAGTACTATTATATTTATAACTTGAAATAAAATACAATCATCAATTAAATGCCCGTTTCAGCAAAAACATAAACAAAAACCTTGATGCGACGGTTGTATTCATCAACTGCAAGCTGCGAATACCATTCGCATTTTTTTAGCATTATGGGTAATGTCCATTGGAAGAATTTGATTGAACTCATTGACATCAGGTATGTTCGCTACATCAAACCCCTAAAGCAACGAAAGAACCAACAAAAAAATAAATAAAACATAAGCAAAAGAACTAGTGATGCAAAGGCCATAGGGATTGGGATAGGGATGTAAATGTAAATTTTTACTTACGTCGCTCTTCAAAACTTGATCCTTGTAGACCCGTATTCATCCTCAGTCATATCATGGTCATCATCATAATCATAATCATAATCATCATAATCATCACCATCATGTGTATCGCACTGTACGAGCACGAAATAATCTTATCGTATAATCCTGTTGATCAAGTTTACACTCCTCCAAACAACGTTGCTTTGCCACCTGAAAACACAAATGTGAGCTAACCGGCGGGTGTGTGCCGGAAACCCCTCCGATGCCTAAGTCAGCATCTAGACAATAGACAATAACCTCTGTGTATTCTAGAGTAAGAATTGAGATACCTATATATAGGTCATGTTATGAGCTTTTATAGACTCTGCCTGGCACAATCCTAGTAGGATTCCAACTCTCCTTATAAGAGTCCTCCTAGGAATCACACACCCTACTCACTACCAACAAAACCATCCTAGTAAGACTCTACCCTCATTAGCAGAGTCCTCCTTGGAGTCTCAAGCTCAAGGATAATGTTTATCCCTAAAACACCCTCATGCTCGAATATACATTCCTGACCGAGCTGCCTTATCTCGGTCCCCTCCATTTTACGGAACTACGTCCGAGGGACCGGCACCCCAAATATATATAAAATTTCAGGACTTTCACCCTAGACACTCTGGCCAACTTAATTATCAATGGAGTCCATCTCCTATCTCCTCCCACACAATGGAGTACATCCCCTATCTCTTCTCAAACAGAGATACATATACAATGTATTTAACACGTGGTCATGTACAATGACCAATCCAATCACATATACAATGTTTATATCCAACCGTCATATTCAATGACATAATCCAATTGATCAGTTTCAATTTACCTAATCATCATGCAGTGTCTACAAAAATCATGGCTATCTTCCACCGATAGCCCAAGACAGATATATCTAAACAGATAAATAAATTTCTCAATAGATATATATATCACATTTTCGATAGGTGAGTGATTCATCGATCCAACTACACCATTTATTCACAATTTCCTCCAATTTCCTCCAATTTCATGATTCTCAAGCCAATTTCATATTTTCACATCAATTTCATAACTACACAAATAATTTCCTTAATTCAATTAGGGCATTTTTTCCCCTATTCTCAAATAGTGCACCCAAGGCCAAATTTCACCCATTATACACAATTGATCCACTTTCAAGGTCTTATATACACATATGGAGCCCAAATAAGAAAAACCCTCTTTCATAACTTCAAACTCAAACCCTAACTTTACCCAAACCAACCATTTATACAAAATGACCAATATTTATGTTGAAGCTCATAGTAACAAGTAGATTATCCCTACCTCAAGAAGAGAAGATGAGCCAAGCAAGAGATGAACTCCAAAGATGCCGAAACCCCACTCTATTCAGTTAAAAAGGTAGATCTTGAGATGCTCCAACTTTTTAATGAAGACACATGGGTGTAGAGATCACTTGATCTAGGCCAAAAAGTAGAGAGATAGAATATTTTAGAGAGAGAATGTGTGGATTTAGGTTTTTGGAAAGTTTTAGAGAGAGAAAGAATAGAAAAAGTTATTTAAAATGTCACTTTCGTGATCTGATATACGTACAGTCCGCTCGAGCGGAGAGTTTGACGCTCGAGCATAAGACACAAAAATTCGACCCGCTCGAGCGCAATAAAGGCTGTTCGAACGCCAAGACACAACAGCAAGGCACCACCCGCTTGAGCGCAATGAGACCCGCTCGAGGGTAGAATACACTCATCTAATATTTTACAGATTTTAGACATTCGCTCGAGTGCCATAAAGACCGCTCGAGCTCAGACCCGCTCGAGCAAAAGGAACTACACTCGAGCGTGGAAAACACTTTTGCAGTAATTTTGCAGACGCACAAAGTACTGAAGGATTGCAAACCCCGCTCAAGCGCAAGAAGGCCCGCTCGAACGGAACACCAAAATACTGGGCAACAAGGTTCTAGACCAACTACCAACCAACCTGTTCCAAACTCACCCAACACATCCCAAAACTCAAATACAAGGAATTAAAGGATGGAAACCCGATATAGACGACAGCAAACAACCACGGAACCTGAGTCCAGAATACAATAAATGATGAGAAAAGACCGAGATCGCTATACGAAATATATTTTGTGGTGAGAAAATATTATATTTACTTTTGTCATTAAAGATGTTGAAATATATTTTTAATTGATATATTTATATATATAGGTGTGTGTATATATATTATAGTTAGTTATTTGTTTAGTTAAAAATATATATATATATATCTATAAATAGTAATCAAATAGATATTTTGTTCAACTTTTGGGTTCTTCCCGTGAGGAAAGAAAGAAAAGCGGTTCCAAGTAAGTTTTTCTTGGGTTTGACCCAGTGTAAGTCATTTTTGACCCCTAGTGCTTTGGATCAAAACGTAGATGGCAGAAAAGGCGTCGTTTGGCTCCAAACAGATTTAATTTCTGTTGCCAAAAATTTTGAAAGCTTCTTGGCTTAAGGTAGGGATTTTTCCTACACTTCTTTGTGCACTTTTACTTGATTATATGGAGCTTAGAGTTGTATATAATTTAATTAGAATTTCTAGAAAATTTGTGAATTATTTGCTTAAAAGAGAAATTTTGAGAAAAATAAAGAGTTGATGCCTAAATTGCAAAAGTGTAAACTTGGAATATGTTTGTAAGGTCATGAAAGAGCTAGGTTTTAAATTTGAACAAAAACAGATTCCGACTCGATCGGTTTTTGAAATTTTTACCGCTTTGTGACCAAAAGAGCAATTTTAAAGAAAACAAAGGAATTATGTTTTACTTTTGGAGCTTTTGATTAAAATAGGATGTCATAGTTGAATAATTCTTGGAGAGTGAGTTTGGAAAGAAAATGATGTTTTCTTGGGCATTAACGGTATTATTTTTCTTAATGTATCTGTTGTTATAAAACCGACACGGTTAGAGGTTACCGAACGTGATTGTGATATGAAAACTAGTGTAGTTGTTCATATTTGATGAGATGTGGAATAGATTGTATTTATCAGAATTTTTGGAATTTAATTTTGTAAATATCTGTTTAGAAATATCTGTTTTGGGCTATCAGTGAAAGATAACCATGATTGTTGTAGAAATGCATGAGACTTAGGTAAATTGAACCACATTCCTCATTTGTTACATTGGACATTGCATTACATTCATTTCATTGGACATGTATATGTTTTTGACTATTTTAGCCACAAAAGACAAAATAGGCTATTTTAGCCACAAAAAACAAAACATCACATCCAACTCATAATCATTACACTCTTCTCTCACAAAAAAAGTCAAAAAAGCCAAAAAGCCCTTCCCAAACCAAACTTTTTAGCCCAGGCTAAAATAGCCAAAAAAGCCAAAAAGTCAACCCACTTCCCAAACCAACCTTGAGAAATGTTTGGAAATGTATCTGTTTGCGAAAAGATGAATACTTGGTCAATCTGGGTAGGGGGTGTAGAACCATGCGGTTAGGTATCGAGCCTTTCAATTTACTAGTAAAAATGACAGTGGTAGTGCATTAGGGCCTACTTGTAGACACTCACCTAGATATTCACAGAGCTTGTATTCATGTAACATATATGGTTTAAAATGGAAATAGTTTTATATCTGTTGTTGCATCTCCGCATTGCACGCTTTATAAAAAAGAGAGATAAAATGTTTTATCATGAGCATGGCATAAGCATACTCCTCTTTAGTCTTGTCATGGTCCATATGTTGTGTAGTATAACTCTACTAGGCAGTGGCTCACCCTATAAGGGAAATCATTTCAGGTACAGGTGCTATGCCTCCACCGAGGCACTAACTTGGGAGAACTTGGAGCTGAGGCTTCATTTTTGTTTTATGATTATTTATTGAATGTAAGCCCAGGACTGTATTTGCATTGAGTTGAAACTCTATTTTGTTTAACCAAGAATGTTCTCGGATAAATTTGTAAGCTTGTAGGGCACTTATTATCTGTTTGGCTTCCATCTCATACTTGTTGTAAAATGCATGCTTAGGATTGAAACGAGGTCATTGAGATGTGAACAACATGTATTTGGCATTTGGGATTAAATGAAAATGGATATATGGAATAGTTAGCTATATATGTATTTGTCTATCAGGTGGGTTGTTGTATAATTAGATACACCCTGTCCAATTATTTTTCGGGGCGTTTGTAGACACCCCATTTTTGACCGTCCTCAAGACCTGGACGTCACCGCTTGAACACTCGGTGATTATCTATGTTCGTGTTCGTTTGGAGTTCCCGGAGTTCTCGGCTACGCGCCTTGCCTCAGGACCTTCGAACTTGACCGTTTTGCGTCTGGTTTTGCACCAAACACTTGTGCTTTGCCTTGGAGGGGCAGGAAATGCCTTGTGAGGCATCCCCACACACCACCGGCAGTGGCTAGAGGCCACCGGCTGGTTGGTGTTGCCATCGGCACTATATTGTGCCGGTCGGTACTCTTTTGTGTCGGTCGGCAGTCAATTTTGTCAAAATGACAATTTTGCCCTGCCGACTACTGTGCAGTTGCTTTTTGAGATATTTTGAAGCATCTGTATAGCATTTGTTTCCCCTCCATACACGTGTATGGAGGGATGAGCCTTTGGTTAGCTTAGCTTGTAAGCTTTGTTGCCTATAAGAGAACCCTTCCTTCTCTTGGCTCAAGGGTTGAAGAGTTAGACATTTTTAGAGAGAAAAGACAGAGAAGAAGCTCTGGTTTTAGGGTTTGAGTTCTATATCTATCCTATCTCTCTTTTGCTCTTGTTTGTACACTAGGTGCTTTAGTCCACATTATTGCACACAAGCACCTAGTGTTTCACCTTCCCTTGGCTACTGAGGTTCCAAGAGGTTGTTCTTAGAGTTTTTGGCTGGATTAGAGCTTAAAGAAGCAACAACATCATCTTTGGTGAAGAAGGTCAACAAGGGTGAGAAACTTGCTTTATTTCCCCCATTCTTGCATTCCATTTTTATCTATCTTTGAACTGTTTTTGTGCTTGGTGTTTAATACAAAAAAGTTCTATTTTTTAGTCCTCTTGATAGTTTATTAAGAGTGTTTGTGCTTTGGAGAGGTTTGGCCCCTCTTAGGCCTTGAAAAGGCCTCATTTTGTGCCTATTTTGGTGAGCTCCGGGATTTTGGTGTTGGGGTCTCTTCACCACTGAAATCTTGAGGGATTTTAGTTGTGAAGATGATGCCTTGAAGTCCCAAGAAGGAGAGGGCCACCCCCCTCCTTGATGTCCTTGAAAAGGAAAGTTTTGGCCTCTTAAGGAGCCTATGTTTCAAGTGTGTGTTGGCATGCCATGCTGTATTTTATACTTATATTGCCATGTTTTAACTTTGTATTAAGTTGGTTTTGGTCCCTTATGCATGCTTAGCATAGTTGCCATGTAATGCCTTATATTGCCTTAACATGCCTTAGGTTGTTAGCCCTAATTTGAGCATGCTTTAGGCTTAGATTCATGAAGATTTGTGTGCTTATCTTGACATGTTTTAGGTCTGTCCATAAGTGTTTGGGTTGGTCTTGGCATGCTTAGTATAGCCTCTTTGCATTTTAGGCTTGCTAGCCTTGAGCATGAATGTGTAGCATGCCATGTTTGCACCATTTCAATGGTTTGAAACCATTTGCCATGTTATTTCAGTCCATTTAACATGCTCATATGTTTGCCTTGCATGCCTCTTTGAAGCTTTGAAAGTGCATGTTGTGTACTTCATGTTTTGGCTTTTGTATGTGCCTTTATGCTTGGACCATTTAGATGTCATCTAGGTGTTCCTTGGGTGTTGTTTAGGTCTGCCCTTGACCTGTTTCGAGTCCCCTTGGCCTTGTGAAGCTTGGTGGGTTTGACCTTGGTTTAAGCCCCTTGGCTTGCCTTAAGTGCTTGGACCTTAATTGCATATTTAGCTTGCTTTGTTGCTTGGTTTGGCACCATGTTTAGCATGAATTTCAGAGCTTTACAATGCATGTTATTGTCCACACTTAGCCTCTTTTAAGTGCGCTTGAATGTTGCTTGTTTAATGCTTAAGGCTTGGACCATAACATATGCATGTGTGTGTGTGTTGGCCTTCATTTTGGGCACTTTGGCCACTGATTTTAGGCCTATTTAGAGTTGCCTAAGTCATGTTTAAGACCATCATTTGCTTGCTTGCAAGCTCACCTCATGTTTTGCTTGTATGCCTTGCATAAGTACATTGCATCGTTCATATGCATGATAGCTAACATGACTAGGTTGCATTGCATCAACATGCATTCCTTGTCCTTGATTTGGTGATAGGGATTGGGATTTTGGTTTGTTTGGTTTGCATGCATTTGAAATGAAAGTTGCATACTTGGTTCCGTGGGCCATCATGCATGGAAATGCGTGATTGGTGGCCCGGGAATCGAGGCACATGCCCCTTTGAGTCACAAATATGACGAGGGGCATGATTGGTGCACACATTGTTGGAATTACATTGCCATGCTAGTTTTTGCCCTCTGCTGCTGTGAGTTGCAGGTTCTGCAGACATTCAGTGCCGGCCGGCAGTATTTAGTGCCGACCGGCAGTCTATTGATGGCCGATGGATGTATTTTGTGCCGATGGCCACATACTTCAGCCGGTGGTGCTTCCCCTCAACCGGTGGTATCCCCTAGTGCCTTGAGAAATAGTTCTGAGACTTTGGCAGTTTTCAGAAAGGCAGAGCAAGGAAAACAGAGGCAAGCTAGGCATGGCAGTGCAATTCCGAGCGGAATCCGAGTGCGCGTGCATTGAGCCCTCGCCCCGAGGCGGTTTACTGTTTTCCTTAGACAATTTAATTTGTTGATTTAATTAATTTGTAATAATTAATTAGCTAGGATGTTTGATTCATTATTCGGACTGTATTATTCTTTTGGTCCCTCCGAGCGAGGGCATAATTGTAATAAGTGTGGGTGTGTGTGTGTATGTCTTCCAACCCCCATTTCTTTCTTCCCTTTTATTTACCTGCTTATAATGGTAGATTAGGGCATATTTAAATTAACATACCTTATGCAATGCATGCGTGCATCCATGCATTTGTCTAAACATGCACCGGGCTCGGTACATCATACAAACTGCATCGTACTTTCAATTCCAAATTGAATATGTGATAGTTGTAGCATTTCATGTGCCATTTTAGGGTTAGCCGAGCCTACTCTAAATTGCATCCTTGCCTGTGTTGCATTAGCCACTTAACATGAACTAGGACACGCATGCTTGCTAACTAGTTTCTTGTTTTGGCACGGAGTACGATGTAAGTATTTTACGCTTTAGCATACCACATGCGTGTGAATGTTGCCATGACAGTATGCTTACCATGCGGCTAAGTGCTTATGTGAGATAAACTGTTTGAATGCCTGTGGGTGAAGGTTGGGTTGCTTGAGTTGGAAAACTCATTGAAATCCGTATTTTAGCCTACTTGCGAGTAGCGAAAACCCGAAACGCTTTCAAAAACAAACGGATATGCAATGATTATTTCCGAATTAGGCAACCTAGTCTATACTTGTTTGCTGTGCGCATAACGTAGTAAATCTAGGCTAATAACCGGTATAAGAGCATGTAATGTTTTCAAAATCGGATATCACGGTTAGTAGAGGCCGGTCTTCGAACCAGGTGAAAGGGGGTGCTCATAGCTGACCTTCCCCGATCGTACCCAAGCTCCCGAGCCAAGACATTTGGTGATGACGGACACGTGGCCTTCGGCACCGAGTCAGGGTTTCCTAAATTCCCCCATTAAGAAAATATTTAGGTAGCGACTCTGTAATCTGGCAAAGCAGTCCATGTTTGGCACTACTTTTCAAAAAAATCTGTTTTTCTTCAAAACGATTTGCCAGAGTTGGACTCTTTGGTTCAAGATTTAGAACCGCAACAAAAAGGGAGTCCGAACTGTAGCGAAGGTCCCCCGCGGGCGCGTTACACAAACCTACCCCTATAGGTTTAGTGTCGTAATCGGCCAGTAATCCTTGGATTATCAAAGGCCTCTGAATAGATTAACTCATAATAACGGAAACAGATATATAAAAACATACATAGTCCATCGAGCTGTGCAGACATATATGGAATAGAAATTTAAAACTTTATATACACACATGTGACATCATATTTACATTACAGATAAAACCAAAATGGGACTTAGCCTAGTATACAGATAAACAGAAACTTGTTCAAAATTCAAAAAAAAAAAAAAAAAAAAACCAAGGTCCTAAACGTAATTCACAAAACATGACCATGACTTTTTCGGAACCTCCTCGGGAGGCACAAAGGTTGGCCGACAAAACAGAATTTCAGGCGATCATCATTGAGCCTAGCCACGCACATGATCACCTACATACATAAATAATACAGTAAGCGAGAGCCTAGTGAATAATAACAGAGTAAAAGGGTTTAATTGAATGATGTCCTATAGCAAATTCGGAAAACAGATTCATATTCATATTCTTGTACAAATCATATACAGAAATCAGAGTCTCATGCTTAATCATATGTGATACATCCATTAGTGTTAACAGAATAAATACATACAGATACAAAAATATAGTAGTTATGAGTAACCAGTTTCATAGAGGAACCTCTGAATCCGGGTAACAGATAATAGATATGTTGAGCTCCATGATAGAGCCTCCGGTACAGGTAACAGATTGCAGACATATTAAGTTCCATAATGGAACCTCCGATACCAGGTAACAGCTAACAGATATCATATGATGCTAAGGATGCCACGAATACATTTCAAAAATTGGACAATCATTTATTATACAGAATATAACATTTTAGAAAACAGATCTTATTTCATCATACAGAAAATAAATAAAGTTGAACATAGTTTTACTAAGTTATTACTCATAATTGGCTCTAAAAGCAGATAGACAGAGAAGACAAATCGAATAGCTTACGGCTTGTAACCTACACAAACAGATAATGGATACACACTGAAACACAAGCTCGGAAAATACTTAGCTTATTACGTTTCATTCTTAGCGTGTTTCTAAGAATGCTTAGGATGTAATGAGGATGTTAAAATGTACTTTGAAACACTTAGCCAAATTTTCAAAAACAGGGCAGTTTGCTCGAGCGCAACTTCTATTGCTCGAGCAGCCTGTAAAGTCTGCAAAAGTACTGGTTACATGATTTTTTTCGCTCGATGGACACTCGAGCACAAGACTAAGTAAAAAGGGTCTCCGCTTGAACAGTCTACAAAAATTTGTGAAACTTCTGAGAGCTCTCATTTTACGTTCAAGCGTAACTTCTATCGCTTGAGCGAATGGTCAAAAATAAGGGTGGTCTCTCGAGCGCAGCTTTTGTCGCTTAAGCCAACACCCAAACTCTGTAAAAGTACTGGGAGCTCGCATTTTCCACTCGAGCGCAGACTCCATCGCTCGAGTCCACCACTCGAGCGGAGGGTGCAAATTCTGGAATTTTCAAATCGCAGTTCAAGTTCAAAACTCAACTTCAAGACTTCAAAACACATTCTTTTGGGCCCAAAACTTGAGGAAACATATATAAACTTGTAAAACATTATGAATTCAAAATCATTTTGCAAAAGCAAAGCCCAAAAACTTGCCAATTGTGCAAAATCAACTTAAAACTCCAATTGTATTACATGCATGAAGTGATATGAACTTTAATCTTCCAAAACATAATCAAGTGATATAAAATAGCATAAAACTTGATGAATTTCCAAAACCAAAGTAAAACAATGACATACATGAAAGAATTACTTGAAATCAACTCCAAAATGCTATGGAATATACATGCATGTATGCTTTGAGTCTTAATTCTCAATTCTTGCATTAATCAACTTAGTTCTCTTGAATCCATGTTTAAGTTACTCAATTACATCTAGAGGCTTGAATTCTTACCTTGAAGCCTTGAATTTCCAAGTGTTAAAGCCTAATCTTTCAAATTTTCTTCTACTCTTTAAAAATTTCAAGCAATTCTCCCTTTTCTTCTCTCTCTCTCTCTCTCTCTCTCTCTCTCTTATACATTTGTAGCTTCAAAAATGATGAAATGAGAGTGTAAAGTATATTCTAGAGATCACTTGTGCCTTATATAGGCTTGATTAATGAGACTTAATTAAGTTGAGTTAAGAGTCAATCAATTATGATTAATTTATTCTAATTATTTGATTTCAAATCGAATTTCAATCGAACCTACTATAATTGTCTAAAAATCCCAAATGACACATAAACCAAGTCAATTTCGTGATCAGATGCCGATAAGGCTTTTAATTCACATAATGAAACAGAAATACAGACAGATCTTCCTACACCAAACAAATATAAACACAAATGACACAATACACATGCAATTAATATAGAATTTTCTCTTAATTACTTATTAGATATGCTTAATCATAGTTTAATAGTTAATCACGGATCGGGGTTGTTACAACTTTGCTACAAATATTAATAGAATAAAATAATACATTAATTATGTTATAAAAAGAATTTATTAAAAAATTTAAAAACAATCAATTAGAAATTATAAACGAAATTTGATATATAATACTATATAAAGACAAAAACGTACCCATTGTAAAAAATAAGTAAAAAAAAATACTATAAATAATTATCCTTACTGTTATAAAGAAATCTATCATAAGAGCTAAAGCTCAATTTTTAAAGACAAAATAAAGAATCAAGGATAAATTACAAATACATTCTGTGAGATTTGTTTAAAATACGTTCAGCCTTATATGATTCTAAAAATTATCTTGAAATTTCTAATTTTATAACAAATTGTCTATTTTATTAATAAACCATAAAGTTAATTAACAGTTTTTAATGATATCAAAATTTTATTTCAATTAATAATTTAGGTAATTTTATTATTGTATAACAGAGTAATTAGGAATTTCATTTTTAAATTAATTCTGTTAAATAAAAAATTATGACAAGGAAATATTTGTAAATTAACCACAAGAGGCAATATGTATTTTAAGCAAATCTCAAGGGGTGTATTTGTAATTTATCCTTATTTTTTTCTTTAGTCCTTAAAGTCTATATTTAGGGTAAATTACAAATACACTATTGGGATTTGCTTAAAATATAAATTGTACCCTATGATTTAAAAAATTATAAATACCCCCTTATAAAAAAAATTATTCAGCAAAATTAACTTAAAAAATAAAATTTCTAACTGCTCTCAATTACAATAACAAAATTATTTGAATTATTAATTAAAATAAAATTTTGACATCATTTAAAATGATTAATTGACTTAATGATTGATTAATAAAGTAGGTCATCTGTTATGAAATTAATGATTTCAAAAGACGGAATGCAATTTTCAAAACTATAGAAAACAAACGTATTTTAGCATAAGCTCAGAGGATATATTTATAATTTATCTAAAAAATAACCAAAGATAGAGGGGCAAAGTGTAATTTGCCCTTTTAAAAAACTGAACCAATCAACCGTCACTCACGCGGTTCTTCGTCTTAAAACGTTCCGCTCAGGATATGAAATCTCTCTCTCTCTCTCTCTCTCTCTCGTGTGAGATCTACAGTTGGAAATCATCAGAGTTGAATCAGCTTCTGAAAACCCTATTCAGCGACAATGGAGAACTTGATATCACTGGTGAACAAATTACAGAGAGCGTGCACAGCGCTCGGCGATCATGGCGAAGAGAGCGCATTGCCCACTCTCTGGGATGCCCTTCCTTCCATCGCCGTCGTCGGTGGCCAGGTTCCCCATCTCCAGATCATCTCCATCTCTCTCTCTCTCTCTCTCTCTCTCTATATATATATATATATATCTTTTTATATCTCGTTTAATTTATATGGTTTTGATTCCTCATCATAACAAAATGTTATATACCCACAATTTGATCCCAACTCCAAGCTGAGGTGACAGTTATATTTCCGTTATTCTTTGCATTTATTTTTTTTTTTTTGGGTAGTTAATTTTCGCAATGTGTTTCTTCTTATGGCTGAGAGATTCGTTAATTAATTTCTTTGTTCTTTTAGATATTTCCTTGGATGTAATGTAAGTTTTGTTCAAGTTCTGCATAGTTGTGTCATTTGAATCTCTGTGATTGTTCACTATTCCTTGTTTGGATAGTCTAATATTGATATATATGTATATACATATAATTATATACTAGTGGTATGTGCCCACCCGATGTGTGTGTTGTTAAATCTGCAAAATATAAATTTTGATTTGAATGTGAATATGAATTTGATGAGTTTCAGGGGGCAGGTCAGTTACACGAGTTGATTACATGAGAGTATTTTGGGTAATTTAGGGATATACAAAAATTCATTTGGCAAATGGCCTCAGGATTTCAATAGAGGGTTCTTGCACATTAATTATTATTTCATCTTGTCTTTAATATGTTGTACATTTATCATCCCATCTCTTTAATGATTTGTAGAGCTCTGGGAAATCTTCAGTGTTGGAGAGTGTTGTTGGAAAGGACTTTTTGCCTCGTGGATCTGGTAATAATGCTTCCACATTTTTTCTAATGTTACAACATGGTTGTAGTATATATAATTTAAGATTTTCATTAACTTATAAAATCCTTTGAACTCCAGAAATAATGTGAAACTGTTATATGTAGGAATTGTTACCAGACGTCCTCTTGTCCTACAACTTCATAGGATTGATGAAGGAAGAGAATATGCAGAATTCATGCACCTTCCAAAAAAGAAGTTTACTGATTTTGGTATATTTCTTGTCGCAGAAGTGATATTTTTCCGGAAAATGACTTGTGTTGTGGTCATGATTATTCTTTTTCTCTTGTTAAATAGCCTTGTATTTAGTGTTTACCTTGATTTTAGCAAGAGGTATTTCAAGCTAATGCCAGTCAGTATATCATCTTTGTCTAGATTTAGTCCTAATGATTGCTACGCATTTATCTGGTAGTTCTGATCTTGTATATGTACCATTGATTTTCTATCTTTTAGATCTCAGATGCTAAATCCTTGGTTGTATCTTGTGCAGCTGCTGTGAGGAAGGAGATCGCTGATGAGACTGATCGAGAGACTGGCCGTTCAAAACAAATTTCAACTGTTCCAATTTATCTTAGTATATATTCCCCCAATGGTGAGATGGAGCATTGCTTGCCACACTATCTTACTCTTTCTGCACTTGACTTTTTTCCCTTGATTTATTAAAATGAAGTTTGTTTACATGTCGGTCGACCACACCTGATTGGCACACAAGACTTAGCTTGATTTTGGTATTAAGCTTTTGTCAACCCGGTTTTCTGATTCACAATTTGGACTAAAAAAATATTTGGTTATTAAAAGTTGTGCTCCACTTAACTAAATTTGTTTGATATTGAAGTTAGGGCTTTAACAAATTGTTATGCACTTCTAAGCTATTATCTCTCCTTTCATAGTTATCAAATGACTGTGCAGTGTGCGCATCAAAACCTCCCTTTTGCTTTGCTCTTCTTTCCCTTATTCTCTTGCACAGAATGTGGCATTTACCTTGGATTTTCTTTTAGTTGCTAAATGTGGTATCTGTAATTTCTTCATTTCATTATTATGTTTGTGTGGCTTTGCAGTTGTGAACCTGACACTGATTGATCTTCCTGGACTTACAAAAGTAGCTATTGGTGAGATAGCAAATCTCAATGTTTGCATGTCTTTTCTTGTTATTATTCTGATTGTTTTGATCATTGTAGATGGCCAATCTGAAAGCATTGTGCAAGACATTGAGAATATGGTCCAGTCCTATATTGAGAAGGTAATTACTATTCAAATTCTGATTTTGTTTGCTTATGGGTTTACCTAACTCAATGAAAATATTTATTTAGTTTTTTCTGAATCTCTTTTGTATGTTTTGGGAAACACTGCAATTCTCCAAGAGAATTTAGTGAAGCTCAAAGGTTGTAGCAATAATGTGAAAATTTACTGTTTATGATCTTGGTATATATGGCAAAGAAGCACAGGCACTTCTAAGTGTAGTGTTCATGTCGGACACCAACGCTCATTGGATACTTCCGACACACGTCAGTCACATGTCCAAAAATGTATTATTTTTTACTGAACTCTTTGGACTCTTAAGGGAAACATGTTCCGTCGCTTAAACACACCTATTACAAGTTTGAATAAAATAACTTAGGATCTAATGATAAAAGAAAAATAATATAGATTTATACCTATTAATTCTTCTTTTGAACCTTAAAAATTAGTGTTATTTTGTAATTTTTATTTTATTTTTTATAAAATATATATTTGAATGAAGTATTCATATATATGACATATAATAACTATACAAAACTATATATTTTATGCATGATGTCGCCCAAGTGGTGTGCATCTTGCAATTTTTGAAATTTGTGATGATGCCGTGTCCATGCTTCTTAGATTTAAACAAATGACAGCCATTCTTGATATGTGGCATATGTTATGACATTATTTATTCCTTGCTGGTTTTTTCTGGATGCTTTTCATGATGCTGTGTGCGGAATATACTTGCATGAGATAACGTATTTTATTGGTCTGTCGTTGTCTCATACCTTGCAGCCCAACTGTATTATTCTGGCAATTTCTCCTGCCAATCAAGATCTTGCTACATCTGATGCAATTAAAATTTCTCGTGAAGTAGATCCCAAAGGTAAGATTTTTCAGCTGATGCAATTTTTCGCAATTTTATGGACTGACTTATGCCTGCCTATTCTGTAGGGTCCGATAACTTGCTACAATATGATGATAGAAACGTAAAATTTAAATAATCAGGAGGTGCACTAAAATTTAGTTCAAAAGGTAGCTGTTTCCACTAGCTTGGCATATATGGAGGGAAATGTTATTACTGGACAAGGCTCACGTATATCACAATGTTTTTAATGTTGACTGTGGTGCTCTTGCATACTATGGAGAAGCTTACTTGACAAAAAGAAAGATAGAAAATATGAAGTTCAATTTATATAGAAAATAATTGTTAAGATCGCCGAGGTCACAAAGATAACAAAAATTACTAGGGATTTTTTTATTTTCTTAGTTTTGTTCTGTATATTTTGAACTATTTGTACTGTAATGTAAAATTCAGTATCTGTGTCTGCATGTGTGATTTGAGTGCTTGTGCAAATGCATGCTTGCCTGCCTGTAATTTTACAAGTTTGCTTGATCACATCAATCTTCAGTACATCAGACTTATATCTGCCCTCCTGTAACACAATTCTGAATATCAGTTCTGTGGATGTCATATTTTTTAGGGAGAGGACGTTTGGGGTTTTAACAAAGATTGATCTTATGGACAAGGGTACTGATGCAGTTGAAGTAAGTTTTCTTTCAGATTGTATAAGTAGAATGATTTGACAACGTTTCAGTATTTAAGTTTAGAATTTAGCAATTTCAATTATAAACATGAAGCCTCCTATTTGGGGAATAGTGTGCATGAATGCTTGAAAGTCCAGCACAATTATGAAAATGTGAAGAATGTTTGGATATGTTTACCATATGATATATTATTGGCGATGTGATCAAGTGTTATCTTGTTTGCTTTGTTTTGTCATCTTGAAGTTTATGAAGGCTTTTTGATGAGGAAACTTAGGCCCTTGAAAATCTTGACTGCAAGGCTGAGGGCTTTTGTAGTTTTACCTTGAAGATAATTTAGTGACTTTTGCGATGCATCATCATTAAGTGACTGCCATCATTTATGTAGACAGCTAATTATTTGTAACAGTAGTAAATGAAATGTTTCTCAACTTCAAGTTGCATAGGTTTGAGCACTTTGGACTACACCTTTTTACTGAAAAATAAAATCACAAGGAAATAATGCCCCATAATTTCTTCTCCTTTTGTGAAGAAGATATCTGTCATTTCATCTCCCTCTTCATTTGTGTGTATCTGTCTGCGTTTGGTGGGTAAGATCTCCGTGCTCTAGTCATGTGCTTGATTTCCACCCCCTCTTCATGCATGGAGGCAGTGAGTGCATTTTTGATGAGTTTGATAATGCAGAAGGTTCCAAAATACTGTCACTGTTCAGTTATAATATATTTCCCATGATTTTAATACCTCCCACATGAATGTTCAAGCTAAGGATAGAATTTCCCCGCTCTCATGCCTGTTGCATTTTTGCCCACTTTTTTTATGTGCTACTTACCTTTCCTTAAATGTGGCAATATTTTAAACGGCTATATTCTTATGTTGCAAATTAGTTTTGACAGATTGGATGATTTAGTTGCATCTTAAATTCATATTATTGAATGTGAAGGCTTGCTTTGGATTCAATTGTGAACGTGAAAAGACATCACTAATTGATGTGAGTTTCAGATCTTGGAAGGAAATCATACAAGTTACAATTTCCTTGGATTGGTGTCGTTAATCGGTCTCAAGCTGATATTAATAAAAACGCCGATATGATCTCTGCTCGGCGTCGGGAGCGGGAGTACTTTTCCAGTACCCCAGAGTACCAGCATCTTTCTCACAGAATGGGTTCTGAGCATTTAGGAAAAGTACTTTCAAAAGTAAGTGCACTTTTGATTCTTCTTCTAGTGTTTTAAACAAGTTTTGTACGTTAGTGTCATTGATGCTATATTTCTTTCAAGTAGGGAGGTTTGAATTCATATGTTTCATTTATTTATTTATTTTTAGCTTTTTAAATTTTTTAATTTTTTTCTCATTCTAACTGTGGTGATCATTCATGTCTAAATTCAGCATTTGGAACATGTTATCAAGTCTCGAATCCCAGGCCTTCAGTCTCTCATTAGCAAATCCATCATTGAACTAGAAACTGAGTTGAGCCGTCTTGGGAAGCCAGTTGCCACTGATGCTGGAGTAAGGACTCTTTTATACTTAATTTTTTTCCATTTTTTTTTTTTTTTTGGTTCTTCTGTCTGCTTAATGTATCAAGGTGAGACCACTTTCAGGGCAACAGTTTTATGATATTTGTTCTCTTGCTTATGCAGGGAAAACTATACATGACTATGGAAATCTGCCGTGTTTTTGATGGAATATTCAAAGAACATCTCGATGGCACGTATGTACACTGAAGTACTCTATAAATTATTGAGCATTATTACTTACATTTGCAATGTTGATTTTTGTCGTATCTTTGTTTATAATGATCATTGATTTATGCAGACGCGCAGGTGGTGATAAAATCTACAGTATATTTGATAGTCAACTTCCTGCTGCTTTGAAAAGGTTGCAATTTGACAAGCATCTTTCATTGGATAACGTACGAAAGCTAATTACCGAAGCTGATGGATATCAGCCTCATTTAATAGCTCCTGAACAAGGATATCGCCGTCTTATTGAATCTACCTTAGTTACTATTAAAGGTCCTGCTGAGGCAGCTGTTGATGCTGTATGTATTGAAATATACATTTGTTTGTTTACACTGATATTTCATGCATTTGGTGATTGCACCATGCTTTCTTGTTGCTGATGCATTGCCTTTGGCCCATTGGTATTTTCTGTCTATTGAAGAAAAACAACGTTAAACAATTTAGAGGCAAAACATATTTTGAACTATTTAGAGGCAAACATTTATTAAATTTTCAAGGAATAGTATGCGATGGACTATATTTTTATCTAACATTTTCTATTTTCCATTTTCCATATTCGGGTACCTCAATATTAGCCTCCAAATTACTTTGCTTGATACCATTTTTCACAATGATTACAGGTTCATGCCATCCTGAAGGAACTGGTTCACAAGTCAATCGGTGAGACTATGGCAAGTTTCCAAACTGTCCCCATTATATTGTGTTTCGTCATTTGCTCTTATTATACAGAGGGTAATACTGTAATTAGGGATAGAATGAGATTTTGACATTCCGGATTTAGCTTTTTAAGATCTATGCTGAACAGTAATGAAATGTGAAGGAAAATGATAAACTAAACTAGATGGGAGAGAGAATGTGTAAATAATTTCATTCATCTAATTTATGAAATGTCTCATATTATGCAGGAACTCAAGCAGTATCCTACACTTAGAGTGGAGGTCGCAAATGCAGCCTGCGAGGCATTGGAAAGGATGAAGGAAGAAAGCAAGAAGGCAACTCTACAGCTAGTAGAAATGGAGTATAGTTATCTGACCATTGATTTCTTCCGGAAGCTTCCTCAAGATGTTGAGAAGGGTGGAAATCCAACAAATTCAATATTTGATAGATACAATGATGCATACCTTAGACGAATTGGTAAGTGGCAACGACTCCTTAAATAATTGCAGTAGTTTTTACACTTAATCTGCTTAATGGTTGATTCGTGCTGTTCTAGTTGGCTCGATTTTAATCAAGGTTGTATTGCTCTCTCAAACAGGATCAACCGTCTTGTCTTATGTCAATATGGTTTGTGCGGGTTTGAGGAACTCCATTCCAAAATCCGTTGTCTACTGTCAAGTTCGTGAGGCCAAGCGTAGCTTACTTGACCACTTCTTTGCCGAGTTGGGTACAAAGGAGGTGAGGGTTCCTTCCCAATGCCCAACTTTATGGGAAAACAAAAGGAAGAAAAAATAGATTTTAAATACAGATCGAACAATAACTAAAATATATACATATATATTTCTTTTCTCATGAGATGAATAAATAAAAAAAGACTAATGTAAGATAAGATTTAAGTTCTGTTAACTATTTAAAATTTCAAATTTAAGAGATTCAAAATTTCCAAACTTCATGGGGAAACAAAAGGAAAAAAATAAGAAAAAAGATTCCAAATGGTGCTTATTCATCTTTTCAACTTGTTTTGCAGGTTAAACAGTTGGGCAAGTTGTTGGATGAGGATCCAGCAATAATGCAACGGCGTGTTAACCTTGCAAAGAGGCTCGAGTTATACAGAGCTGCTCAATCAGAGATCGAAGCAGTTGCTTGGTCCAAGTAAGAGGGAGGTGATCTATTTTTTCTCCCTTTTTCTAGTATTAGTAAATAGGAGTTAGTGTCATGAGGACTGTGATTCTTTGATTCATTATATTATTCTTTAGTAAAGATATGTGCACATAATTTGTGAATAAAAAAATACCCAGAAAAATATTGTGTGGTTTAGATTCAACTCATGTATTGTGAGTTCACATTTAGAATGAATTTAGATCACACAATAATTTTTCTTGATATGTTTGTGTGCACGAATTATGTGTACGTGCCATCTCTAATTATTCTTTATATACATAAAAAGTGCAAGGGAAGGTCTGATGCCTTATTTGCCTTGCCTTTCCAGGACTCTTCTGAAAGATTGATATTTCATTCTATTGTATTCATGATCTTATATTGATTTTTGCATATTTGAGCCAAATTTTCATTACTGGGTATTCTTGTAGAATGCATCAAATATTTATTTATATTTGAAATAAATTTCTGTCAAGGCCCCAAATTGAGGGTTCCCTAATTGACCACTTTTGCCTTCCTATGTAGAAGTGATTGCCTGTGATACAAGTTTGGTTGTGCGTTCCTTTTTCTTTTATATATTTTTGTCTGTTTTTCTTTCTTTGTTTCCCTTATAAATTCATACTCAAATCTAGGGCCATAAAAGGAACCAAACTACTTGAGTTCAACTTGTATTCGTCACGTTAAAAGTTTATTTGAGGTTAACTTGTCATGTAAACAAGCCGAAACTGAATACATTCTTAAACTCATGAAATTTTCAACACAATTTTGAACAATCTACTACTTTACTCAATTTGGTTATAATAAAAAATCAAACTATTTGCAGCTTACTCGTGATAGATTCAATTAAAATTTGTTTGAGATCGGCTCGAAAGGTAAATGTAAACTCTTTAAATTTTTAGGTTAAACTTGAACGATTGCTCGACCCACTTGTTTATAATAATTCTATTCAAATTCAAGATCCAAATCCAGCTTAATTGACTTAAATCCTCAAAAAAAAATTCCTTCTTTTTGGGAGGTATTTGTCTTTAGAATGGTTTGTGATGTTAATGAAGCACATGATAATTCCTAGTATGTGAACAATCAAACTGATTAGTCTCAGATGGGTTAGACTTCACAATCTCGGTAGTAGTTTAATCCAATGGCTGATATAGGACATGAGAGGTTCACGTGACGCCATGGGGGAGAGAGCTGATCCATCTCATATATCTGAAATGATAGTGAACGGTGGACAGTTGTTGTACCCTTGTGGATGATTGATTGTGAAGGATTGTCCTCTTCTTCTTCAATAATGGTGGCCTAGCAAAGTTAGGTTGGCCTGTACAAGTTGTGAGAACTCAACCCCCTTTTATTGTTGTTGGAAAATGTTATCAATTATGAAAATTTATCACAAAATATATGGCGGAGGTTTAAAGTAAATGAGATGTATACCATACCTAAATGATTGTGATTTTACTTTTTTGAGTACGTTGTATTGCTAATTATTGTTACTTATATAATTATATGAAGAGGTGTGGTTTTGAGCCATTCATTCAGATGATTACTCTGTTTAAATCATAAATTTATATAAGAATTTACGAAGAGGTAAAAAAAAATGAAAACAAAAATGTGAAAAAAAAAAAAAAAAAACCCTTATATTTCATTTATATTTTTTTCTTACGCAATTTTTATTTTTATTTATTTTTTTTTTTGAGTTAAGGGGGAGGGCTTTTTATAATAACAATGCTAGGGCAAATTATTAACTTCCTCTAAAGTTCGTCGCCTTTATAGTAGTTAGCACGAAATCCAGGGGCAATTCTGCAAAATGCACATTATAATTTCAGTCTACAAAGCTTTTGCCTTCAGCTTTTATTTTTGCTTCACCGAAATCCCGATAACTTCCCCAAAAAACCCCAACTTCCAGAGATTATTACATTTTGGCCCTTGCTAGACAGTGAAGCTCAGGTGTGATGGATTCAGTGAAAGGCCTAAGGTGGAGAAAACAAGCTCTCAAACCCATTGTAACAAACACAAAACCAGAGATCGATAACGGCGGTGCCGGTGGCGGCAACACGGTGGAGGTGGAGGTGGAGGTGGAAGAGCCATTGAGTCCGGTGGCGCGTTTGTTTCACGAGCCGAGCTTCAACGTCTACATCATAGCTATCATGGGGTGCAAGACTAGGATATACCCAGATATTGTGAAGGAGAGCTTGAAGCATACTCCATTTTGATCTGTTAGACTTAATTTACGTTGTCAATCTATTCAAATTTAATTGATGTAATGTAAAGTTCATACCATTTATTATCAATTAATTTTGAATTAGATATTTTAATATATACGTATTGAGTTTTAGCCTTTTAATAATGCTATGAAAGGAATATTTTTGACTTCGGTTATCTAATTATCAATTTTTAATTATATGTATGTACACAAGTTGATTTACAATAATACTATTAATTCATAATAGATACAATCAAATCGATCACTATGAACTCTTTTTTACACTGCAACCAATATTGATTAATCTCTCAATAGACACTATACAAGTTAAAAGAGACAGAGACAATTCAATCATTAAAGAGACAGAAGCGATTCAATCATTAGACCACTTAAATTATTAAGGCCCATAATCTAAGCCCATAGGAGAACAATTTTAAAAACATTATTGTAAAAAGGGTCCCATTTTTTCAAAGATATAGCTATATTTCATTTTGATATTTAGTTAGATAGGTCTCCAAAGACTTCTCCAAGTTTTTGCATGCATGAAACGTGGAAATGTTTGATGTCAGCTCTCTCAAAAGTGAACACCTTAGTATAGAAACAAACATGTATATGCATATGTTAAAGGGATTTTTGGTGAAACTTTTCGTTTGGGCCTTTTTATTAGTGTAAAGGATAATCCAATTAATTTTCTTTCAAAAAGTCTTTGAGTAGGAAATGCCTACCTTAATAAGGACATTTTATAATTTCTATTTTTTTTTTGTCACAATATTACCCTTTTATATATACGTATCATACATTTGAAATATTCGAAATCTGAGCTGAAGATTTCGCAGAAACGAAATCAGGAACGGAATCGATGAAGGCGATCTCTAAATCTAAAGATCTTGCAGCCAAAGATCTTTCACTTGGTCAATAATAGACGATCTCGCTGCCGACGATCGAACACTCTCAATTAAACGAGAGTTTCATTGAGATTTGTGATTGTTGATCGAGTTTTAGAAGTTTTTCTTCTCAATTAGATATGTTGATTAATTTTTTTTGTTTTTGTTTATTTTTTTTTTTTTTGGATTTTTTTTTTTTTTTTTTTGTTTTTTATCTGATTTCATTTGACAGAACCAGAGTAAAATTTTACTGTGGCTCTATTACTCTGTTTTTTGTTTCAGATAATGAGAGTAAAATTTTACTTTGGTTCTATTGCTCTGTTTTTTGTTTGAGAGAATTAGAGTAAAATTTTACTCTGGTGTTAGAATGACAATAAAATTTTACTGTCAAGAGGTGGTCATTGCCAAACACTTCAGCCGCCACAAACACTGCCTTCGCTTTTTTACTTTTGTGCAGAGTAACATTTTACTTTTAGATTCAAAGTCTAACATTTTACTCGTTTTTCAGAGTAAAATTTTACTTGTATACAGAGTAAAATTTTACTTTTAGGTGCAGAGTCTAACATTTTACTAGTTTTTAAGAGTAAAATTTTACTTTTTTACAGAGTAAAATTTTACTTTTAGTTTCAGAGTGTAACATTTTACTCTTATTCAGTGTAACATTTTACTTTTAAATTCAGGGGATAACATTTTACTCTTAGATTCAGAGTGTAACATTTTATTCTTATTTCAGAGTAAAATTTTACTCTGCATAAATTTTACTTTTATGCAGAGTAAAATTTTACTTTTACATTCATGTCTCAAATTGTGTTGGTGACACACTGTATGAGTTGTCAATCTTTGACAAACCTAATAGTAAAAATTAACTCTAAAATATAGTACAATGTTACACTAAACCACAGTAAAATTTTATCAACACAAATTGACTTTTGGACTTGTGGTGACAGTAAAATTTTACTTTGATAGTGACAGTAAAATTTTACTTTGATTGATAGTAAATTTTTATTGTTAATTGTTCCATATTTCCCCACTTATATGGAAGGACATTTCAGTTAATTCATGACATTTTTTTAATTGAGGGGCTTTTGGAGTCATTGTTTAATTCCGTCGGCTTCACAAAAAATAGGCCCAATGGGAGGGACTTTTCACCAAAAATCCCTATATTAAATTAGTAATAGTTTATTTTGAAACACATGATTTCAAATTGCTCTCTTCTTTTCTTTTTTCTTTTTGTTTTTGTTTTCTGTGTTTATAAGAAAGGCCATTTTTATTCCATTTAAAAATATTTAATAGAAAACTAGGAATATATCTCTTTTGTAAAAATAAAAAAAAAAACTAATTATTCAAAAGTTTTATAATTGAAATTGTTGATTGTGGACAATTGAGTTTGGAAATTCAATTTTTTTTTTTTTTTTTTTGCATGGTTAGGGATTAATTTTTATATTATTTGTATTAATAATAGAAAGAAAGAAAAAGAAATACTAATATTTGGGATCAAAACAACGTCTTTCTAATTACAACAATGATACATCTCTCCAAATTAATGACATGAAAATTCAAAAGAAAAAAACACACACACACACACAAGACACAAACATCACTATCACAGTGAGACCCACGCCCCATTAGAGCTATTAGAGTTCCATTATTAGAGCTCCAAAACATTTTTGTTCTAATTAAAACGACTGGTGTGTGATGTGTATGTATTAACATACTCTCTATTTTGTGTATAATGATAACAAAATTTTAAAAGAAATCAACGTTTCTTCAAATTTAAAATTCACACAAATTACTATGTATATATATTTTTTTTTGATCGGCAAAGAAAATCTTTATTAATGTAGCCAATAAAGTGGACATATTACATCAATAAAGAGGAGCTTGGGGCTAAAATCCCCAAGCGCCAGTTGATGAGAAACCAACAAAAGAGAGGAAGAAAGGAAAAGGAAACAACAGACTCCTCAATTAAAGCAGTGGAGTGATGATGGCAAGAAATAGAGATCCAAAATGGACTATGGAAGAGGTCTTCTACTCTCTCACAGCCATATAATCCTCTTGAATGCAGCAGACCAAACAAACCAGCCAAACAACCCAAAACAGCCAAACAAACCAAGTGTGGGACCTTCACTTTATTGCAGCAACACAGCAGATCTTTCCAAACATAGACCGAAATCTGTTCAGGAACATCGGGCTTGAAACATCAATCCACCTTACTAATAGAAACTGGACAGCAAATGAAAAGGGGCAGCACAAAACCATTTGTAGATCAGTCCCCAGGACAAGGCTACACCTCTGATCTTAGTTCATACTACAGAGAAGAGAAACCTATACAGTACATCAACCATCCTTCATAGATTCAACACTATTACCCACTGGGATAACAGCAGCTCCCACACCATTCCCAGCTCCAAAACAGAGCAGCTGAACATAGCAACAAAACAGAATCAGTGCCACAATCTACCCATGCATTCAATCCATTAGAGCCAAAAACAAAGCAACTAAACAGCCTCAATCAATCCATAGCCTTCCCACTCTGATAAAAAACTGAAATCCAGATTTCCCATAATGGCACCAGTGCAATCCAGATAAGGCAGCAGACCAAAACAGCAGACGAAAATGGCACCAGTGCAGTCCAGATAATGGAACAGAAGACTCAGATGAAACTCCTAATATTCCTCCAGTTACCAACTAGATCTGAAACTGAAAAAGGGAAGTCCTTGATAGAGGCTTTAAGCCAATGGGCCAACCTGATTTTGATTAGCTCCCACAAATCCACTAAATTGGGTTGGGCATTAGAAAATACACAATCATTTCTATGCTTCCAAAGAGACCAAAGGACAACAAAAGGAATGGCTCTCCAAAATTTGGCAATGAAGCCCCTAAACTTCCTACTCAACCACCAGGTTAATAAATCTGCTACAGAGAATGGGACACACCATTGGATTCCCCAGCCAGATAAGACAGCAGACCAAATGGACCAAGAGAAAGGACAATGAAGTAAAGCATGATTTGCAGATTTAGGGGCAGAGTTGCAGAAGATGCAGGAGGTTGATGCATTGGAGCCTAGGATGCCAAGGTTGTAAAGGAACACTGCAGTTTTAATTCTATTTTTCCAGGCTAGCCATCCAAAGAAAAGTACTTTGGGGGGTAAGGGGTTGCCCCAAATAAGTTTGGTTATGGTAAGATCAGGCCCCAGAAGAGATGTGCTAAAGGAATAAAGTGAAGAGGCAGAAAAAGGACCTGAACCAGCAGTAGCAGGTACCCAGACCAAACGATCAACACAACCAGTGGTTAAAGTGGGAGCAGAAACCAACAAGCTGAGAAGTCGAGAAACATCAGGCAGTTCCCACGAAAACAATGGTCTTCTGAAGTTAAAGTTCCAATCAGAAACACTGGTTTTCCTTGCAAGGAAATGTTGAAGAGTACCTTCCTTATCAACAGAAAGGTTGAAGATGGAGGGAACTTCATCCTTGAGGCAAGTTGATCCACACCACTTGTCGTACCAAAATCTAATTCTACAGCCATCCCCTACCTTGATTTGGCAGCTTAGTAGGAAGAAGTTAAAGATAGTAGAGCTATGATCCCCAATGAAAAGGATGTCCCTCCACACCCTGGAGAGTTTGTAGGAGGATAACACAGGAGGATGCCAGCAATTTATATCAATCTTGTATTTACTACAAATGAGTCTCCGCCAGAGTGCATTCGTTTGAGTGCCAAATTTCCACCACCATTTGAGAAGCAAGCAAGCATTAACATCCCTGATTCTCCTGATGCCTAGACCCCCTTGAGCAACACTTTTGGTTACATCTAGCCATTTCACCAAGTGAATTTTCCTTTTGAGCCCATCACCACCCCACAGAAAGGCAGCTTCAATCTTCTCCACTTCACAGACTACACCATTAGGCATCTTGAAGAGAGAGAGGTAGTACACGGGAAGGCAGGATAGGACAGATTTGATGAGGGTTAGTCTTCCAGCAAAGGACAACAGTTTCCTCTTCCAACCTGATAATCTAGCTCTGATAGTGTCTAGGACAGGTTTCCAAGTTGATTTGCTACCTGGGTTGGAACCTAATGGCAGCCCAAGAAATTTCAGAGGTAATGAATTCACCTTGCAATTCAAGCATCTTGCAAAGTTGTGTAGTGACTCCTTGACAACTCCCACTCCACAAACCACACTTTTGAGGTAATTAATTCTTAGTCCGGATAGAACCTCAAAGCATCGAAGCACTCTTTTGATAATAACCACTTGATCCATATCTGCTTCACAGAAGAGGATTGAATCATCCGCAAACTGGAGATGTGATACAAGGACCTCACTAGCCCCAACCAGAACACCTTTGAGGAAACCAAGATTAATAGCTCTGGTAAGAAGTATATTGAGCCCTTCAGCCACTAAGTTGAATAGGAGCGGAGATAATGGGTCCCCTTGCCTGAGGCCTCTTTGCAGAGAGAACTCATTAGTTGGAGATCCATTCACAAGTACGGAGATACGGGCTGAAGTCACACAAGTTTTGATCCAGGAAATCCACTTAGAACCAAAGCCAAAGCTTGACATCATAGAGAACAAGAATTCCCAGTTGACTGAATCAAAAGCTTTCTCGAAGTCCAACTTGATGATTAACCCTTTCCTCTTAGCCTTCTTCCATCCATCAACAACCTCATTAGCAATAAGCACCCCATCTAGGATATTCCTGCCACCTATAAAAGCAGACTGGGTCTCACCTATGATTGAAGGCATCACAGACTTTAGCCTCTGAACTAAAACTTTTGCGAGAATTTTGTAAAGAGAGCCCACCAAGCTAATGGGCCTGTAATCAGCCAGAGTCAAAGGGCTATCTAGCTTGGGAATGAGGGTAATAAAAGAGCTGTTAATGCCATAGGTAAGCTTGCTATGTTTGTGAAAGTCACTAAAGAATTGCATGATCTCAGGCTTCATGATTTTCCAGAATTTCTGATAACACAATAGATTAAACCCATCCGGGCCTGGGGCTTTGTTGCCATTGCTCTCTTTAATGGCTGCCCAAACTTCTGCTTCAGTGAAATTAGGTATCAAACAGTGAGATACAAGGCTAACCTCAATTACTTTGAACTCCCCCCCAAGGCAGGCCTGTTAATCCAAAGTTCCTGGAATTGGTTCTTGAAATGGCTGAAAACCTCATGTTTGACCCTACTAGGTTCCTCATATGAAACACCATTGGCTGAGATAGAATTGATCATGTTTCTACTTTGACGGGAACTTGTAATTACTTGAAAGAACCGAGTATTTTTATCCCCTTTAAGAGCCCAATTCACTCTGGACTGTTGATGCCATAGCCACTCCACTCTTCTATATAACTTCCATACTTCACCACTGACTTCTCTTCTTTTGGCCTTTTCAGAGTGTAGCAATTCTCTACCTTCCGCAATGATGTCAAGGTCATGCAATTCCCCCTCTGAAGCCTTAAGTTTGGATGACACATTTCCGAACACTTCGGTATTCCATTTCTTTAGTTCCAGCTTTAAGTGTTTTAGTTTTTGTTGGAGTATAAACCCAGCCCAACCCACTGGACAGGAATTCCCCCAGCAGGTAGTAAATAATTGTGCAAATTTGGGATGCAAAGTCCACGCATTGATGAACCTAAAAGGTTTGGGGCCCCAATCTCTTTCATCTTCCATCATTAAGAGGGGGCAGTGATCTGATATGAGTCGAGGCAGCCCCCAGAGTTTCAATTTGAAATGAATTAGCCATTCAGGGCTCAGTAGCACCCTGTCAATTCTGCTCCAATTATGAGATTCTTGAGTATTGCACCAAGTAAATTTCCTCCCAAGAAGAGGGAGGTCATTTAATTCTGCGGAATCTATGAATTCATTAAGCTGTTGCATGCCTCGGTCTCTTCTGGAGCAGCCTACTCTCTCGCCCATATGTCTTATTTCATTAAAGTCACCTCCCATGCACCAAGGGTTGGAAAAGTAGACCTTAAGATTAATTAAAGTTTTCCAAATAGAGGACCTACTACTGACATCATTAGGAGCATAAACATTGAGTAGGACACAATGGAAGGAGTTATATAAGGTACCTGAGAGTAAGATAAGCCTCCTGTTGCAGCAGCTACCAGATAATTGGAAAACTTCTGGGTCCCAAATACATAAAAGCCCTCCAGCAGTACCTTCTGGATCCACGGACATAAACTCCATTTTCCTTTGACCCCAAAGCCCTCTAGCTAAATATTCAGACACCACCATCTTCTTTGTTTCTTGAAGGAAGACAATATCAATGTGCCTATCTTTTAGTAGCCTTTTGATTCTTCCCCTCTTCTCAGGCTTGCCAATCCCTCTCACATTCCAGGATAAAAGCTTCATAGATAAACAAAAAGACTCACCATTCGGCCCCAGTACACTGATTTCACGGTCAGGCCTTTCCATCCCTAATAAACCTCTCCTTGTCCTTAAGTTCCAGCTCAATGAGCTTATCCATCACACCATGTTCCTGCCCTCGGAAATTAATTCCCAGATCTTTCCCCAATTTGACAATGGCCTGTGCCTCCTTAAGAAGATAGTTGTGCGAGCTTGTGTCACCCTCAGTTAGCTCAGAACGTGCGAGGGCCGCTGCTGCTGGCCTGAAGATAATGGGCTTGGAGGAGTGCCTACAAGCAGCTGCAGATGTATGTCCATAGTGACGAGCAAACCGTGAGAACCCCTCTATGTGCACCTTCTTTTTCCCAACTTTCTTGGCATACTGATGGGGGTTGAGAATGGGATCAGGACAACGAACTAGGCCCTTAGCATGTAGACTCTTAGTGCCCATCCCATAAGAAGCTGCAGGTGGATGGGGCCCAGGATGTAGTGCAGGATGAATGCTTGGCCTGTCACCTTGGGCTTCAGATGGCAAGATATTAGGGCCTTGCATTATAAACTCATTAATTTCAGGGCTTGGGCCTTGAACTATATAATCAGATTTCAGTTGGCCCAAATGGACCTCCAAATTAATTCCAGGCCCAAACTCCTGTATGGACCCACTAAGGCTTTTAATCAAACCCGGTGGTGAAGCTTGCTCAGCACACTTCTGTGGATGTTCATCACACTCCTCTATGTTCGTCACACGCTCCACCATCATTGCATCTTTCACCCCTACTGCAGTAGGTCTGCTGCACAGTGAATCCTCAACCACTGTGCCCACCGTCGCACTACTGTTGCAGTTTGAAAGTTCTTTCCTATGCATCACATTAATGGAGGAAGGGGTCACAGAATCATGCCGATTTGCCACTGTATCGATTACGTCCATTCTTTTGCAGGCCCTATCTGTGAATACATTTTCCTCAACTCTGTTTAAGACCACATTGGAGCTGATATTACTAACACCCATCCCTACGTTACTCAGCTCAGAGCATTCCAGTGGATTGGCCGAAAGATCTTCACAAACAAAGACTGGGTGTAGCTTACCCTTACATTCCAGATTTATTGTTTTGTTTATTAACTCGAAGCATGTTGTAGCCACCTTAATTCTGGAGAAGGAGAAGGACGTTGGTTGGCTAACATCATTGTCCAAGTGAAGTACAGACCCCCACAAAGCACCAATGTTATTTAAGGTGTTCCTGTTCCAGAAGTTCAGAGGAATACCGTAGCATTTAAGCCAAACGTATCTCTCTTGCTTTATTTGAACACCCGGTTTCCATTCCAAAACAAACTGACCTGAGCTGCTGCCGGAACCAACGGAGCTCCGCCTCTTGGTTGCCGGAATTGTCGGCAATGCATCCGGATTGGACATTTTTCGGGTGCATGCGAGGAGGAGAGACATGAGGGAGGTGCCGTCGCCAAGGGAGTGGTGGATTCAGAAGACGCTGACCGCCTCGGCGGTAGCTGTTTTGAGGTTGAGGAGGTGGAGGTCCCACATGGGTTTGGAGGTGGAGATGGTGGTGGTGCTGAGGTTGGAGATGTAGTCTTCTATGAAGTTTTCTGTCCACTTAATTTTTTATTTTTTTATAAAAAAAATTACAAAATTATAATAATTTGAATTTACCAAACACAGGTAGTGGATGAGAAACAAGGTGGTGCAATGAAATTGGTCCAAACAAAGGTTAACTTAGATAACCACATCATAGTCCCAACCCTAGACCCAAACATGCCCTCACCTGAAAACTTCATAGAAGACTACATCTCCAACCTCAGCACCACCACCATCTCCACCTCCAAACCCATGTGGGACCTCCACCTCCTCAACCTCAAAACAGCCACCGCCGAGGCGGTCAGCGTCTTCTGAATCCACCACTCCCTTGGCGACGGCACCTCCCTCATGTCTCTCCTCCTCGCATGCACCCGAAAAATGTCCAATCCGGATGCATTGCCGACAATTCCGGCAACCAAGAGGCGGAGCTCCGTTGGTTCCGGCAGCAGCTCAGGTGGTGGTGGCGGTGGTTGACGACGGTTTGGGTGGGTTTGAGGGTGGTTTGCAATACTTTGGTGGATGTTGTGATGTTTATGGCGACTGCACTGTACTTAAAGGATACACGGACGCCTTTAAAAGGTCCGCCGGGGCTTGAGTTCACACCAAGGAGGTTTGTTTATCGGACGGTGAGTTTGGATGATATGAAGGTGGTGAAGAATGCTATGAACATGGTAAGTTATTACATTCTACCAGAAATTCTATATAGGGTTAATTACACTCGTTCTGTTTCATTTTTACTAAAATTTTATTTTGATTCCTCTATTTATAATTATGATACCTTTTATGTTAAGTTGCAATATTATCATTTTATCCACCTATTATTAATGCGACTGGCGGAAATTAGAAATGAAAGATTAAAGTGAGATTTTAGTCAACATGTAATATTTTAATGAAAGTGTATAGATATTGATGTGATGGGGCAAGAAAAGAGGTTAGGTATCGCCTCACATGATGACAAGACATGATAACAAGGCCTCATTTGGGAGTAAGTTATTTTAATAATTTTTTAATTTTTTTGGTTAAAATATGAGGTAAAAAAATTAGTATGTTTTAAATGAATTTTTTATTTTTTAAGAAAAGATGTGCAAAAAGTAGAAAAAAAAAAAAAAAAAAAGAGAATATTTGACTTTTTGGTGTTGATTATAGGATTTTTGATTTTTTTAATAATTTTTGACTTTTAGGCTAAAACACTTGCATGCCAAACGAGGCATTAGTCTTATTAACACCAAATAAATAGAAGTATAATATTGTAACTTGACTTAAAATATAAATGATTGATCATTACAAGCGAAAAATTAAATCGACTAAAGTGATATTTAAATGTAAGAGTTGCAAAATTCATGGGTGAAAATAGTATATAGTTTTCGCATAAGTGTTTTTCATTCATTCTATTTGACATAATATAATTCAAAATTTTACTCTTTTTCATTTAACAGACAATCAATGATGTAGCTCTGGCAATTACACAAGCCGGGTTGTCTCGGTACCTCAATAGGAGATACGGTGTGTTTTCATTGCCCACATTATTATTTCTCATATCAAATTCTCAATTATACAGTAGATAGTAGATGTAATTATTCAATAATCACAAAATACTATATGTTAAGATAATCAAATGACTGCCACTGCTTAACATAACTGCATTGGATACAATCTCTCAAGCCAAGCCCTTTACAAAAACAGGAACCAAGCTTCTTCAGACTGTCAAACTTATACAGGAATGGAGGACGGAGGACAGGGAGGCTGGATATACCAGTTGTCAAGCAAAGAGGTAGACAAATGCATCCTAACTTGCGGTTTGAAAATCAAAGAGCATCTCTGTTTACATTATTTGTGGATAACTTGCCTGAATCTATGGTACCTAGAAAGCTACACGATCTGTTCAACAAATTTGGTGTGGTGAAGGATGAATTCATACCACAAAAGAGGAGGAAAGTAACAAACACCAGATTTGGGTTCATGCGCTATGATTGTTCTATTGCAGCTGATATAGTTGAACAAAAGGCCAATGGTTTGTGGGTTGATAACAAATCTTTGTCAGTCAAAATCACAGAATATGGTAAAGGAATAGAGGATAGACAGAGGCAGAAACCACTACCACCAAGACATTCTGAACCCAGGAAGGCCAATGCTTTAGCACCAAAACAGATGTGGCATCAACGCACTGATGGTAGGTCGTTTGCAGAGGTCACTAAGGGAGTTGACCCCAGATGTCTACCTTTGATAACTATCAAAGTAGATGAACTTGGAAATTGGTGGCTTTACGAAAGCATAATTATGAGACTCAAAGTAGCTTACTCTATTCAGCAGGTGAAAAATGAGCTCATAAAAAAATGGGTGAAGAATGTATTGGTCAGAGAGGGATGTGAGCGAGATACTATCATCTCATTCAGCTCCAAGGAAGAGATGTTGAGAAAAATGACTCTATTTAAGTCTTAGTTCCATGACTGGTATGAATATATCACAGAATGGAGAACAGGTATGTATCTTCAACAGGAGCGGTATGTCTGGATCAGTTGCTATGGGGTGCCTCTTAACCTATGGAACTCAGATACCTTCCGCAAGATAAGGAGACTTTGGGGAGAGTTGGTTATCCTAAATGGCGATGTCTGTACCCCTAAATCATTTCGTTGTGGCCGGTTCAAGATAGTTACAAGTGTTATGGATCTAATTAATACAAGCCTAAATCTGGAGTGCAAAGGAAGAGTTTATCCAATAAGAGTCTTTGAGGAACAGATCACAGAAGATGTTAGTATCAGTTACAAAGGAATGAACTCTAATACCACAGACAAAGATGTTTGCTCCAACATCAATGGGGTACTCCATCTCCCCGTAGAATCTAACTTGGTGCACAAAGATGCTGACAAGGCAGTTGATGTGGCATTAGCATCTAAGGTGGCTTTAGGGGATTTAGCATGCCAGATGAAGGTCAGAGCTAAGCTGGCCGACGGGGGCAGTTTAAGTCATGTATCAGCAGTGGATGAGACCAAGGATTGCGCGTGCATTTCAAATGAAGAAGGCACTGGTGTTGTGGAATCATCATTGCCAGCGGATAGTCTTCTTCAGAGACAGTGCAATCATGATACTCAGAAAGATGTGGAAGCTCAGTTTATGGGAAACACGCAACAGAGAGTAGGGAGCACTCATGAACCTCAAATAGGTGTAATAGTACCTATAGTGCATGGTCAAATTCTCACCCTAGATTTTATTAAAAAGTCTAAGCCAACCTCTTAAAGAAAGCCTGGTATCTGCTTAGAGGTAGCATTGGGTCATGACCCATTTGGGCTACAGCCTATTGGGCCCTCCAGTGCTGGACTTAAGCCTTCATCTGTAAGGCCAGTTTGTGAATCATCAAGGGTAGGCTCTCAGTAAAAAACAAATGTTAGTACCAGCCCAATTATTTCAGGCTCCATTACATAACGATTGAAGAAAGGCAAGAGGAAATGTATTAGAAGTGAAGGTTTTAAGCACTACCTGCAAGCTGGTAAGTTTTCTGGTTTTGCTAGAAGAATAGGGCAGAAGGGTGTAATTTCAAGCAAGGGAATCACCAAAAGCTCCAGGTCAGGATCCACAGTTATACCCACATCAAATCATAGTCCAGAACTACAACAACCCTCTGGTATTGGATTTGTTCAAGAGGCTCAATCCATATTGCAACTGGGGCAAAGGTTGGGTTTAGACTTCAAGGGTCAGGAATCTGAGGTTATTAGAGAATTAGCACAAATAGAGGAAAAGGATAAGGAGAGATTGGAAAGAGGGAAGGGTAATGTGGAATAACCTGTTACCACTGGGTGCTACCAGAGTCATTTATATTCATATGAAGACTTTAAGTTGGAATATCAGAGGGCTAGGAAGGCATGAAAAGAGGAGCAAGATTAAGAAATTGTTATTAGAAAAAAAGATTGACATGGCTTTGTTCCAAGAAACAAAAAAATCAAGCCTAACCAATTTGATGGTGAAAAGTGTCTGGCCTTGAGATAAGCTTGAGTTCATGAATTTGGATGCTGAAGGGTTGGCAGGTGGTCTACTCTGTATCTGGGACCCAGGCATCTTTGAGCTTACTGAGTGCTGTTGTAGCAGAAACTTTATTCTCCTATCAGGTAAACTTTTCAACTCCTTTGATTGTGTAATTGTTAATATTCATGCTCCCAATGACATCATAAGGAGAAGGAAATTTTGGGAATCTCTGTTAAATCTGAAAACCTATTTCCCCAAGCCTTGGTGTCTTGGAGATGATTTCAATATGATCATAAATATAGGAGCAATAGTAGGTATATCACTCAGGAATAGGGGCATGAAGGATTTCAACAATTTTATAGATAGATGTGAGGTAGTTGATCTGCCATTGCTCAGCAGAAACTACACCTGGTGCAATGCATTTGATGGACATAAGTAGAGCAAAATAGATAGGTTTCTTCTTAGTCCTGAATGGTTGGAAAAATTTAAATTCAATCAGTGAGGTCTTCCTAGAATTACATCTGATCATTGCCCTATTGTGCTCATAGAGGATGCTAGAGATTGGGGGCCTAAACCCTTTAAGTTCTTGAATGCCTGATGTTGCATTTGAATTTTGTAACTTTTGTGGAGCAAATTTGGAGGGATTCACAATTCTCAGGGTCTGCTGGTTTCATCCTACAGAGAAAGTTGCATATCCTCAAGTTGGCTTTAAAAAAATGGAGTAAAGAGGTATATGGTGATGTTTCAACTAAACTGCAAGCTATTGAATATAAGCTTCATCAGTATGATTTGAAAGCTGAAAATAGACCTCTGGTAGAGGAAGAACTGAAGCAGCAAATAGAGAAAAGAAATGAAATGTGGATGTTGAGCAAGAAGTTGGAATGGGAATGGCTTCAAAAGTCTAGGCAAGATTAGAATTTGAAAGGTGATAGGAATACAAGATTTTTCCATGTCATGGCTACTAGTAGGCAAAATAGAAATTCTCTCAATTCCGTCACAATGAGGGATATTGTTTTTGAGGAGCCAGATCAAGTCAAAAATGAAGTGTGGTCACATTTTTCAAATCACTTCTCTGAAGCTTAGAAGAATCGACCAATACTTGTCGGGATTTCAAGAGTGTAAGGCTTAGTGAATGCTTTCATATACTTGAGGCAGAGTTCACTGAAAAAGAAATCTGGGCAGCTGTAATAGATTGTAATGGGAACAAAGCTCCTGGGCCGGATAGATTTAACCTGATGTTTATTCAAAAGTATTGGAAGATGCTTAAAGAGGAGGTGCTTAACTTTATGAAGGATTTATATGCTAGTGACAGATTAGCAACAGGTTTTAACAATACCTTCATCACTCTAATTTCAAAGAAAGAGAAAGCTGTCACTTTAAACGAGTTTAGACTTATAAACCTTGTTAGTTCTATGTACAAAATACTCTCTAAAGTCCTTGCATCCAGACTCAAAAAAGTTATGCCCACGATTATTGGTGACTCACAATCAGCTTTCCTGGGAGATAGAAACATTTTGGATGGAGTGTTGGTTGCAAATGAAGTTGTAGATGGCTGGCATAAATCCAAGAAATCAAGGCTGCTGTTCAAGTTAGATTTTGAAAAGGCTTTTGACTCTATAAATTGGGACTTCCTTTTCTTAATGTGAGCAAACTTTGGGTTTGGATCCAAATGGATTTCATGGATCAAATAATGTGTCTCTACTGCAAGAATTTCAATCCTTGTTAATGGTTCACCAACTAAGGAGTTTAATCCTTGAAAAGGCCTCAGGCAAGGTGATCCCCTATCCTCATTCCTCTTTAACTTGGTTGTAGAAGCACTAAACATTCTTCTTTAGAGAGCTAGGGAGTTGAATCTTCTCAAAGGGGTTATCATTGGGAATAATCTAGTTCAACTCTCCCATCTTCAATTTGCAGATGACTCTCTTTTGTTCTGTGAAGCTGAGTTATCGGAAGTCCTTAGTTTGAAAAGGATCCTCAGGTGTTTTGAAGTAGCATCAGGCCTCAAAATCAACTATCATAAGAGTGTGGTTTGTGGGGTGGGTATTTCTGTCACTGTTCTTGAGGAGTTTGCATACCTGTTGAATTGCAAGACTCAAAGTTTACCACTCAAGTACCTTGGATTGCCTCTGTGTGCTAATCCAAAAAGAAAGAGAATGTGGAAGCCAATTATTGAAAAATTCAAACTGAGGCTTGCTGGATGGAAAATGAGGTTTCTCTCTTTTGCAGGGAGATTGACCTTATTGAAAGCAGTGTTGTCATGTCTGCCAGTATTTTACTTGTCTCTGTTCAAGTTACCTGAAGGAATATCTAAGGAGATAGACAAAATTCAAGCATTATTTTTATGGGGAGGTCCAGATCTAAAGAGGAGAATACATCTTGTGAAATGGTTAAAGGTAACAAAGAGCATAAAACAAGGAGAATTGGGCATCAAAAGAATAAGGGATGTGAATGTATGCTTACTATTCAAGTGGTGGTAGAGGTTTGCTTTTGATCATGATTCCTTATGGAAGAGGATTATATGTAGTAAATACAAATTTCAAGGAGGGGCATGGCTTCCAAACCTCAGCTCAAGCAACAATTTCTCGAAAATCTAGGGTGGCATTGTGGCAGCAGTTGATCAGCAAGAGTCTCTCTTAATGTTCTATATTAGTAACTTACAATTAAAAGTTGGGAATGGCTATAGAATCAAATTTTGGTATGATCACTGGTATGGGGCTCTTTGCCTCAAAGATGAGTTTCCCAGACTTTTTCAATTGTCCAATAATAAGGGGGGACTTCTTAAGGACTTTGTGACAAACTCAGCTAAAGTTTGGTTGCTTACCTTTAGGAGGTCCCTTTTTTAATGGGAAAAGGAAAAGCTTCACAGACTTCTTGTCATCTTAGCAGCATCTCCTTTTCTGAATCTGGGTGTAAAAGATAGTGTAGCTTGGTTAGCATCAAACCTGGTCAGTCCCTTGTATCCACTCTTTGTAACCATTCTAACCTTGCCTTTGGTAACACTGTTAGTTTAAGTAGTTTGGTTTAGCTCAACTACTTACCACGCAAAGTGCAATTTTTTGGTTGGCTCGTATGGAAACACAAGGTTAAAACATCTGTATTCTTGCAACGGATTGGTGTATTGGATAGGTCGGCCTCTATCTCATATCTCTTTTGTAAAACACAACATGAAACAATTCATCATGTTCTGATTCACTGCCCTATAGTTTGGAGGATTTGGACTGGGTTGTTAAAATGGTGGGGAACTCTTTGGGTGGTTCATGGTTCTGTTGAGGATCTGCTGCAGTGGTGGGCAGGTTACATTTATAGAAAAAAAAAAAAAAAAAAAGAGGAGAATCTGGCGTGCCATACCATTGGTCACTCTTTGGTCCATTTGGAAGATCAAAAATGAGTGCCTCTTTCAAGCCTCCCAACTAAACATTTAGGTGTTGCAGGAACTCATAATCACAAGGCTTGCTATCTGGTTAAAGTTCTCTTCTAAAGAATTCTACTTCTCCACTAATGACCTTCTCTTCAATATTTCTGGTGTAAGACATTGCCTCGTTTATGAGGTGTATTTTGGTTGATAATGTTCATGGCGTGACAGCAGTGTATTTTGCACAGATCTTATGCTCTCTGATCTACTGCTATTTGATGTTCTGATCTAGTTATTGGTTTGTTTGCAGCTCTAGGCAGCAGATTACACTCTGTTCTACTACTAATTATTGTTTTGAATAAATTGATGGTTTGTTTGCAATACTATGCAGCAAAGTTTTAGTTGCTCTGTTCTTTCAGGGTGTTCATTCCTTTGCGCTTGGTGTTTTGATTTGATTTGATTTGTTAGTCTTGGATTGGTCTGATTGCTGCTTTTCTGATGACTTAAAATCTGGTTGCTGGTTGTCTTTTGGTTTTTATGCTACCTGTTTGTCTGCTTGCCTTCTGGTTTTTCTACTGTCCTGCCTGCTTTTTCTTGCTGCTACAGAGTTTTGTAGGATTGAGTGCTTGCAGTGGTTGCTACTTGAGGACTGCTTTGTTGGACTGGTTTTCTTTTGCTCTCTTCTGGACTAGTTTCATTTTCTTTTGCTCTGTTGGTTTCTCACCAACTAGGAGGTCGGAGCTTTGATCTAGCTCCTAACTCCTCTTTATTGATATAATTTTCATACTCCGTATGTTTTCTCTATGACCACAAGCTAATCCGTTTGGTTTGAACCCATTTTTGCGAGTATGTCGGCGCACTTATTGCCTTCTCGCATGATGTTGCAAATGGTGCAATTGCATCTCCAAATAAGATACCTTAAGTCTTCAACAGTACTGCGAAACGAGCAGTTTTGTAATGGCCCTTCAGTCAATAGATTTTCAGCCAAGGATGAGTCAGTTTCAATGATTACTTCATGCAATCCTTTCTCTAGGACAATCGTCGATCCTCTGTACAAGCCCCACATCTCAACTTCCAAGCTTGAGTAAGAGTCGAGCTTTCCAATTACGCTAGATACATAGGGTTGTTTGAAAAGTGAAATTTTAGCCTAATTTAGGCTAAAATTCACAAAAGACAAAATAGATTAAAATAGTCAGTAAGATAAAATGTCACATCAAATTTAGGGCTGGTTTGACTTAGCCTAAATAAGCCAAAAAGCTAAAAAATTACTCCAAAATCTAAAAAGATATCACTATTCACCCAAAAAAAAAAAATTAAAAAATCAATTTTCTTCAAAAAAAAAGTACACACCGAATTGATGTGTGTGCAGCTGCTGTGTGCGGCAGTGGAGAAAAAAGAAATGATTGGGTGTGGTTTTTACACACACTGTTGTTCGTCTCATGGGGGTCATCACGGGTCTCGTTTTGATAATCTGAACTGCTCAATGTGTAGAAATCGTCGAGTACTATATGTCTGCAAAAAATCACATTGATCGGATATCGATAACTATATGATCAAATCAGTTATGTACAACAAATGGATGGTGTTATAATTAATGATTGAAAAATAAATAAATCTGATCAGATAGCTATCGATATCCGATTAACGTGATTTTTTATAGGTACATAGTGTTCGACGAGTTACACACATTGAACGGTTCAGATTATTAAAATGGGACCCGTGATGACCCCCATGGGCCAAACAAAACCGTCTAGTGCTTTGTACAAAAATTAGCCAATAATTTCCAACTTCAATTCACTCATGCCGGTTGTACGGCTGGGGCCCACCCCTCTCTAATCATCTTCTACACACTTTTTTTATACAATTTTTTAATACACATTTTTCCATAAAAAGTCAAAAAGTTAACCCAAACCTCCATATTTTTTTCTCAACTTTTTTAGTCCAAAAAGACAAAAAGTGCACTTTTTTAGGACACCCCAAATCAGCCCTTATAATCATTTCACTTTTTCTCTCACAAACATCACATCCAACTACAAAAAAAATCTAATAATCTTCCCAACCACAAAAATTTTAGCCTACTAAAATAGTAAAAAACTAAAATAACTTATTAAAATAGTAACTTCCCAAACACCCACATTATTAGGTAATTTTTTTTTTTTTTTATCGGCAAGAAAACTTTATTGATAAAAACATACATGGTATGGTAGAATACATCAATAAAGAGGAGCTTGGAGCTAACACAAAACTCCAAGTGCCAGTTGGTGAGGAACTAACAAAAAAGAGCAAAAACCAAAAAGAATAAATAAAGAAAAAACAAAAAAATGAAGAATCCTACAATCAGCCCATGCAACTACCTAACACATCAACAATCAGCTCAACCCAGCAGCCCAGCATATATCTCTAACAAGTATCCAGCATCAATGCAGAGCAAAGCAGACCAGAGTAAGCTAGAGCAAAGTAGCCAGAGTAACTCAACAATAGCCAGAGCAAAACCAGAACAAAAGACCAAACTTGACCAGCCAGACCAGACCAGACCAGCACAAAAGGCCAGACCAGCACAGATTAGCCAGAGCAGAGCAGACCAGAGCAAAGCACAGCAAAGCAGCCCAAAGCAAAGCAGACCAGCACAACAGACCAGCTCCACACTAGATCAGCCACAATGTCTAAGGCAGAATAAAACCTGTTGTAGATGTGAAACAATGTCGCTAACAGAGAACGCCAAAGAGGGTGATGAGGCCTTGACCCACAGAGCTATTCTCACCTTAATAAGATCACAAAACACCTCCTGGTTAGGTTGAGAGCCACTAAAAACACATTCATTTCGGAGTTTCCAAATGGACCAGGGACAGTAAGAGGAATAACCAACCAGATTTTTTTTCCAGCTTTTTCATCCTGCAGCCAGACCACCAGTGCAGTAGGTCAGGCACAGAACTAGGTAAAACCCACTGGAGACCTCACCATCGTATAATGTTGGACCAAATCAGCCAAAAAAATGGGCAAAATAGGAGGATATGATTCGCAGATTCAATCTCACTATGGCAGAAAATACAAGCTTGATTGGCATTTATACCCAGGACCCCAATTCTGTAGAGAAAGCTGGCAGTCTTGACCTTGCCATGCCAAGCTAACCATCCAAAAAATTGGGCTTCGGAAGGGGCACAGTTATTCCATAGTATATTAGTGCAGCTCAAAGCATGCCCAAGAGAGGATTCCCACCAATTGTAAGTTGAGGACACAATGAAAGAGCTTAAAGGGCCAACAGTCCAAGATATATATCTGGTTGGGAACTGCATGAATCAGGCGTAATTCTAAGAAAATCATATAACCTATACACCTCTTCTTCCTCCAAAGCCAATAAAGCTCTTCTAAAACGAAGTTTCCAGTCAACAGGACCAACTCTTCTCTGATAGTAGACATCAACCACACCCATCTTATCAATGGATAAGGTGAATAGCCTGGGGAAGACCTCCTTAAGGCAAACATTTCCTGCCCATTTATCCCACCAAAATAGAGACATCCTACCATCCCCCAACACAATGGTGGAATTATTAATATAAAAGTTATGTAGCTCTGTGTTTGATAGGACAGAGGTTAAAATATCAGACCAGATTCTGGAGCCACTACCACCCAAACTAGGAGTCCAGCTACCACCCCTTAAGTTGTATTTGTTACAGATTACTGCTTTCCAAAGAGAGTGATTCTCAGTCCCAAAGCGCCACCACCATTTTAGAAGAAGGCAAACATTTATAATATTAATTCTTCTCACCCCCAAGCCACCAAACCTTTTGTTTAATGTGACCACATCCCACTTGACCAAATGCACCTTTCTTCTTAGATCAGATCCACCCCAGAGAAAAGAGGATTGCAATTTCTCTATCTCCTTAGCTACTCCAGTAGGTACTTTAAACAAAGAAAGATAGTAAGTGGGTAAACTGGACATAACAGATTTTATTAAGGTCAACCTTCCAGCAAATAAGAGTAGTCTCTTCTTCCATGAGGCCAGTTTCAACTTGAGCTTCTCAAGAACAGGTTTCCAGGTGTTTTTCCGGCCTGGATTTGCTTCCAGGGGCAATCCTAAGTATTTAAGAGGTAATTTATGGTGCAGACAATTAAGTCTACTAGCAAAGTTATGCAACATACCCTCCTCCACCCCAATACCACTGATTACACTCTTATGATAATTAATTTTTAAACCCGAGAGTATCTCAAAGCATCTTAAAATTCTTTTGATATTCACCACTTCCTCCCAATTAGCTTCACAAAATAAGATAGTATCATCCGCAAATTGTAAATGGGATATAAAAAATCCAGATGGTCCCACCTAAGCTCCTTTTTAAAAAACCCAACTCTTTTGCTTTAGATAACAGAATATTAAGGGCCTCAGCTACTATATTGCAAAAGGAAAGGTGACAAAGGATCGTCCTGTCTTAAACCCCTTTGCGGATGGAATTCAGAGGTTGGTGAACCATTGACCAGAACTGAAATCCTAGCAGAAGACACACAGGCCTTGATCCATTTATCGCCAAACCCAAAATTGGAGAGCATGGAAAATAAGAAGTCCCAATTAACGAAGTCAAACGCTTTTTCAAAGTCCAATTTGAGAATAAGGCCTTTACTTTTTGATTTTCTCCACTCATCAACAATCTCATTTGCAATCAGAACCCCATCAAGTATATTCCGGCCACCCACAAAAGCTGACTAAACCTCACCAATGGTCCTAGGCATAACCAATTTCAATCTATTAGAAAACACCTTGGCAAGAATTTTGTAAAGGGAACCAATCAAACTAATTGGCCTAAAGTCATTGAGAGAAGAAAGGCTATCCGATTTTGGAATCAAAAAAATGAATGGGCTGTTTATTCCACCAACAAAACATGTAGTATGATGAAACTCGCTCATGAAATTGGCCACATCGGATTTCACAATGCTCCAACATTTCTTAAAGAATGCCATGTTAAATCCATCCGACCCAGTGGCTTTATTACCCTCACAAGTCATGATAACATGTTTGATTTCCTCTTTAGTGAACTCACCCTCTAAATGAGCTACAGCTTGTGCACCACCAATGTTCTTAAAGGGGCCAAATAATTTGGGTCTGGATCCCCGAGATTCAGAAAAGTGCCTGGAAAAATGATTAAAACCTACAGCCCGAACCTCCTTAGGCTCCTCAATCCAAGAGCCATTCACAAACAGTGAGCCCAAGGTGTTTCTACTATTTCTGCTACATGTCATGATGTGAAAAAACCTTGTATTTCTCTCCCATTTTAGAGCCCAATTTAGTCTAGATTTCTGCAGCCAAATCCATTCTAACATTTGTTCAATCTCCAAGCTTCACTCCTAATTTCCTGTCTTCTACATGATTCTGTGGAAAGTAGTGGCCTTTCCTCAACTAGCAAATCCAGAGCATGAGCTTCCTCCTCAAGACTTTTTAACTTGGATTCAACCCTCCCAAACACCTCCAAATTCCATTGTTTTAATACCTATTTCAGAGCTTTGAATTTCATAAGACATTTATATCCTACCCACCCTTCTACATTCATCTCAAACCAGCTTTGTTTCACAAAAGGTATGAACTTAGGATAGCATTGAGAAATCTAAATGGTCGAGGGCCCCAATCTCTATCATCCTCCATCAAAATAATTGGGCAATGATCTGATAGTTGTCTAAGAAGACCCCAGAGTTTGAGAGAAAAGTTTTGGATCCATTTATGGTGGACTAGGAATCTATCAATTCTACTCCAATTATCCTTATCCTAAGAGTTACACCAAGTAAATTTCCTCCCAAGCATGGGCATGTCCATTAGATCCATTTGTTCTACCATAGTGTTAAAGTCCCTCATTTCTCTATCCCTGCTGAAACACCCAACTCTCTTAGATAAATTCCTAATTTCGTTGAAATCCCCTCCCATACACCAAGGCCCTAGGAAATTAGGTTTAAGCTTCACTAAGTTGACCCAGAGCTCTTGTCTTTTTGCCACATCATTAGGAGCATATATATTAACAATGACACAAGGGAAACTGAAGAATAATGTACCTGACATCAGCAAGAAGCTCTGGTTGCAGCAGGAAGCATTAAGTTAGAAGACCTCTGGATTCCAAATGCACAATAGACCCCCAGCTCTAATAATAGCATCAACTGCCATAAATTCAAATTGATCACCGGGCCACATGGATCTTATGAGACCTATGCTTGCCTTAGACTTTTTAGTATCTTGAAGTAAGATAATATCCACTTTTCTTTCAAGAACACTTTTCCTGATCTTTTTTGTTTTCTCTGGTCTGCCAATCCCTCTTATATTCCATGACTGAATCTTTATGTAGACAAATTTACACTCTTGGTTCCCTGACAGCAGTAGCCTAGTTGGCATCCCCTACTCGAGCTCTAACTTTCTCCAGATCGTTAGCTTCCAACTGCTGCAGTTTGCTAATAACCTCTTCATCCTTCCCTTCAAAATCAATGCCGAGAGTTTTACCCAAAACCAGGGTAGCTTCCGGCTCAAACCCAGCGATCCTCCTTCTACTGGATTTGCTTGCCATTGAGAGTGAAATAGCAGCTGCTGCTGATCTAAAGACAGCCTCCTTTCACAGGTTCAGTGTCGATTTCCCGAATCTAGAAGATCTAATCTGTAGGCTTTTCATCAGCCGATGCTTCCTTCTTGTTTCTTTCCTCTGCAAGCTAGAGCTATTTGGGGGTGAGCTAGTAACACTCAACCCCCCTGTTTGCTTAGGATGAAGATGACCCAAATCCCTTACACTTTGGATTATCGGGGCAGCATGAATAATTGGATTGCATATATCTATAGGGACCAACCCAGCAGTGAGAGGAGCTAGCCTACTTGGACTGATAGCCGAGTGATCCAAGACTGAAACCGCATCTGATCCAATATATTCATGGGTCGATTTTAGGTCCACTACTAAATTAATCCCTCGGCCCATATTTTCAGGCCCACACAGAGTTTTGATCAATCCAGAAGTTTGAATTTCACCTTCGATCCTCCCACCACCATCAACGGCTCTCATCTTGGGACTCACCAACAGTCTTGCAGAGCTCTCCTGACATACGTACCTGATTTCTTCTGACATGCCTTTCTGCATATTTGATTCAGCCACCACCGAAGTATCCCTGAGCTGATCATCCTCCACCATGACGTTACTGCTATCATGTGCTTCTACTGTTGCTATTCGATCCATCTCTGCTCTCTTGTCCACCTCATTGCCATCAATGATAGTTACATGATCATCCCCTTCCTCATGCTTACTCCCTCTATTGCAATCTGATTGCCCACTTTTACAAGATTACCATTTCGGATTCCACCAAAATGCTCTTCAGATGAATTGCTGAGACCGGACATCTTCATATCTTTGATGATAATGATTTGTTCCCCACATTATTAGGTAATGATGTAAATTTATGGGGAAAGGAAGGAGGGAGGGAGGGAGTGTGGAGAGGGGTGGAGGAGTGTCGGCAGTGGGAGGGAAAGTGATGGGGGTGGTGGTGAGGGATGACAAAAGAGGGTAGAGGAAGAGGTTGAGGGCTTTTGCAAAAGGATATGAAGAAATAAGGGCATTTTCACTATTTTCTCCAAATATTATAATTTGTAAAAAGTTCTCGCTGTTAGACTTTTTTTTTTTTTTTTTTTTGCAATTTCTCTTACAAATTATGCCATAAAAATAATTTTAAAAGACTAAAAAAATTGATTATCCTAAAACTGAATAATATTTGTAAATTTTACTTATGAATCATTTGAGCATAGAACTAATCTTGTATTATTGTATTTGTGGATGATAGACAGCCAGTTCTTTATCCCCCAGAGTGATCACTCACACAACAATGTGCTTCTCAAATTTAGTGGGACCCCTCGAAGAAATTACTTTTTATGGCCATCCATTGGCTTAGATTGCTCCAAGTTCTTATGGCCAACCACACGTACGTATTTATATTTAAAAATATAATTGTTTTTCTGAATACATAAATCGATTTCAGAATTGAATAAGAATACAAATAAACACATAAAATTTTACAAAAATTATTAGTAAAATTCATATTTAACAAATATTATCCATCCATATATACATTGATGGTGTAATTAATATCATGTCGGTTTGCAAATATTTTCCCTTATTTATAATGTAGGGGCTGATGATTAACTTCCAAAGATATGTGAACAAGATGACCATTGTTCTATCTGTTGATGAGAGCACTGTTCCAGATCCTTATCAACTGTGTGATGATCTTGAAGAATCGCTCAAGCTCGTCAAGGATGCTGTCCAAGATTGAAGCGGGATAAGGATCTTCTGTTATGGTTTTTATTTTTATTTTTATATTTGGGACTTTAACTGTAAATGTAGGCTGTTAGATTATCACAATAATATCATTGCAGAGAATCCTAATCAAATATCTTGACAACTGCTACCAATTTGTCACAATGCAAAATTAAAAGATGAAATTATTACAAATAAAATTATTCTTGCAATTTAACACAAGGAGGAAATCACATGGGCTTATTATCCAATTTTTATATCTAAATATAATCATTTTCTATGTACTATGATTTGCAAGATGTATATAAGAGCGCTCAAAAGTTTGTGGCATTCCCTTAAGTTCGTCCAACCACAACCTAACCCCTCTCCCCCTCCTCTTTCAACACACTACCAAACCCTAATCCCAAAAAGAGAAAAAAAAAATGAAAAAAATGAACTTTCCAAATTCCAAACCTAAAATCCTCATAACCTTAATCCTCTCATTTCACTTCTTCACAATTTCAACCTCCCAACAAATCCAACAACCCACAACCCCTAATCTCCAAAATGCATTTCTTGATGAAGCTAATGATGATGCTATCAACAAGCGTCAAAAGAATTATAAAGCTCTATTGGAGCAACAAGAATTCCTCTCAGCTCACAACAAGGCTCGTCTCCACATCGGTGAACCTGTCTTCATATGGGACACTTCTCTAGCTCTCTATGCCACACAATTCACTCGGCAACGTGCCGCTGATTGTGCCCTAATCCACTCCAATGGCCCATATGGCGAAAACATTTTCTGGGGGTCCGGAAACCAGTGGACCCCCACAGATGTGGTGAGGCTATGGATCAAAGAACACAAGTTTTATGACCGCACAAGTAATAGTTGCGCGAATGGGAAGATTTGTGGGCATTATACGCAAATCGTGTGGAGGGACAGCGTGCGATTGGGCTGCGCTCGTGTTCAATGCAATAGTGGTGATGTTTTCGCTATTTGTACATATGATCCACCGGGAAATTATGTCGATGAACAACCTCTTGTTGACCATCGTTCATGATGCAAGAAAGTACTTTGTTTTGAAGTTTTTTTTTTTTTTTAGAATTTAACTAAAGATGTGCATTCAAGATTAGGTTTGCAATACAAAACCTAAACATTTAGCAAATGAGAACATAGGAACATGTTTCAGAATTTTTGTGAACAATTTTGTAACAAAATGATGTGATAGTAGTATTTTTGTATTTAAGAAAAATGTTGATAATGATAGGATCACAACTTAATAAGATCATTTTTTATATGTATTTTATTTTTATTTTTTTATTTTATGAATTACATTAACAGTCAAAGTATGCAATCCATTACATTTTAGTCAACAATTTTTTTAATATATATATTTTTTTTGATCGGCAACAATTTTTTTAATATACAATCTATTACATTTAATTCATGGCGTTAGTGCCGTTCAAAATTAATAATGGAAGGATGGGAAAAAAAAAATAGACCTCACCAGCTAAAAGGTCCCCAATCCACCAAACACCACCAGCATTACAAAACTAACAAAGTAGAGAACTCACACAAACCAACAAAAGAAGTCTGGCAGAGAAAAGAAGAAAAACAATTATTCTACTTGCATAGAAATTAATTACAAAATAAGATACAGAGCATCAACTTTAATTTGCTACTACCCTCAATATATTTGACCATATCCATAGTAACAAAGTAAATAGTAATCCCAAAACAAGCTTTTATCCAAAACACAAATCGAAGTTTAATGTGCATTGCGAGCTTTCCATAAGGACCAAATTACAACATAGAAAATAGTCATCCAAAATCATTTTTCAAAATCCCGAAAGGGAATATCAAACCACCAAAGAAAACAAAAGCAATATACCTACATCAAAGCAAATACAATAATATGCTCTCCATTTTAAAATCAATAAATTTACCACTATCATACTATCAACATTTATATCATATTGAACTATTTAATACTTAAATTTTAATTTCGAAACGAGGATCACCTCAAAAAGATAAATTAAAGACATGTCATTAACCTCAATAAAGACAAAACAATTCAATTTAATGAACAAAATAGACTAAAAATGATGTAGGACAAGGTAACCCTTCAAAGTTGACATATTGGGTCAAAACACCAATATTTAGGGGTGATTTGGGATGATTTAAATAAGTGTACTTTTTAACTTTTTATGAAATATGAGTTGGGTATGAGTTGGGTTGATGTGACTTAAATAGGATAGTGATTTTTTGACTTTTTAACTTTTTTAAGTTATGACAAACGAGGCCTTAATATGAAATGACCCAATGATTAAAACTCATTACTTTCTTGAGGTCAAAGATTTTCAACCACCTAAAAAAAAAAAAAAAATCAAAATGGATGTTTTGTAGACATAAATTATTTTCTTTTAAAAAAAAATGTGTCAAAACCACGTGGTTGTGACAATTACAAATTAGGATGGATATCCTTAAAGCTTTATCTTATTTTACATGAAGAACCTTTTTTTTTTTTTAGATAGGTTACATGAAGAACTTTAAAAAATGAAAGAGTAAAAATGAAATTTCAAAGGTCAAAATAGCATTCCATATTGAGAATTAGTTTCCGGTGTACTCGGCCACGGTTTCCACACTGTCATCAGACTCATCACCGCCTCCAAATATATACAAAGAAACATTGTGTATGTCCAAATATACACAAGACAATTGTGTATGTCCTCAATTGTCTCCCAATTGTAGAAGTAGCATAGAATAGGAAAAACCTTAGAAAAATCCTCTCTCACCAACATCATCATCATCATTCTCTCATTGATAGTTCTTTTTGTTTTTGTTTTTGTTTCTGTTTCAATTCAAGCACTCTTTTGCTAGGTTACAAGTAGAGAGAATGGATTGGTCTCCAGACTTCGCCAAAAATGCATATCTTGATACCCTTAAACTGGTATGTTTCTCATTTTCATCTTTCTTTCTTTTTGTTATTCAACATTTTCATCTTTCTGTCTTTGTTTGTTTGTTTTTACACATAGATATGCTAATTTGTCTATGCATATATAAATATATTAGCTTTTGGCAATAATATGTGGGTATGATGAAGAAGGAGAATTTGAAAATGTTTTGAGGAAAGAAAAATGAAATGACTATGCAGATGAATTGTGGGTAACTGTTGAAGAGAGGCATGTGCACAGGGGTGACCCGACCATAATGAGGCCTAAAGAAAAATCTCATGAATAAAGTACGAAAACTAAAATTATTTAAATAGTTATGAATTATGTTTTTTGGGTAAATGAATAGTGTCACATAGTTTCATTTTGTTATTTGCTTCAAACTGTAATTTTGACTTTAGATAATAGTATAGGTTTGTGTCTATAAAGAATTTTTTTAATTATTTGTATATAAAGATTGTGTATTGTGTTCTAGTTAATTTACCACCACAAAAGAAAAGAGCACATTATGATTGGTTGAAGATTCTTTAAGACATGCTTGTGGGCTTTTTTAGGATTGAAGATAGAAGATTTCTTGAGGCTCACTGTTCTCTCAATTCCAAAGGTTTCTATACATACCCTCCAAGACAATGGAGAGAGGCTAACTTTTCTTTTTTCCTTTTGTATCCTTACAGTGCAGTAAACATGAAGAACAATGCAATTCATGTTCGACATCAGAGCCAGAGAGCAAGGAATTCATATCAGCCTTAGCCGCAGGCATGAATGCAAAGTTCATTGTTGAGGTCACACCAACAGCATCCCCATCAACAATAGCCTTAGCAGCGGCAGCACGACAAACAGGTGGCAAACTTGTCTGTATACTTCCTGAGCCAAGGCTAGGTGAGTCCCAAAAAGTCATCGACGACTCAGGCCTAAATGACATGGTAGAGTTCAAGACTGGTGACCCTGCCGAGCTCTTGTCAAGCTATGAGAACATAGATTTCTCCCTAGTCGACTGCAAGACCGACAACTACACGAATTTGCTAGAGATGTTGGATGTGAATCCGACAAGATCGATGGTGGTGGCTGACAACTTGGTGGAAGGGAGGACAGGGTTGGAAGGGCATGTGAAAGGGATGGAAAATAAAGGGAAAGTTAGGTCAACTAAACATCCTATAGGAAAAGGAATGGAGGTGACTATGATTGGGAAACTTGGTGACGAGTTTGGAAAGAAAAGTCATAGCAAAGGATGCCATTCTGGAGGGAGAGGTGGTGGTGGTGGTTCAGGGAAGAGAAGTGGTAAAAGCGAATGGGTTATCAAGGTTGATGAGAACAGTGGTGAGGAACATTTTTTTAGAATGCCTAAGTCTCTTTAGGGGCTTAAGAGGGAAGTGTTATATTCATACAAAATTTGTTATCAGAATGATGAGGCGATAATATTTTTGTAATCAAATGTCATTTAAATGGGCACCTTAGCTTAAAATGACAAGTCACAATGCAGCTACATCATTTGTATATAAATTCTTCGCACTTTTTTTGTTTATATATCACTACAATTCTGAAGATTCGGTTGGTGAAAGTGAAAGAAGTGGGTTGCAATCAAGGAAGTGCTCAACATGCCACCATGAGATATCATTATTGTGTCATACTATGTAAAGAAGTCACTAAGGTTATGTTTGGATTTTACATTTGTGGATGAATTTGTAAAGAGAGAGAAAAAAAAAAAAAAAATTAGCTTCTACGTGATTATTTTTGCCATATCCTTGTCCTTTTTCTTTCTTTTCTTTTTGTCATCTTCTTTTCTTTCTTTTTTTAAATTATTTTACAAATTCGGGATTCGAATACAAGCTACGAGATTCACTGTGGGGGCTCTTTTATGATTAAAACCCATTGCATTCATCAACAGACTAATCACCATGTAGTAGCATATCTCTCTACATAAAGGTTTCTACTGTGATCTTCTCAAAATTAAGGGGTTTAAGTGTTTTTTTCTGTTTTTCTTCCTATGATTGGTATGGAGAAATTCTATTCGCACACCACAAAAAAAATTAGTATACTATACACTATGGGTATGTTTGATTGGGTAGATTGGAGCATGGGATTGGGATTATTAATCCGTGGGCCTAATTATCTTATATTTGTTTTAACATTTTGGTTTAGGATTATTAATCCAATGGATAATTAATCCAACAAATTTGTAGGATTATTAATAATGGGGTAGGGGTGGGATTATTATTAATCCAATTGGATAGTGAATACCACACTAATTTAATAGGATTATTAATACTTCACTATTAGTCTTATGAATCAAACATGACCTATTTGTATAAATTTCTCAACACAATTCAAATGTTCGGACATAAATTTAAAAAAAAAAAAGTAATTATTCAAATATATATTATATTCAATTGTTTATATTTAAACAAATGCTTTTTATTCAGAAACTTATGCATGAATATTTGACTTTTATGTGAAAACTTATAATACAAAGAAATGGGTCTTGAGTATGTATCACCCATGAATCATATGGGTCACCAGTTTAATCCTTAATTGGCTTTTGAAGTTGTTTGATGTATAAGCCTCTAGGTCTCACTGGTGAGGTGGCCCTTCAAATCACATAAAAATTTATCATATTATGCAAATGCAAGCCCACCAACCAGCTAATTTACTAGTTGTCGAAAGTTGGGAATTTTAATGCAAGTTTTGCAAATATGGCATGAAATTTTATGTGCTCATTTGGGCTGTCTTATTGGGGCTAAAATAGTCATATAAGATAAAATATATTATTTTAACCAAATAAGACAAAATATCACATCCAATCCATAATCATTTCATTTTTTTTTCATAAAAGTCAAAAGTCTATCTTAAACGAGGCTTTTAACCCCAAACTAAAATAACTAAAAAGTTAAAAAGTCAACATACATTTCAAACGAGCTTTGTCTTAAAACATTCACATCTATTTAATTATATATTAAAACTATTATATTTCAAAATGTTCAATAATTTAAAAATTATGAATCTTTTGATACATGAGGACTCGAAGATTTGGGGAGGGGATCCTTATCATACAAAATTGAATCCTTCAACTGTGTGGACTAGAGGTTGCTTTGGAGGTTCATCATGGATTTCTCTTCGGCAATTTGAATCATTCATTCTATAAGATTTCAAATGTAGATAATTCATAATTATATTGATCCAATAATTATCGTAACATGATTTCTTTATATTTATTTTCAAAAAATAGACAAATAGAATTTTAGAAAGTATCCAATTTTATAGACAAGTATAAAAGAAAATTATATAATCATGAATACTAGATCGAAATGAATAGAACATTTTAAAGTAGAATTGTGGTGGGCTCATGAATCCCAACAGCACCTTTTTATTCCGAAAAATTATTGTTTAGTTGAGGAACAACATTATATACCACGGCGTTTACGTATACCATCCCAATATCATGTTAGTGAGGGCAGTGACACACATTATTGTCAATTCGTCAGACCATTCACCAACATAAAGTTATTAAAGTACTAGCTGGCTTGGTCGTGAACCAACAGATAACTACTCATCTTATCCATATTTTTAATCTAATTTTAAAAAAATAAATAAAAAAATTACATAGAAGAGAGACTAATAGGGTGGTTGTTGTATAAATTGCACTTTGCTTCCTCTATGTTTAGTTATTTTTTCACTTTGGTCTTTAAAATTAATTTTTTTTTTTTTGTCTTCAACTCTTCATATTTCAAGTTTTTCTCAATTCCTATACAAAATTAAATGTCATGTTAGTTGCCACATAATATATATAAAAAATATATATATTACATGTGAGTTATATATAATTAAAAAAAATCATAGCACATAGTTGTCAATATGTCATTTTCTGTCTAATTTTAGACAAAAGTTAGTTTTAGAAATAAATTAAAAATAATTTGAAACATGAAGGACAAAAAAAAAAAAAAAAAAAACTTTGAGGACTAAAGTGCAAAAATACGAAACATAGAGGGACAAAAGTGTAATTTACCCAAGTGGCTGTTAATGTGTTAGTTGTAAGGATTTGGCGGGAGGGAGGGATAATTACCCGCCACCTCCAACCACCGATCAATCATCACATATTCTCACACACACTCACTCTCACACAATCTTCAACTTCAAGAAACTAACACCTCTCACCAACCACTTCCAATCCAATAATGGCCTTCTTCACACTTGTTCCTGACCACTCAGTCTCTCAAACCCTGGATCCTTTGCTTCTCTTCCAATGGAGGGTTCAACAAGATTTAGAATTTCACATCTGGGTTTTGCATTGGTGGCTCTTCTTTCAGCCCTGGCTCTTTCATCCACCGTCGCCGACGACAATGGCGGCGCAATCGATGAAATTGCGGCTCGGTGTAACCTAGATCTATCCACCTTTATGCCTCTTCCGTACAGTGACACCTCTAATATGGTCTGTAAACCTGTTTGGAATACTTATGTTCTTCAGGTAAATTCTATCTTGTTCTTCAATTTTCTTGCCCTAATTGTATATCTTGAATATATATATATATATATATAGACAGATGAATTCAGCTTGAGTTCAAGTGTCCAACAAACTCTGATTTTGGGTTTTTGTAAGTAGCTATGTTGATTGATAAGGAATGTCTTGTTAAATTTTTGAGATTAGATTATTAATTCTTGGTGTTAGTAGAAATTGAAACTATCCTTTGAATTTTCTCGGTTGTATATGCTTTTACCCTAAAAAAAATTGAATGCTGGATTGTTCCCAGTCCACCAAGCAGTTGATTTAATCTAAGGGGATGTTTGAGAATTGGCGCTTTTTAGTGGCTTTTTTGCTTTTTACAAAAAACGTGCAGAAAAATAGAGAGAATAATTTGAGAATTTGTGGTGGCTTTTTGGCTAAAATATCTAGTTCCCAAACAAGTTCTTAACGGGGAGTAAAACATTGTGTATTATTGGCCATACTTATTATTCTTAGAATCTTATTGTTAGTGTCGAATGGCCTGAACCGCATTGATCAGGGTTCATCCACCACATCCGAAGTGAACAACGTATCACATCTGAAGTGAACAACCATTAATTATAAGGGACTTTATGACATAGAGAAGAGGGCGATTATATCTACATCAAAACTTGACCGATCTAACTTGCATAGCAGCTACTGCTTCTCTAACCACTTCCCTAGTTTGATTGAATGGATAAAGGCAGGCCTGGACCACATTAACAAGTTCTTAACGGGGAGTAAAACATTGTGTATTACTGGCCATACTTCTTATTATTCTTATTGTTTGTGTTGAATTTTAGAATTATGGCTAATAACCATATGCAGAATTTTTTATTTTAAAAAAAAATGCCATATTCAACAGCACACATAATTTTTATACAGAGCAGCATCATAACATTCCTTGGGATAAATCTGTAGGAGCTGATAGAATCCCCTCCAAAAAGTTTCCACAACAGACCAAGCCATATTACTAGAATAATTCCTGGTTTCTAAATCAATTGAAAATTTGTCCAAGTATGACTATTAGTTGAGCCTCCCCAGAAAAAAATATAAGCGAAGGTAAATAAATCCTGAATGGCAATCATGTTTCATGGACCAAAAAACTTTTCTATTTTTTTCTTCAGTGAGTGCATTATGAAACTTACTTACATTGATCATATTGTATTATAATTTTTTCCCTGAAATTACGTACTCTCTCTTGTAGTACTCCCAAAGTAAAGATCATGTTGTCACCATTGTACTATCTGCTGCATATACCACTGGATGGGTAGGAATGGCATTTTCGAAAAATGGGATGATGCTTAATTCCAGTGCCATGGCGGGATGGATTAATAAAGAAGGCCAAGCAAATGCCAAGCAATATTATTTGAAGGGATTTGAGCGATTAGATGTTGTACCAGATAAGGGTGAACTACCACTTACTAAAGTTCCACCATTTGTTGCGGTTCGTGGAGCTACGATCTACATAGCATTTCAGCTGAAATTTGCTGCTCGTCTCACTCACCAACCAATTTTATTGGCTTTTGGGAGTAGATATCCAACAAAGCATCACCACCTACATAAACATGATGACAAAACATCCATAATGTTCGACTTCTCTTCAGGTATCTTCATGTGCTCTGAAGCTAGCTTTAGCAGATGCTTCTTGTTTTGGTTTCATAATCTCGTGAGGAACTACCATGGTTCATCAGAACAACAAGATTAAGAAGAAGGTTGTGCAGTTGTTATCATCAACTATACTTGTTATTTTGTTCAATTGAGATTTTGCACACACAAATCTCCAAGATAGAGAGTATATTCCGGTAAAATCAATCTTTTCCTCTGTGGCCTTTGCCTCCTGTTCCTTCTGCTCCTTTGTTCTGTCCCTTACAATTAAATTGGGCTATATAATTTTATGTTATAACCCAAATGGCTAGCTCAATTTATCAGATTGCTGTTTTCCTCAGGATATACGTGGTTGCACTTTTACTACAGTTTTTTTTAAGGCCCTGTGAATTTGGAATTTTATGGAATCTCACTGGATAAACAAGCCCCGTGTCTCAATCAATTGGGGTCAACTACGTGAATCTTTTTCCTCCATTATACTCTATCAAGGGCCATGTGCTCAGTTAAATTAAGTAAATTCATATCTTTCTCACCGTCTTTGTGGAATCTCACTGGATATCATGAATTTTTTTGTCTCCTTTTATTAATAGTTTGTGATTGCACTTCCCAAACTTGTACACCAATTTAGTATTCATAAGGTAAACAATTCCTATGGGAGAAGGTAATTGCACCAATTTAGTAGCCATAGTGATTTGTCCTAGTTCTTGAATAGGTGTCTTCATTTTCGTTACCTGGTTAATCATTCTTACTATATAGTTGATTTTTTTACAGTTGAAACCTGAGGGTTTTAGTTAGTTCTTTTTTTCTCCAATAAATAAAAGTGAGAAATATATAAATGAGTTTCCCCCGTTAATTGGGATTAAGATCTTTAGTAGTTTAGTTGTTGAGTTCAATTTTTTTATGTTTTATATTTTTCATTTTTTCTTTCAGGTTCTGTTTATTCTGGTTCTGCTGCATCTTCATCTGCGTCTGCATCTGCTGCACCTGATAAAATTGCTCAAACGAAGAGGACCCATGGGATATTAGGTGTCCTTGGATGGGGTCTATTTCTTCCTTATGGGACAATTGCTGCGCGATACTTCAAGCATCATGATCCCTTATGGTTTTACCTTCATGTAGGCATTCAGTTTGTGGGATTTATATTAGGGCTTGCTGGTATCGTAGTTGGATTGTCTCTCTATAACAGAATTCATGCCCATTTTCCTACACACAGAGGCATCGGGATCTTCGTTCTTGTACTCAGTATTCTCCAGGTTTGTTCCTGATCTGATTCAATCTCATTATTTTATCCACTTATGTGAGTGTTAGGCTAAATTAATGTTTTGAGTATGTCTTGAATTCAATCCGGATTATGCTCATCAACTGTTGGTGGCCCCCATGGCCCAACTAATCAATAGGTCTGACCTGGTATATTGTGTTTGAGTCTATTTGACCCAGTTTGGTAGGGTTATTTCAGAGTTCTAGGATTTTTTTTTTATCCACTTATGTGAGTGTTAGGCTAAATTAATGTTTTGAGTATGTCTCGAATTCAATCCGGATTATGCTCATCAACTGTTGGTGGCCCCCATGGCCCAACTAACCAATAGGTCTGACCGGGTATATTGTGTTTGAGTCTATTTTGACCCAGTTTGGTAGGGTTATTTCAGAGTTCTAGGATTTTATGATCTTGAGAGTTTCTATAGCAGAGGGCTGTGTTGAGCAAGCAGGCTCATTGTATTTTCTACATTCCTATTGGAACTCCTTTGCCTTTTCAACATGGTTCCCATCCACCTCTGCTCCTGGTTTATACTCACTAGGATCCTGGTGGGATTGGGATCAAGTTACGGCTCAACTCTGTCTTGAGGGAGCGCTTACAGTTCCCCTGTCTGTGGCACCCCTGCTTTGCTGGGCCCATATAGGCCCTTCCTGTCTGGCTCCCCAATGGGTAGGGGCTCCCTTGCTCACACCCAAAGAGGATTGCTACTGATAGTTGCCCCCTCCTATGCTTCTTTATCAAGCAAAAACTCATTAGCCTTTCTTTGTCATTGGATGTAGGCTTATAGTCAAATCATGTAAATCCTTGTGTGTTTGTTCTTTCTATTATTTCAAAATTTCTGGTTCCATCATATCAATTAACTTGTGAGCCTTCTTCTGGTATTCAAAAAAGAGAGGGCAAGATTGTAGTCTTGAACCACCTCTTTCATGTTCAGGTCTATGCCTAACCAGGCTAGATTTTTCGAAGCTTTTCAATTTTTGTAACACATTAAAAGAAGAAGAGAGAATGCACAAAATCGATGACTACAATTTTTTTTGTCCTATAATGGCTGTTTAATTTGTCGAGCGTGTATTGATTTTTCATACTTCTAAAAAATGTACAAAGTCCATTTTATTTTTCAGTGAACTCTACACATGAACTGATAAAACCATGACAAAATAAGTGTTGGGAAAGGATAACATTTACTTGTATTGACATTCAGATCGTGGCATTCTTTCTACGACCTGACCAGGACAGCAAAATCCGCAGATACTGGAATTGGTATCACCACTGGGTCGGAAGGATTGCCCTTCTCTTTGGAAATGTGAATATAATAGTGGGAATTCAAATTGGTGAGGCGGGTAGTGGATGGAAAGCAGGATATGGATTTCTTCTTGGTACAGTTCTAATTGCAACTATTGTTTTAGAAATATTGTCAAGGATAAAAAGGTCAGAGCACACAGATGTTCGTCCAGCTTTCCAAATGAACTCACTTCAATAAGCGATATTCAAGAACTCCAATCATAGGTCCTCTCTCTCTCTCTCTCTCTCTCATCTTTGTATTGATGTTTTGGATTGCTTTGTTCAGGGTGAGTAAGATGTATAGTACTTTTGATTGTGATTAGAGATTCAACCTTGCATCCAATGTTTGAACATAGAGTTTGAAGCCTTTTTAATGTGTGAATTGCCTCCACGCGAATGCAACAAGATCACGAGAAAGCTAATGTGGACCATTGAGTGAGCTCTCCCCCATTCCCATGTGCCATCCTCGCTTCTCTCTCTCTCTCTCTCTCTCTCTCTCTGGACAAACATAGAGATTTGTTTGTGTTCATATTACAAACTTTACAGCTTCGCCTGGTTATGAAGGTTTTTGATCGGATGTATTAGTATTTTGTTGCCTCACAGCATTGTTTTTTCTTCATTAACCCTGTTCTTGTTAAAACTATTTCTTGGCAGAAAAGTATTGATCACTCATCTATACTGCAGGCAGAGTTTGTATATATGTGTGTGCGCGCACACGTGCACTGCAAAGATTATGTTGTAGTGAGAGTTCAATGGCCAAAACCTCTCCCTGGGGATGGCAAAATAAGACAAATGTGAAACAATCTAATCCTTAGGGGTTCCATTCAGTTTAGGAGAAATTTATTACCGTTTCATAAAATTTGGAATCAAACTAAATTACAAAATCATAAAACTAAATCAGAGTGAACCATTGAGACGTGATTCGATTCTGTTTGAAACTATGGTTTCTAGTAACTTGCTATTATTCACAATCTGCTCATAAAATATTGTTCAATATATCAAACATCAAGCAAAATACAATGGTAGTGTTTGATTTATTTTTCAAAACTCAACTCTATTTTTAAATTATGATTTGGATGAAATACGTTAATCAATCATATTTTTAAAATACAACTCAAAATTACTTTCAAAACATCTTTCTTCTCTTTTTATTATTATTATTATTCAATCAATAAATCACTTTTTCTAGCTCCTCTCTCCTCTCTCCTCTCACATTCTCTCATATTATGTACATCAATCAATCAAAAAATAAAAATAAAAAAATTTACAAATCATCCCAAAACTATTTTTAAAAATCATAACCAAACAAATTTTCTCTTTTCAAATCATGATTCAAAAACTCAAAACTCAAAATACAACTTCACACTCAAATCATAATTCTAAAATTAAACCAAACGAAACATTAAGCAATATGCCATAATTGACATTTAAAATAAAATAATAATAAATAATTAAAAAAAAAAAGAAAAAAGAAAGAAAAGTGCTCACAAATGAGAGTATTATCAAGCAACCATTGCTCGATAAAAGTATCTCAACATATATAGGGTTCTGATTGTGTAATTTATGTGAATGGTAAATAAGTTATATATATATATATATATATGTGTGTTTGTATGGGCGCGCATGCGCAGAGTCTAGTTCGGTTCCAAACTGAAACCATCTAGAAATTTCCAAACTAAACTATAGGTTTACTATTTCGTGAACCGGGACCAAACCTAACACTAGAAAAACCAGACAGTTTGGTCAAGGTCAGACTTGTTTACAGTTTTTTTTTTTTTTTTGCTCTGCCCTACTTATCTAAACACCACCATCCGAATCCTCTCTTCTTCTAGCATCAGCTGCATGGTCTATTCTGGTCACGATATCTGCCTTCATGGCATACAAAAATAGACAAATAATATGACACAATGTATAAAAATGATATTAGGATTTTGACCCAAATAATGAAACAGGTTAGTCAACTTGCAGATGGATTATGTCAATAACCAACATGCCATCAAAAAAAGAAAAGATTATTCGATGTCATATACAATTAAATGAAATTGATCATCCGAAATAAAATAACTCAGTTTTTTCATTGTCAAGAACAAAAACATCAAAACTTCCTAACTAAACTATGAATCAGAGTCATCCCCGCCTAAAAAGACCTTTCAAATCCCGAAAGTAAATTTCCTGTTGTGAACCTGCACATCAAGCAAACCATGCATCAGCCAACTGTAATATGAAAAGCTAAATTACAAGAAGTAGAAGAGCCAAATGATTTATGTAGCCATAAAAACAATCAAGGATGTACCGAGCAACAAAAAAGAAAAACCAAAAAATCAAGGATGATGTTTTTAGTGTGAGGCAACAATGAAGCAGTTGTTTCTAGCTGACTAGTTTTTGAGGTAATTTTGTGCAATCTAAACTTTGACATGCTACATTCTAAGATTCTATTCAACTCAACACGACTCAACAGAAAGCTTTACTTGGAATTGAGACCATTTTTATCAGATAATTCTATTGGAAACTTGAGATTACCTGCCTTGTATGTCAGTATTAACTAGGATAAGGTACACATTGGATGACCAAGCCTTTTATGCTGTTTGGTGCAACTTTTCTCACGTTGAAAGTTGATAATGACAAAGCAAAAACTAAAAACACCCGTCCTCTAACTTCCACATAATCAACTTTTTTTAGCTTATTTAAATTAAATTCTAGATGTAAGTAGAAGTGACACCAAACACCAATGATTTTCAAAATAAAACAAGAAAAACAGCTATAAGCAGTTCCAATAAGCTGCAACAAACAGAGCCTTTAATCCATCTGAAGAGACAAAGAAAGTTCCTAGATAGGGAAGAAAGAAGGCGAAAGAGAGAAATAAGACAGAAACATGCCAAGTGAGGAAAGATAGCAAAGGTAACAGTTTACATCCACTTACTTTATATGAAATTATAAAATCACCTCTTAATTATGTATTTTCTTATTATTTTCTGGGATATTTACTGGAGAAAAATACTGGAGTGGAATACCAATATAGTAGTAGTACCTGATGTTAAAAAGACAGTCCAAAGTTCCTCCATTGACAGTTTATTCGCAGTGAGAAATTTTTGTACATTGTGCAGCTGCATGTTGGTCATGATATGTTGGTATAGTAGCTTAGGAGATCATAGTATTCTGCAATAAAGTTCTATTGTTATTATTCTCATCTCATAACTAACATTAGTGATGGACATTCTAGTGTTTTTGAATTTTTCACTATTTTTCACCAAATTAGTTTTTAGTGTTTTTCAGAAAATAGATTTGGAAAATGAAACCAAACAGAAAATTGTTTCCTTAAGAATAGAAGAAAACATTTAAAACAATATTAAGGAATAGGTTTGCTTGTAGGGAACTAACCTGCATTTGTCCATGAAGTGGTGTAACATATCAAGGAAATTTGAAACTAGTTGAATGCTGGAAACTAGAAGGTACTATCGTCTTAATTGTATACAATAAAGGAGTATATCTTCGACTCTCTCTTGACCATCCTGATATTCTTAACCGGTAACAGCAAAAAAAATTGCCTTACTTGGCACTAGCTGTACTGTTTTCATTTGAAGAAAAGCTGGAAAACTAGCGAGCTTCGCTCTCTCGGACCACTCTGCTATATACAACTTTGAAAGGCTGTGAACTGTACGGTCTCTTGAGCAAACTTATTGGCATTCGCAAGGTCTGCTTTCGGTTTCTTCTTCCCTTAATCAAAATGTTGAGGGTTTTCTCGCTATCAATTTTCCAAGGGTGTCTTGACACCTGATTATTGCAACTGCTTCCAGAATTATCATCAAGAGTGTTACAGTGATTCAGTTCATTCCCAGAACTTAGAACGCTAATTGAATTTGAACCAACAATTTCTTTCTTGTTTTCTGATATAATCAGAGCCACTTCATTTGTGTTTTCCACTGCCTCTGATGCTGGAAGATTCAATTCTTTCTTAGCTTCATCCCCATTGGTAACATCCACAGGTAAGGTTGGAGCCAAACTCGGGTTCTCAGAATTGTCAAATTGTTCCTTTGCCTCCAAAATGGGATTAGCAATTGGTTCAACAACAGTTGGCGAGACAGGGAACTCCATTCGGTGGAGGCCAGGCCAAACAGTACTAGGCATGTATTCATTAGGGTTCATATTACATTGCCAAGCAAAATGATTGGGATGAAATGGACCGCTAGTCATAGGAAAGGTAGTGGGAGGCACAGCTTGGGGTTGAGTATAGGGAGGGTACAAAAATGGCAATGAGTGTATCATGTTTGGGGTTGGTGGAGGTGACGGGTATGGGTGATGTGGGGAGGAGCACATTGGACTAACAGTGGGTAAGACCGTAGGAGTTCCAGGGTGAAGAGTCATGTTCATCGGCGGCCAAGGGCCAACAGCTTGAACAGCACTGGGACGAGAAGGGAGCGTAATGTTCATTGCCACCGGTGCGGCACGTACAACACTGGGTGATGGGTTGAATGGAGCAGCCGATGCCGACAACTTCTTGTTGGGAAATTCCCGAGGATCGCCTGATCTTTCCTTTAAATCCTCAAATACATGCAGGGCAGAATTTGAATTATTGTCAGATTTGGGGCCACTAGACGCATTGTTTTCACAAATCTCAACTTTGGGAACATCAATTGAATTTGGAATGTCATCGGTTTGAATGCTCTCATGAACCACTTGATCAAGTGGTTGATCAACCACTTCATCAATTACTTGAACCACTTCCTCACTTGCAGACTCAATCTCCGAATCTTTATCCCCCACCACATTGTTCAACTCATTTTCTTCCTTCTTGTGAACAGATTCAACTCCACCGCTTGAGTCATCTTTGGAATCTAACTCCAAATTCTCAAATTTCTCTTCTGTTATATTTTCAGCCTCTCTTATTGTGTTGGCATTTTCTTTTGCTTCATTTGTTTCCAACCCACGTTTTACAACACTCAGCTCTTTGTTGTCGGGAATATCGTTCTGGGACTCCCTAACTTGCAACATAGAAATAGTACCTGGTGGGGCCAGCGCAACTTCCTTGTACGAAGGAGATTTTCCAAGGCTAACTATTGAACTTTTCTGGGATATTTGTCCGACTTCCTTTGTTGCAGATACCGGACCAGGTTCCGATTGAGATCTAAATGCCTCACCTACATTTCTGGAGACCTCTGTTGCAGCATCTTTAGTAGATGAAGGTGCGGACTTAACTCTATATGTTACAGTTTTGACTATTCTTCTCCCAAATTTGGTACTCGGGGAGGGACTCTTCGCTGTGTGGTAATCTGCATAATTTCCCGGAGACACCGTTCGCTTCTTTAGAAGGTAATACCTAGTATTTTGGTAGTTACTCTTCAGTTTAGCATAATCCGATTCAGAAACGACATCTTTTTTTGGATAACCATAGACCTTGCTGACCGTTGCTAGGCGCTGCCTTAGTCGCCGCCCATATGAGCCTGCCGATCTTGGTTTTTGAACTGGCTGCCACCCATCTTCTCCTTCAGCATGTGGCTCGTCTAAAACATTATCGGCAACTATGGGATTTTCCGCAGCAGTTTCATCCATCACAAGCTGTTTGAACTGAACTGGCTTCTTCCCAGTAGTTTCTTCGTCCACGTGCTTAACCGGTGGAGAGGCAGTTTCATCATTCACATTTGTGTCACCTTTGGGTTCGGGAATTAGTTTCTTTTCATCCGAAGTATCTTCCAAGGTATCTTTTGGAGATTCCTCAGAACTCAAAAAGCTGAAGTTTTGGTAAGATTTCTCCTTCATCTGCAAACAAAAATTTGATTAGTTTCACATATTTATGCTAGATGTGGCGTGGGCACACCCTAGTGTGTGTGAAATTTAAAACAGATATGGCAGGTATTTAAAACAATATAGATGTAAGAGAATTGAAGCAGTTTAGATCATGGTAGTTATCATGTTCTGGGTATTTTGGGAAAACCAAAAATCGTGAAAAGCTATAAAAACTCTGGTGTAGGCTTTTATATAACAGTATATATATATTTAAATTTAGCATCAAACAATTGAATAGGCCATAAGAAAGCTTCAACAGCGGATGGAAAATACTTTACACCACCACATTATTATTGAAAACTGAAAAGAAACCAATTATTGTATCCCCTATCTCATAGTCAGATGTTAATCTCGCCCTTAAACAATTTCAGTAAACCATGGAGATGAATGAGCATACCTTCATAATATAGGATTTCCTCCTTATGGCCACAGCATCTTTGCCTTTGGCATCATGACTTGGATTGATGTAGTCAAGCAAATCTGGCACACTGCCAAAACACATAAATGTGCAGCAAAAAGAAAAATGTAAGAACTAAACTTAGTCATAAAGATAGTCCAGTACCACTGGCCTTGTAGGCCAAGAGGTTCATGTTGTCAGGAGAGTGTTGGTATACCTTAAATGTCCTTTGCTGGCTATGGATGCATCAGGCTTTCGAGTCCCATTCCGTGCAGCTTCTTGCTGTTCAAAAGCCTTGGACTCAAAGTACTCAAGCCAAGCAGCGGCATCCTGTGACATTCAGATGCAAAGTTCACATTTTTTTTTTTTTTTTGCAGACAGTAGAAAACTGAATAAAACAAAATTAAAACAAATTTTAACTCAGTTGAAAATAAAAAATGAAACAGAAAAAAAATATACAATATTATCCTTGCCAACCATTTGGTGCACAAAGTCTTTGATTCAAGACATTCACTTGATGAAACCCAAGCTAAACATCAAAGTGATGCTAATGATATCAACTAACCAAGATCTAGCTAATTGTAATTCTTCATACTTCCATGTTTTTATCAAGACAACAGAAAACATTAATGTGGGATAGCTAGCACCATCAAGTTACGATTTATGGGTTTTTAGCCACATATGATTGATGATAACTTGCATTGCAAAATAGCCAAGAGGGAAATAGAAGTAAATAATCAATATTTTGGTTTGTGTTGGACCAATGAAAAAGGAATACCTGCGTTCGCAGATCATCTGGACCCAGCTTAGCTCGGAGAATTTGCAAGGTTGTCTGCTCATGCTGAACACTCAAAGGGTAAGCTTCCATCAATGAGAGTGCAATTGCTATAGCATGGTAACTTGCGGCTGTCTGGAAAGAAGTAAAATAGAAAGAATTAGGTCTCAATTGTATAAAAAAAATTAAAAACTCCTATCAGTCCTCATGGATATTGTAATAGCTAGATAGCCTTTACAACAAAGAATGCAAGTTGATAATCAGAGTGATGTAAACCAAAATTAGCAAGCATTATCATGCTTTCCAAGCACAATTGGCATCCTCCAAGCTGTCTAACTTTGGTTAAAGATTTCAAGCTAGATTCCATTAATCTGATTATTTAAAAAAATAAATAAATAAATTTGTGATAGTAACTCTGCCACTGATAAAATGCTAGGATGCCAGAAAGTTAAAATTAGGAATGCAGAACCAGGAGCTTAGTAACTTGGGCAAACAAATGTTCAAATTCAGCTATTTGTCCCAAAAAAAGGGGGGGAAGTTTTTGAAAATGCCTACATCTGCTACAAGGCAAATCATCAAATAATATTACAGTAAAACCATGCACCACCATATTTATGTGGTCAGCATGTGCCTCTCAGGGCAGTGCCACAGTTGTGTGTGTTTTAAAGATAAAATTTATTTTTATGCTCGACAGGTTGAAGAGAACATTTACTACATAAGAAATTGATATATTAATCAACAAAGTGAATACTACCAACTCTAATCAGACCACATTCTAGAATTTGTGCATTTGTAGTGTATCCTAGTTTACAGAATAGAGAAACAACCTGTGTTCTAAGTTAGTTCTAGTTCAATATCTCATCTCGTTGCACAATCAACTCATAGCTAAAATTGTATATCAAATACTTGTATAAAATTAGTAAAGGAAGATCAGCAATATAGAAAAACCTGAATGTGGTCTGGGCCAAGTAACTTTTGGTTACACTTCAGAGCTTTGTGGAGATATCTAAGAGCAATATGCACATTTCCCAGGCCTTCCTCCATCATAGCGACATTGATGTATGTTGCAGCAGTGTTCGGATGTGATGGGCCACATGTGAGATGTAACAGATAGAGTGCACGCTTTACATATCTGAAAATGACAACAAAAATTTTCATTCAGTAGAAGCATGAAAAACATCTTGATGACAAACAGGCAAGGATCAACATGAATAACATTTTAATCTTGGCATCTCATAACAAACCTTTGCAGAAAGCATTCACAAAATTAAAATTAAAACTCAAAAAGTATATCCATATTCAACTCAACAAAGTTTGCAATGGGCTACATGCCCATAGATGCTTCAGCACATTCAAAAGACTAATATTGGTACTTATTAGTACTTGGAAGAACATGTGATTTTTCATAGATTGGAGGAGCCTGAGGACAGAGAAAAAAAGCCTTGAGAAAGTTATATATATGCTTAGAGGAAAAAAAGAACAACAGATGATTGATGTGGTGGATCTGGAAAAGTTTAAGATAATTCATGCGGCAAAACCAAAACTTGATAAGCAAATCTGAATTTTAATGTTGAACCACAGAGTTCATTTACTCTACCATATTGTGCAATTTCAGATAAGAGGTTAAATAAGCTTATTGGAAAAGCACATTTCTTGGGTTGGCATCATAATCCACCTCATGTATCAAGTACAATAAATACACAACCTGATTTATTGCAACAGAAATAGCAACGTAAACGGTAAACAATACGACCTAAATAATTATACACAAATGTGAAAATTTCATGAAGACTTCATGTAAATTTTAAACGCAATGCTACAAGATACAAGACAAAAACATACTTAAGAGCTAGCTCTGTATGCTGAAGTCTGTAATAGAACACAGCAAGATCCCCATAGCTCTTCATTGTATCTGGATGATCAAGTCCTAATTCTCTCTCATTAATATCCAAGGCTTTTTGCTGATAAATTGTGGCCTGTAATTGGGACTACATGAATTAACTATATCTTGATATATCTACTTTAATAAAATACAAAAAGTCAAAACAATAGAAGTATTTGAAGTTCGTATGCCTAGGCAGAAAATATAAATCTAGGCAGCAAATCTAGTAGGTAAATTTTCTAGAAATGGTTCATAACACAAGTGATTTTGATGCAAATCATGTGGGTTGAGGAACAACAATATGAGAAGCCACACTACTGGTATCAGCTGATAATCACCTTGTGGGGTCACTGGGTGTGTGTTTTTTTAGTTGCTTTGGAGTCTTAATTAGTGTTCTATTTGCATATTTGATAATTAATTATAGTCTCGAGTCATTTGAGTTTAGGGTAGATTGGTCATTTAATTATCTTTTATTTCGCTAGACAAAACAGTAGTCCGCTGATTTAAATAAAGGCTTCATCCCTTTTTTAGTGCAACCCTAGTATCTTTTAAAAAGGTTCTTCTAGCTTGTATTCAACAGTTTTTTTTCCTCCCTTATGTATTCAACGACTTTTGAATGATTGTATATGAAATTATAGACTCTACAGAAGCTTTCTCCCTCTCCCTTTTCTTTTTTTGATATGAAAATTTTTATTATGAAAACGCCACAAAAATTTACCCCTACTCAGATTATCAATAGTTAAAATAACTTCATGTGCAGTCGTCCAAGCAAAGAATACCACTTTTTTGGGGGGAGCTCTCTCTCTCTCTCTCTCTCTCTTAGCTTTTTATTTTTTTGGCTGACAAGCTACATTTTAGCTTACTCTAACTCTCGGATTCCCCTTCTTATCATTTTAATCTTCTTTTCCTTAGAGGATTGCATTATATTTTCTCCTCTACAAGAGATGTTCAATTAACATTAAAATTAAAATGGACAGCAGTTACAATTCCCAGAAATGGGTCAATAGTATTATGATAAAGTTGGCAAATACTTCATTCTGTTTCAAAGATGCCCAGCAACACCAAAAACAAGAATGGATGAAAAACCTGATTGAAGTCTCCCGTGTGATACAAAACCACAGCAAGAAGGCTATAAGCTCCTGCTGTCATTCGATGGTAGGGACCACAAACTGCTACCAGCTTTGCAAGAGCCTGAAAACATCATAGAAGTACAGCCACATAATATACCAATTTACCCAGATGATAGGCCACAGGAACAGATTTGTTGAAGGACCTAAATACTTTTTGATATACCCAAAGGGAATAGATCACATGATTTTGGATATCAAATACCTTTGCCCCATAACTGACTGCATCTTCAAGTTTTCCCTTATCTAAAGCTGTTTTTGATGACTCCAAGAGCTGCCGTCCATCTGCAGATGAGCATGCTGCTTGCTGCAAAGAAACGGAGAATGCAAAAGTTTATACTGAAGCAGTGCCAAATTCATAGATGACAAATTGGACTAGAATGTGTCATTATTCTACCAAGTGACATGGTGTACTGCATCACCTTATGCACTGGTACTAGACTGACAATGTCGACTTTCCGGAAAGGCTTTGGAGAATTCATGTCATAGTCTCTCGGAACCAGTTCAAGACCCACCTATTACAGAAACAAAAAGCAATTTGTCATTGTTTATGTTCCATTAACTACTACAGGACCTACAATATCATACAAAAATTCTTTTACACATAAAAATAATCAATAAATACATCAGTTTCTTTGCATATATTTACAATTTTTCCAAATGAGAACTCTTCTCAGGAGGAGTCATGGACAATGATGAGTACTCCATGCTATCAAGAAATATGTGATATGTCCATTGCTAACTGTTAACCAGGAGATCTGACTGGCCTAAATTAATTTGATTGGATAGACAAAGCATGCGATGTGAAGATCTTAACACACAATTCAAATGCCACTTAACTAAAAAAAATGAGACAATTCTCAGTTTAACCAGTTGAATGGCAGCCTCCAACAGTCTACCTTTCAAACCATCTTAAATGTATTTCTTGACGAGGCACTAGTCATGGTTATTAATAGAGATTTATGTGTCTCAAAAATGGGCGAGGATAACTTCTTTTAAAAATGCATTGAAATCAGCAAAAAAAAATGCAGGCCATTACCAAAAGTTTGGAACTTAAGAGGCCAATTTCAAGTACCTTATGGCATAAGCCACGGAGAATTGCAAATTTCCTCACATCTTTGTAGTTTAAGCTGCTGAGATCCCATTCATATCTCTTCTTCAAAAATACTTCCAGCCATCTCCAAACAAGAGAATGAATGTTACAGGATTGATTTAATTGCCCATTTTCAGGAACTCCAAGCATCAGATTTAATGCAGCAGCAATGGCCACAGCAATTTCCTCAGTATTAACAACAGCAGCAATCACTGCCTGCAGAATGTGCTTAAAAGCTCGTACTATCATCTCATGAATACAGAGAGACTGCACATGTGATAACTTGTCTGAAAGCTTAACCTGGTCAAGCAAAAAGGAAATACCAATGATCAATCAATTTGGAATGACCAACATGTAGTACATTTTGTAGTTTCAAATTATAGTTCTTATTTTCTCAGCTCATAACTAAGAATCATATAATCCTAACCAATTAATGAAGGATACATTCTAAGTTGACTAGTTGCAGTGGGAAAAGAAAGCTGAAAGTTATGTGAACAGAGCAACCAAGAGAAGCACTAAAATCCTATGCTTTGCACTTCTCAGTTGAAGACATTGACTTAACAGGCTGATAAATTGACAAAAACTATATGTTATCATTTTCAGAAAATATCCTTGAAATTTTACCAATGTAAAGAAAAATTGAAATAGATAATGTAGTAGATCTTTAGAAAAATAAAATGAACCGACAATCAATGATTGCATCTTTTTTAAATAAAATACAACATTATCTGGATTATTGTGGATGTTTATGTTAAAAAACACCGGAAAGGAATTACAGGAGTTATTTTATGCTTATACATAAGGGGGACTTACTTATAGGTCCTAATAGGTGGACTTATTATCCAATAGATCTTGTGATAATTAACGGTGTTTTCCATCAAACACTATTAAAAAACATTTGTTAATTTTTAGCAACAGTTTGAAAAACTTGTCACAAAAAAATATCACTAATTTTCAACTTTTAGCGACAGATTGAAAAATTCATCACAAAAAAGTCACTGATTATAAGTTTTAGCGACAATTTATAAAAAAATGTGACCCAAAAAAAAGTCACTAATTGTTAATTTTTAGCAACATGTAAAAAATCATCACAAAAAATTATTTTTAGCGACAATTTTTCTAAGACTAACTTTCAATAGGAGTTAATGGAAATTAAGTCCAACTATTAGGGACCTATTAGTAATTTATCCTATAAATAAACATGGGCGATGATGACACTACATGGTTTTGATGTTAGCCTTATCTGGTAACTTCGGTCAACGTGGACGGATAAAAGACGTTTGACAAACAGAGGAATATTACCATGAGTACATACATAAGTGTCAAAGTTTGAACGAATGATGTATCCAACAGATTATAAGATAGAAATGTCGCCTATGTTACGCGGATAGCAGATAAAAATGTACATGACACGTATAAAGGAATTAAAAGCCTGTATAACCATAAGGTAATTACCACTTGTCCCAAGGAACGCATTCGAAGTCCTCTGGTATGCATGAAATCAGTCAGAGTCCGACCATCAACTGGTGAGAGTTCCAAGGAACCAAAATCTGCAACCTGCATCAAATAATCAAATGCTAGAAATTGCATCATAAAATTGAAATGTGCATGTATCAGATGGATCAGAATTTTGATCGAAGTGTTTTTTAATTACCAGTTTTGGAAGAGCAACTTCATTGTAATATTTCTGAGACAAGTCAGTTAGCTCTTGGACAGACTATCAATAAAACGTGCTAGGTCAGTATGAGCTACACTGCAAGGGGAGAGAGAGACAGAGAGGGAGAATCCTGAACCTCAATGATAATTACAAAACACTACCTTGCAATGAAGACTAGTTTCCGAATTTTTTAAACGAGTAAAAGCAGCATCAGACAACAACCTCCTTAGGACAAGTTCATTTTCATCAGCATTTGTCTCTAACTGAGATTGTAGAGAAGGTGATATGGCATTTTCTGCTTCCCCATTGACAACAACTACAGCAGAATTTGAGCTATCGGACTGTAGTTTCATATTACTTCCATCTGAATTCTTCTTGCTGTTCTTAAGGGATTTAAGAGGTGTTCCAAGTCCCTCAACCTTCATCTCTTTTTTGGGCTTCTCACTCGATGGTTTCTTATCCTTTTCCGTGTTTTTTTGATCTTGCAAATGTTGAATCCAGCAGGCTCCAAGTTCCCACCTCACAAATATGTCCCCTTCTACTTCCTCTTCCTGAAGCTTAGCAAGACTTTTTTCCAATAATCTCTCCACAAAAACTCGGGAAGAATTGAGCTCTTCACATTCCAAAGTTTGTGAATTTGGTGCTGTTGTGATGTCTTCTGAAACTGCTTGTTTGTGAAGAAGAAATCTTAAACTGTAAAACACAAGGATATAAGAATAATTTAGTCAAGAAACAGAAAAGAAAAGAAAAAAATCAAAAGTGCATGTACTAAGCTCCACAATGAAAACCTGTTAATATTGAGGGCATTGGCACCGCCTTCTGGCTGATCAAGAAATTCAGACCTTTGTGATGGAGAACTCATTTTGACATTGTCTTCCCCCTCAACTTTAACTACAGCAATGTAACCACAGCATCTCACACTAACAACACCTAGAGTGGCAATGTCCTGCACTCAAATTGTTTAATGTTCTTCAACCATGTTAGCGTAAACCAATTCAATATGAATAGAAGACGGTCCAAATTTAGGATAAAATCTCATTTTTTGTATGCAGTCTTACCTGGGCAGCAGTGTTTTCATCTGCAGTGATTCCTTTTAGTAGGTTTCTTTCCACTAAATTCTTTTCATCTGATACAATTGCTTGAATTCCATCAATCTTAGTATCTACTTTAGAACTTGCACTTGAAGAATCTTTCATGACAGTGACGCTCAAGTCCCCTATTTTCTCACTATAAATGATTTCACAGTTTACGACTGGATGGGTCAATTCTGATCTTCCCATTACATGCCGCACAGCTGAAATTGCTCTGAAAATGGCAACATCTACAAATAGGCTGTGAAGAAGGAAAGCTTTTCTATCTCTGATCTGCCTCTCCTCTGCTGTCTTACAAGGCATAGATGAAAGAGACCAAAACTCGTTAGCCCAAGGTAATAACTCGCTTTTGCCATCTCTTCCCAGGCCACCGCCATTTCCTCCCCATGCTTCATCCTCGACAGGAAGAAGAGGGAATATCGATGGTGATTGTGCTGCAATGGGAGGGATGAGCCATGTGTTGGCTCTGAAGCCATATGGAAGATTCCCAAACTGCAGCAAGATACAAAGAAATTGGTTAAAATGTATAAAATCCAAGAATTCAGAAGAATTGACTCATGGAAATTTAGGTTTTTAATGAAGTTTGGGTTGGAAAATAAATTCATGGCAATGGTTGTTTACCTTGTTTCGTTCTGAGAATGCTTTCATGAGGTCGTCATAGGCCTGAAATGAGAAATAAGTAGCGTTAAACCTTCAACAAGATTTTTGACAAATCAACGGAGGGCATGAGGCTAGAAGAAGGAAACGTTGAGAAGTATATCTTATGTTCTGGTTCTGAATGATAAAACAGGTTAATAAGCCCAAAATGAATTTGTTTGCTTATACAACTAATTAACTTCACATGCAGGATGTATATATCAATAATTCATCAATTGCATTCACATATTACACATTAAATTTTGCCGAAGCAGCTAAGAAATCAACATAGCATCTGCCAAAGATCCTACCACCATCACCAATTTCCACTTTGAAAAAGGTTGCATATCTCGATGAGGAAGACCAACACTTGCATCTCAAACACACGTAGGGGAAAATCTAATGTAGTATTGGTTTATTGGAATGGAGGTGGAATGGAATGATCATTCCATTAGAATGTCCATTCTCATGCTTGGATCACTACAAAAATGATGAAAAATACATTGCAAATGGAATCATCATTCACCATTGTAAATAAATTGTTATTCTGTAAAGAGATTAAGGAATGAGCAATCCATTTCATTCTAGTGAAGTAAACATAGCATAAGTTTTAATAGTATTTGATTCCAGCAAACAACCAAAGAAACCATGTTTATCATGCTTTTAAATAAAGCATCAATCAAGTTGTGGCATATGAAAAATGTAAGCAATCCAAGATGTAGTGGAACAATATCAACAAACACAAAACAAGATATGAACCCAAAATGAACATGTCTGCAAATCTCACATTATCAAAAGCTCTACTAAGTTGTCGTAACAAATCAACAAGGTTGTGACAAAGAATCTGCTGCTTCCCAACACTATAGAATCCTTTTCTGCACGCTTCAACAAGAAACAGCTTTCCATTGCAGAGCTTCACCTGCCCATCAACAGCGCATCTCACCGTGATTTAAAAGACACTACATGTCATATTAATAGCAAATAAAGAATAAAATAGTTCTAGAGGCTCTTACTTCGAGAGAGAAAAGATGATCATCCACTAAAATCTCATCATCATGTTGTCTTGTTGATCTCCTTATAACTACAACATTCGGATGTCCAATAAGTACACACCTTTATTTCTAGCACAAATTTCCTCATTCAAAAAGAATATGAAACTAGAAGTAATTCTTTTAAGCCATATTTGGTTTGAGGATTTAGAAAGGAATTTGAAAAAAGAAAAGGAAAAAGTAGGTAAAATGTGAACAAACACTTTTTCTTTTTCCCTTTCCCTTTCCATTTCCAAATCCCTTCTCAAATTCCCCAACCAAACACACCGTTAGTTTTCACCTGATTTATGTTTTTCAATAAATTTGATGCATTAAAACCCATGTTTACAATTATATGATGTCAAACATTCTTACTCGGCCTCGTTTGAGAATTTATTTTTTTAGTAATTTTTTAACTTTTTGGCTATAATATGATGTAAAAAAAATTAATATGTTTGGGGATGACTTTTTAATTTTTTACAAAAGATATGCAAAAAGTAAAGAGAAAAGGAAATTTTTGACTTTTTGGTATAAATTGTTAACTTTTTGATTTTTTAGTGACATTTTGATTTTTTGACTAAAATCACCACTTGTCAAACGAAGAATCACAACTAGAGTGTAAAACAAACCAAACTAAGACCGACTCGTATTCAGCTTGTTAAAAACTCTTTAATATCAACTTGTTATATAAACAAATCAAGTTTGCATATATTTTAAAATCATTAAAGTTTTTAAACTAAATTTGAATAACTTATTACTCAGCTTAACTCAGTTATAGGCATTATAAAAGGAATAAAGATTGAGAACTCTAATTTTGGAGCTTTAAAAAAGGTTCTAGTGATGTGGTAATGAGTGAAGTCTACATGTGATGTATGTGTCTATATTTTTTTTTTCTCCCTTGTCACATCATTAGAGCTGAACTCGAAAATTAGACCACTCTATCATTGTTTTTATAAAAATCAACCTAATCAAGCCCGGCCTGTGATCGGCTCAATTGAAGCTTGACAAGTATGAACAAATTTTGAAACCCGTTAAGGTTTCAAATAAAGGTTGAACAAACTACAATTTGGTTTGACTCGGCTCGTTTAAAACCCTAATCACACCACACAATCACCTGAATCAAATATAGATCAAATATAGATTGATCATAAAACTCACAATTAACTGAAACTGGCTAATGTAACCTAGAGAGCGAGAGAGAGAGATTACATTGGAGAGGGGGTGTGAGATGAGAGAGAGAGAAGAACTCGTAGAAGCTACCGAGCTTAGGGCACGAATTGCTCATCTCTCCCTCTCCCTCCACCGACACATCTTTCGGAGACTGCGGCGGCGTTGACGGTGGCGATGATGACTTCTTGTTGTTCGCCGGAGACTTGCCGGACTTCTTCGCCGCCTTGGTATCCTGCGCACCCCGCGCATTCTTACCGGACTCGGCATTGGATTCCTTGATCGCCGACGGACCGAAGCTCGTCGTGCAAGCCACAATGTCCAGCACCCTTCTAACGTGCGCCGTGGCGCTCTCTTCATCGTAGTCCTCTGCTCAGAGAATAAGCAAAAAGATTGAGGGTGTAAATGAGATTTCACACTATTGTTGTAGTACAGAAGATAAACGATGTCGTATTGAGGGTTGGATATACCTTCTATTAGAGCGAGCACGTATGGTTTGAGTGCGGCGACATCGACCGTATCTTTTAATCGCGGTCCTCTTATCTGTTTTGGTAAATTGGGCAAAATAAGAAGGGTAAATTTGGGAATTAAAATTAAATGATAGCAATAAATGAAAAAATCACAAAAAAATAAATAAATATAGGGGTTTGATCCTTTTTTTTTTTATTAATTTAAACTCTAATTTTTTTAATTTGTTTCAATTTAAATCATTAGTTTATTTTCATTAAATAAAATCAATGAAAAAAAATGATATTTTAATAATTAAATTCAAATAGTATTTTAGAGATTATGTGTATACCTATATTGAGTTTAATAGTTAAAATATTATTTTTTTCATGGTTTTACTTAAAGAGACAACAAATGGTTTAGATTAAAAATATTAAAAAAAAATTGTAATTTAAATTGATAAAATTAAAAATTCATTTTGTTACAGTGATTAAATTCTAAGATTTGTTCTTGTAATTTCTCCAAAACAAATTTAGTGCTTCCAAATAAAATTTTTTAAAAATATTCTCCAAAAATGATAAAAAGAACTAGTAAAAAAATTAGGCATTTGTTAAAGAAAAATGATTTGTGAACAATTTTATTAATATAAAAGTATGATAATGTTATTTTTATAATCCTAAGTCAACATAATTAATGTTTTGACTTAAAATGAAATTATATTATTTCATATAATTTTTTTTTTAGATAGAAATTTTATTTCTATAACATTATCCTTTGCTAAATTATTGAAAAAGCATAGATAATTTGACATTATTACTAGAATTACCTCATGGGATAATGAAAAATTGGTGATACTACAAGTAATTGTGTTCACAGACAATAGCCGACGAACATCAATGATCCTGTCTGTTGATATTCCCTGTCCAAAGTCACAATTGTGTCACATTCAACATAGTATTTAATTGTATCACATTATGGTCCTTAATTGTTTAAGGCCTCTTTTAGAAATATGATTAAAAGTTAAAAGTCAACTTTTAATCTATTTTACATTGTATCATTTCTTTACACATTATTTTTTTAAAAAATAAAAAAAAAATCAAAAAAATCAATTTTTAACCAACCTCGTAAAACAACCCTGAGTAATAAAAAACACTAATACACAACATTAATTATGGGTGTGTTCGGCCAACGGTGTTCGGTCATGGACGGTGATGTTTTGGTCATGGGAGTGTTCGATTTTTCAACCCCTCGGCCATGGAAGGCGACAGGCGTGGCAGACACAACGTTGTGCCTTGGGAGATATGGGTAAGGCATGGGAGACAAGAAGTGTGGAGATTTATTAACTTTGGAGTTTCTTAGCATTGAATGTAGTGTAATTAAGAATTACTTTTAACCTTTTTTTTTTATTATTTATAATTTAAAATCATGAGATTAAGAGGTTGGTTGTGTAGATGCGAATAGTAGTAGAGATAGATCGTATTTTCCAAATCTCTCTCGATGTATTTTGTCTTCTTGTAACTTTAATTTCATATTTTTATAAAAAATTTCACTTTACTGATAAAAAAAATTAGAAGGTAAGCTCTATATTTTCCCATATGCTATTAATGATTTTTTATTTTTAATTTTTTAAATATATATATATATATATATGAAAGAATAATAATTTTCAACTCAACAAAGTTTGGATTCCAAAAAAATGAAAAAATAGAAACAATTATAAAAATATGACAATTTCAATTGTCAATAATTCTAAAATTTGACCAATTACTGGTCTCTTACGCAATTATTAACGACCACTCAATTGCATAGTGTGTACCATATGCACCAATTTGATACCAAAATATGTTGACAATGTGAAAGAGACGACGCAAGTTAGATTTTTATTTTTACAATTAAATAAACTTTGACAATTGCCTTGCATTGGTTCATCAAAACAATTCATATTCTACTGCTCCTAACTTTGTTGTTTTCTCCACCACAATCAATTTGAGCCAATAACAAGACTTTGAATAGTAGAAGAAAGTGAAAGATGAAGTATGCAAAAGGATATAAAGCATAAAAATGCCATAAAAAATTGAAGTAGTTAAAAAAAAATTAAAATTAAAAAGAAGTGAATATGCACACAATAAGTCCACAAACCACTCTTTGCAAGATATAGCAAGCATTACTAGAAAAAAATATGAATATATTGCTACAAGTTTGTCTTAATGTTTTAGGAAAAACAATTCAGAAAATAACCCACTTTTTTCAAGAAAATATTTTTAAAAATTATTTTCACACAAAAAATAGAAAGGATATGAAAACGATGAATGTTTTTTTAATATTTCGGTTGTTTTGTTTTCTGAAAACAAGAAAATGAAAAAGAGCAATGAATTCAGAGTGCCAAACCTTCAAAACAACATGAGTCTCATCCGGAAGCTTCACAGTTACATCAATTACGACGGGAAGAACTGCAAATTCATGAAGCAAAGAAATTCAAAAGTAGTTATACAAGAACATCAATGGTATAAATATTGAATATTCATCAAAGAGATTGTTCTCAATTACAAAGCCATACCCTTCTCCTCTTTCTTCTTCTTATCCGCTTTCGACTTCCCACGGCCATTCTTTGGTGCCATCTGTAGCTCGATGAAGTGAGTTAAAACTTCAAGAGCTCAACTATGTCTATTTCAGAAGGGGAAAAAAAATGTTAGTCACATTAATTTTTGAAATTATGCATGATAAGATTTGCACAAGCAAAACAAAATTGTTTCTTAAGCATAAGCATAGCCGCCCCTTGGGTCACCCAGAACTCGCGTTCTGTAATTACTTGATATGTGAGAGATAGAAAGTTGTATGTACGTGAATAACTGACCGGGACATTATACTAATGAAAGCACAATTTTAACATAGCCCCTATTGGGACCACTCTCAGGACGTGTATGTAGTAATTACAATAATGTTTGAAAGTTCTAATTTGAAAGTTCTAATACAGTTCTAATGATGTGGAGAGTGTCTATGTGAAGAGGGAGCCCTTTTTCTATCTCTCTCTCTTTCACCTCGTTAGAATTCCTATTAGAACTACTATTTTAAAAATATGTATGACTACTCCGGTAATTATCTAGTATGTTGGAAATGGAAAATTGTATGTACCTGAAGTACCCAAAGCTCCATATACCCAAGTTACCAAAAAGTACAATTTTTAGGCATAGCCTAGATATTGTATCTAGTTGGGGAAAAAGAAAAATTAAAGGCTTAAAATCCAATACCCAAGATTAGCGGCTCCGCTTTTCCACATCTTTCGGAGTAGACTAACATATAAACTGTATTTCGAATACTCAAAAAAATACCCAGAAAAACAAAGGTGTAAAGACTCTGAACCACACTAAATGAATAAAAGAAAGGTCCAAGAATGCAAAGAAAAAGCATCAAAATGACAAGAGAAGACTAGTAGTACTACTTCAGAAGAATTACCAGAGAACTCCAATAAGAATGAAGGATTGATAGAGAAGGATCTTTAATGCTGCATTAAATATGAGCCAACCATATAAAGATGTATGAGAGAGAGAGAGAGAGAGAGAGAGAGAGAGAGAGAGTTCAGAGAGTCGATAAGGAAGAGAACTTGTTCACCATTAAAGAGGATTGAATTGAAGCTCTCTCTCTATTCTCTTCATAATCCACCAGAAATAGAGAAAGATAAAGATATGGAGGAGGGAGGTGGTACGATAAGGAAGGAAGGGTGGAGATTTAGCAGAGAACTCAGACTTATATGACATTTTGTGGCATTTTCTGCCCTTATACAGTAATTATCTTCTTCAAGATATTTAAAAATACTTATATAAATAAATAATATTTTCACACATAAATACAAACATATGAGTTTTATATGCTGTTCCTCTGCATAACTGCAGGTAAATAGAGATTGTGTAGGGGACCACTTGTTGATCTCTCAATCACAAACTTTATCATACAATTTTTTTTTATTACATTACTTGTGATTTTTTTTTTTTTTTTGCTTTATTTTTTAAAAATATACAAATAATAATAATAATAATTTTTTGGCTACTTGTTTTTGATAAAATTTTCTAAAAGTTACTAATTTTTTTTGCTATGAATATTTTTGGTAAAATTAAAATTGTTTTCCTATATTTGATTGGGACCTTAAAATTAATGTTTTAGTGGTTGTGGTACTGGTGGTGAGATACCCGTTGCGCCGGTCGGTGTGGTTGTAATGGTGGTTGGGGATGGTAATATAGTGGTGGTAGTGTTGATGGGGGGCTGGTATGGTGGTGTTAGTAAGACTATAGTCTAAAACATATTTTTTTATTTTTCAAAATTAAAAAACATTTTCTACTTAAATAAACTTATTTTTTTTGTTGATCATCTAAAACATTTTCTATTGTGGTAAATGTAAGAAAATGCAGAAAAAAACATTTTCTGCCAAAATAAAGGAATCGCTGGAAGCATCACAATCTTGTTTTTGAATTTTTAAAAATTGCTCACAGAATAATGAACATGATATAAAACTAATGGATATTTATAAATTTTAATATTTACTAGTGTTCAAGGATGGATTTTTTTTTTTTATCTCATAAATAAGAGTTTTTCAATGTCTCCATTTTATTTACTAATCAACACCTTACACATTATCTCTTAAATGAATAATTTTTAATTTAAAATACAATTTAAACTTATTCCAACAATATTGAATAATTTCTTCGAGAATTGCCTTACCGTATAAAAACATTAGTTTAATATAGCTTTATATATCATTGAAGGAATTGTAAAATAACAGTGCAATCCACGTTTGAGTGTAAAGCTCAATGGAACTCATATAAATACTCGTATGATTGAGAAGTAGCTAGAAAAGGCAAATGATTCAATTGCTTGTCTAATGATGGCCTATAAGATTTTGGGAGGTGTTCCTTAACCAATTAAAACCTTGTTGGTCAACTTTGTTAACTACTTTATTTGAGAACAATATTAGATTAAAACATTCATAACTTTTTTTTATTCTAACGAGGGACTTTTTAAGAAAGAGTTATATTAGATTTATTGTTATAAAGTAACTATCAGAAACTCACAAATCATTTACAAATCACGTATATAAATAACATCATAATGAAATAAGACTAAACGGATTAGATTGATGATTCATAACAATATAAGCTTTTTTATTCCCATAGCTCCGTTTGTTTGGAGAGTTAGAGGGAGATTGGGATTGGTAGTGAGGTGGGACCCATTAATATTGTGTTTGTTTTGAGAGATGGGAAGGGGATTGATAGTGAGCTCCGGATTAAGATGGGCCTTCCCAAGGAGATTTGGATGGGCCTCCAGGACTTGGTATTAGAAAAATAGTCCGGCGGACTAAAAATTTTTTATTTTATTTTATTTTTTACATGTCGAACATTTTTTTTTTTTAGCATCAATATTTAATTTTTTATTTTTTTTGTTAAGTAAAAATCATTATTTTATTTGTTTTATTTTTTTCTGGAAATTTTTTATTTTATTTTTATTTTTTAAAATTTTTTATATGTTGGGCATTTTTTTTAAAATATTAATGTTTAATGTTTTTTTATTTTTTTATTTGTTTTATTATTTTATATTTATTTTATATAAAAATAATTTAACAATCCCTACACTAATAATTATCATAAAAACAAACACAATTTTACTTAATCCCCTCACTATCAATCCCCTCCATTCTACCTCTGAAAACAAATGAGGCCATAGACTAATCACGCAGATTTAGGGACAGAGGTTTGCCACGGCCCCCAAAATTCTTCAAAATTATATTATTACTCATCAATTCTAAGAATTTTCAATAATGTATATGAAATGGCCCTCTTATGTTTTTAAAAAAATTCTTTTATAGACCTCTATTTTAATGATATTTTTACAATATATATAGGATGAACCCTCTAATTTGGTAAGAAATTCTTCTATTACCCCTCTATTACAAAAGTAGTCTAGCACATATGAAATGATCTTTAATTATTTTACATATTATGTAATACCATCAATTGTGTTGATTTGATTTTAAATGACACGAGTTCAAATTACGAAGCCAATCTCTCCACACAAGGATAAAGTTGTACATATTTGACACTTTTCAAATCCTATAAGGTTGACAATTTTGTGTGAGAATTGTCTTTTTTTATATTTATTTTGCCCCCAGTAAATATGTTTTATGGCTCCATCTGTGCGTAGATTAGACCCGTATAACCCATTACACTAAGGACATGTTTGTTTAGATGGACTGGATAACAGGGGATTGTAATCTACCGAACTGTTAGTCCTGGGATACATTATTCCCAGACTATTTGCTTAGACTAGATTTGTATCCTATGTTTGTTTGGTCATGGGCTTAGATGTCTGGATTGGACTATTCTATTGAATCCTATGTTTGTTTGGGATATTACAGAGAATGATAAATACTCAAAAGACTATTTTTGAATTATTTACTAAATAATAGAACTATTAAATCTGAATTATAAAATTTTTTTTTTTTACTAGAACTTTTAAAAATTAAATAAATAGCATATTAATAAAAATTACATAAATTTATTTTAATTTGTAGTTGAGATTTTTAAATTTTATTTTACTTTACTAAGTATAATTAATACCATATTATTAAAATAAATAATTTAATAAAGTATAAATAATTTGATAAATAAATTTTATTAAGTACAAATAAATTTATTATGTATAAATAATTTATTAAGTATAATAGTATAAATAATTTAATAAATTTATTAAGTATAAATAATTTAATAAATAAATTTTATTTTAAAAAAGATATTAAATAGTAAAGAGTCAAAAATATAATTTCACTACTTTATCCCATGGGATAAGTTTTCCTATAGATTGTGTCACACCCCCTTGGATAGAATAATCTCATAGATTTAGGATTCATAGTCCGGATGGACTATTAGTCCGGTGTAAAAAATTTCAATCAAACAACGGACTATTAATCCAAATGGATTATTAATCATATATCACATGCTTAAATCCTTCCAAACAAACACCACCTAAAACTATTAAGTTGTATTTTATTCGTTGGATTGACACCACGTATACCAATTAAGACAAAGTGCAACACCAAAATGAGACAAACCTAAGGCCATTTGGTATTTGTATTGGGCTAAAAAATCACAAAATGACAACAACAAAAAAAAGTCAAAAAATCACAAAATCACAATAAAAAATACACAATTCCAAAGCCAAACAAGAATACCAAATGACTAAAAAAATCTCAAGCTAAAAAAGTCAAAAAAATCAAAAAACCAACTAAAAAAGTCATTGCCAAACGAGCACTAAAGCGGTTCAAGTTTATGATTCCTCCCAAGATAAATCTTTTTATTGGGTTAAACCCCAATAATAGCAAACGACAAATCTTTGTTTGTTTTGAAGGATTAGGGGGTGGGATTGGACTATTAGTCCCACCAGACTAATAGTCTATTATTTGTTTTATTTTTTTTGCTCCGGACTAATAGTCCCCCCCAACTATTAGTCCCACAAATATGGGACTATCCTATCCAATGGGGGAGGGTGGGATAGAAACCATGAGATTGATATCCCATGGGATTATTTTGTTAAATGTCCATTTTACCCTCCATGCTATTACTTAGCAAACAATTAGAAAAGGATAAAATAGTCTTTTGAACATTTATAAATTATTTTTTTAGTGTTGTTAATTTAAAATTATATATTAAATAAAAAAATTTAATTATAAATTAAATTTAATTAAAAATAATAAATTATAAATTATGGCCTTATAAATTAAATTTTTTTAGTGTTGTTAAAAAATTAAATTTACATATTAAATTAAATTATTTTTTTAGTGTTGTTAATTTAAAATTATATATTAAATAAAAAATATAAATTATAAATTAAATTTATTTAAAAATAATAAATTATAAATTATGGCCTTATAAATTAAATTTTTTTAGTGTTGTTGAAAATTTAATTTATATATTAAATAAAATTATTTTTATTGTCGTTAATTTAAAATTATATATTAAATAAAAAATATAAATTATAAATTATATATTTAATTTAATTTAATTGAAAATAATAAATTAAAATAATTAAAATATTGCGCAAAAAAAATAAAACAAATTTTTATTTAATCTAGTTAAAAATAATTAAAATATTAAAGCTATGTTTAATATTGCTATTAGTTAGTAAATAATTGAAAATGATAAAATAGTCATTTGAGGATTTATCCTTCTCCATAATATCCCAAACAAACATTAGATAACTAAAAATAGTCCAATCCAGACATCTAATCCCATGACTAAACAAACATAGGATAAAAATTTAGTCCAACCAAATAGTCCCGGGACAATGTATTCCAGGACTAATAGTTTGATGGATTACAATCCCCCCTTATCCAGTCCATCCAAACAAACGCACCCTTAATTCTTATGTGGTATTTTATTCATTGGATTGAGCTAAAAATAGAATGAAAATTCTAGTTCTAATACATTTTTCATTATTTTAATATGACTTTTCGCAAAGTGTTTTAGCTATTAAATAGATTAGTCACAATAATTATATATTTAGCAATTAAAAATTTAGTAAGCAAATAGAACTTTTTTCTGACTAAAATTTTTTTTTAATCGCTAATTACTTTTCGCGACCCTCAATTGGTGACCAAAAAAATTAGTCACGGATAACTTTTGCCTATTAAAAATAGACTTTTGCCGCCTAAATTTTTAGTCGGCAAAAGTGCAAATTCCTATAGTGTAAACATAAAAATAAATATTATAATAAAATAATCATTTTATTCTAATAAATCAAACATTACTTTAATTTTAGTGTCCATCGCTTCATTTTCCCTCTACTTTCTCACCTCAAAAGCGCGGTCAACATGGTCTTCCCATGACAAACTCACAACCATCAACAATGGTGTAATGCACTTGTAAATTAGTCCCCCAAGAGAGAGAGAGACAATTGAGAAAAATGGCCTAATTGTGCAAGTCATGGTTGATTTGAGATTCAAGATGTTCATTTTAAGTCCCTTGTGGGGTGCATAACCCGACAATTGAGAAAAATGGCCTAATTGTGCAAGTCCTGGTTTCAAGATGTTCATTTTATGTCCCTTGTGGGGTGGATAACCCACCACCACATTCCTTGAAAATGATGTTTGATGGATAACTTGCTATGCACCACTCATTTGTTTGGCACCTTACACTCAACTACTTCTCTTTTAACCAAAATACCTTCTTATTAGAAGTCATTTGATTGAAGCATGTTCAAGTTCAAATCATCAACTAGCTGAGTAGTAAATTGTTCAAATTTAGTTTGATAATTTAATAAATTTTAAAATGTATTTAAATTTAATTTGTTAATTTTTTAAACTGATCTTAAAAGAGTTTTTATATCATCTAATGTAACCCAACTTAAGGGAAAGGGATGAGTTAAGGATATATGTCTATGCTTATACCAAATAAAGCCTCAATTTTAGCTGACAAAAGCACACATTTTCCATTGGGTTACATTTGCTGACAAAGCTCCAATCTTGATGCTCTCATTATCTAACAATTTATTATTGTTCAGTCTCTACAATGTGCAGCATTAAGTGACCCTATATCATGGCTATGCTTATATCAAATACCAAAATGCTTATATTATAATACAATTTATTTATTTATTTTTTAAAAAAAAATTGTTGGTCTCGATTGGTGAATATAGTAAATTAAACCAGAGTTGTAGTATAGTTCAAGCATAACTTAGTTTCATAATATTTTTGTGTTACTTTTACTCTTGAATTTGTTATGTAGATTCAATTATCCAAGTTAATTGTACAAAATGCAACAAAAATGATCATCAATCAGATGTACATAACATGATCTAAAATAAACCAGATTTTTAGTTTTAATACATCGGCAATGGCAATAGCAATAACAACAACTTGATTTTGGCAAAGAACAAACACTCATGATGAGGCAAACATATTTAATTTATAATAAACATAACCCACATATTATACCATTTAACTTTTCAATTACTGTTTTTTCCCTTCAAAATTTTGATGTCTTATTGATTGCTAAGCAACAACTTAACAAGGAGACTTTAGTCGATAAAACCCATCATGCATTTCATGCATTTTTATTTATTTATTTTCGTACGTTCAACAATAATATAAAAGAATACTCAAAGTGATTCACAACCCGTAAAGTTGTGTGAGTAATTATTCAGTAATGCGTGAGCATTAACTCATCATATTGATATAATAATCTTGAACCAATAAGAGTGATAGTTATTATTGTACAAATTGTATATTTAAATGAAAAAATAAATAGATTAATATTTGATAATTTAAATTACATATTAAGAAATCATGAATTAAACAACATGATGAACAGAAATATATATCAAATTAAAATATTGAAATAGGACAAGAAAGCAAACCGAAACCTGTGTGATACCACAGTCTTCTCAAAACAGATTCACCACCTCACCGTAGGTGTTAGAGGTGTGCCGGCGTCTGTCTCCCAAGATACGATGGTTAAGAACCCACTAACGCAGAAGCACCTTCTGTTTAGTTTCAGCGAACTGATAGCGTCTGTCTCCCAAGACACGACGGTTAAGAACCCGCTAACGCAAAAGCACCTTTTGTTTAGCTTTGGTGAACTGACAACAGCAGCACTTTCTCATACAAGAAGAATAATGTTATAGGAGCAGACTGACTATAATATGAGAGCAAAAAATTTGTGTGTTAACACAGAAAAAAGTTGGTCTCCTTCTATATATAAAGGAGGAGAGAGAATGAGCCTTTCTGCAACAAATACATAATTCAATTCTGCAAAATTGAAACACCAATACAAGGAAAACCTAACCCATTCTAGCAAGCCTCAAGCCTTAAGCCCAAGCCCCAAGATCCATGACCCACGACCCACGAACCACGAACTCGGACCCGAGCCTCCAGCCCAAACCCCAAGATCCACAGACTTGGCTCAGTCCGGTCCGAGCAAGCGGGCGGCACGCACGTATGTGGCAATTTTTACTTAACTAATTTGGACCATAGTTTTAGCTCAAGCCCAATTTGGAAAATTTGAACTCAGACCCGAGCCTCAGCCCCGAGCCTCAGCCCCAAGCCCCAGCCCTAAGATCCACAAACTTGGCTCGGTCTGGTCCAGGCAAGCGGGCGGCGCGCACGTATGTGGCAATTTTCGCATAACCAATTTGGACCATAGTTTTAGCTCAAACTCATCCTTAAAGCATCCATAACTCCCTTCCTCTCCAAAGGACTCATGCCCTTATTCAAAACTTGGAATTTAAATACGCATCAATATTTTCATCTACAATTAATGTGGGATAAGTGGTTATACACCATTCCTAATACCTCATTTATGATGCCAATTTTATGAGACAATTTTTTATTCAATTTTTAATGATTTTTTGTCATTCTTTTTGTGGTGTAAATATCTTTTAACAAAGAATCTAAACTCATTTGATCTCACATCTACCAATGGTTGAGACCTATTTTAATTTCACATTAAAGTCACTATAAAACTATTTTTTCCAACAGTTATAAGATGAGATATAAGTAAACTCAGCCCAATCTATTTCTTTTTGTGAGACCTCATCAATTAAGAGCACCACATACACATGTTATGGTGATATTGTGAGACTACTCTATAATTTTTCAAGCCACAACAAGCCCTATCCATCCACTAGACCAAATGCCTCACTCATGTCTCAGATTATATGCTACGAGTGCATTATTTTGTGTAACAAGATATCACAATATTAAATACCCTTTTCTCATTAGAAACTTAAAAGAGTAAATATCAATATGGGTAATGTTAGGGATACTATATTTTCTATTAAATAAATGACTAAATGTCTGACATGAGTATGGATTCCGCAATCCCGCACCTACATGAGATATTTAGTCATTTATTTGATAAGAAATTTAAGATCTATAACATTTTCCTATCAATATATATCAATCTATTACACAAAATATTAATTATTCCTATTACGAGAGCGCTTGCATAAATAAGCACTCATAAACACATAAATACACAACAATTAAGTCAACTTAGTGGCCACTAATGACATGAATTTCCAGGAGCATCTCTCACCCACTTAAAACCAGAATGGGTGGGGCGGTATCATCATGTGTTTTTTTTGTTTTGTTTTTTTTTTTTAATTATATTTATATATTTACATTGCTCTGGACTAAAATAAAAGTTCTTTTAGGCAAATTCATCATAAACAATGCTAGCGTCTAGTTGTTTCTCATGTAAACATTGGCCTAAAAAGTGTGTTCAAAGCTTTTCAACATCAAGATATGATAGGCTTAAACAAACTAATCATCATAAGCCAACATAATCCCAAACACATTTTTAAGACTATATATTTAAATTATGAATTTAAGTGAAAATTTTGAAAAAGGAAGCAAAAAAAGAGATAAAAATATAAACTACTTTTTCTTTTCCTTTTCCTTTTCATTCACAAATTTGTACTCAAATTCAAGATCCAACAACATTCAAATATAGCCTAAATCACTACAAGAAAACTGGGTATATGAGACGGAACTATTTGCGACGGCGCGCTTGCCGTCGCAAAAAGTCACTTTTTGCGACGGTAAAAAATGCCGTCTCAAAAAATCAGAGTATTTGCGACGGTAAAAAATACCGTCTCAAAAAACAGAGTATTTGCGACGGTAGAAAATACCGTCTCAAAAAAGGAGAGTATTTGCGACGGCAGAAGATACCGTCGCAAATACTCTCCTTTTTTGAGACGGTATTTTTTACCGTCGCAAATACTCTGTTTTTTGAGACGGTATTTTTTACCGTCGCAAATACTCTGATTTTTTGAGACGGCATTTTTTACCGTCGCAAATACTCTGATTTTTTGAGACGGCATTTTCTACCGTCGCAAAAAGTGACTTTTGTGTTTTTTTTTTTAAGTGAATATTTTTTAATTTTTAAATATTTTTTTTAGATGCACTTTACTTAAATGTATCTAAAAAAAAATTTATGAAAAAATATTTTTAAAAATTAATAAATTACAAATATAAAAAAAAAATGTATTGAATTATTGTATTTCTTTTGTATTTTTGGTATTTAGTGAATTTTTAAAAGATTTTTTTACTTTTTAGGTGTATTTATGTTAGGTGTGTCTAAAAATTAAAAAAATTACTTAAAATATTAAAAAAATTCAGTAAAAATAATATAACACCGAATAAAAATGAAACAAATAAATTTTCAATCTTAATAACTAAAAAAAAAAAAATTTAAAAAAATTCATTAACTACAAAAAAAAAAATATTTTTTAACTCACTCTTTCCCTCATCTCTTCTTTTAACGACCACTTTGTCTCTCTCTCGCTCATCACTTTGTCTCTGTTTGTCTGTCTCTCTTTCTCTCTCTCTCTCTGTCTCCATCTCTCTTCTCTATCTGTCTCTCACTCATCTCTCTTTCACCACCTATCTTCTCTACCACATTCACCACTACTACAAATGCCATTCCACTACTACCACTGTTGTCACTCCACCTCTACAACTATCATTTTAAATATTAAATTTTAAATATTTTTTTTAGATGTATCTTACTTAGATGTATCTAAAAAATAAAAAAATTATGAAAAAATATTTTTAAAAATTAATAAATACATAAAAATACAAAAAAATGTATTGAATTATTGTATTTTTGGTATTTAGTGAATTTTTAAAAGATTTTTTTTACAATTTTTTTTAATTTTTAGGTGTATTTATGTTAGGTGTGTCTAAAAATTTTAAAAAATACTTAAAATATTAAAAAAAATTCAGTAAAAATAATATAACACGGAAAACAAGAAAGTATAATTTTCTCAAAAGAGATTTTGGAAAACTCTAACCTAGCATAGTGATTGTGGTTTTGAGATAGCTTCATATATATACAGTCACAAAATGATTTGAATAAATTCAACGGTATTTTTCTGTCGCAAAAAAAATTAAAAAAAACAATGTCGTCTTACTCTTTTGATATAACATTTCTCTTTTCATTCATTTTTTCATCTTCCGTCTCTCTGTCTCTATCTCTCTCTTTTCTCTTTATCTCTTTCACTTATCACTCTTCTTTCTATGTCTGCCTGTTTCTCTCTCTCATTCTCTCTGTGTCTCTCGCCTATCTCTCTTCTCTCTATCTCTCTCATTTCTTTTTTCTCTCTCTTTCTTATCTTTCTATCTCTCTCTATCTCTTTCGCTCATTTTCTTCTCTTTCTGTCTCTCTCCTTTTCTGTGTCTCTCTTTCGTTCATCTCTTTTCGCTCTATTTCTCTTTCTTTTTGTCTATCTCTCGCTTATCTCTTGTTTCTCTCTCTTTTTCTATCTCTCCATCTCTCCCTCTCTATCTCTTTTTCTGTCTATCTCTCTCTCCTTGTCTCTCTCTCACTCATCACTCTTATCTCTCTCTCTCTGTCTACTTGTCTATTTGTTTATTTCTCCCTCACTATGTTCGCCTTGCTCACTCTCTTACTCCATCTTCTTTATTTATCGAGCTCCTTCTCGATTTATCGATCCACTATAAGAAAATACACTTTTAGCGACCACTTTGTCTCTCTCTCACTCATCACTCTTATCTCTCTCTCACTCTCTCCCTCATCTCTTCTCTATTTACTGAGAAAATGCACTTTTAGCGACCACTTTGTCTCTCTCTCTCTCTCTCTCTCTCTCTCTCTCTCTCTGTCTCTCTCTCTCTCTCTCTCTCTATCTGTCTCTCACTTATCTCTCTCTCTCTCACCACTCATCTCTTTTACCAACTTCACCTCTACGACTACCATTACTACTACCATTGCCACCACTCCACTACCACCACTACCACTACTGCCATTAATACTACCATTACCTCTCCTTCACCACTGCCGCTTCATCTACTCTACTACTACCACAACTTCACCACTAATCTCCTTCGTCACCACCACCACCACCACCATCATCTCTTATCCACCACCTTCACCACTACTGTCGATTCATCTTCTCTACCACAAAATATTACCTCTCTTCTCTCTCTCACTCATCACTCTTCTCTGTCTGTCAGTCTTTGTCTTTGTCTTTGTCTCTTTCTCTTTCTCTTTCTCTCTTTGTCTCTCGCTCATCTCTCTCTTCTCTATCTCTCTCATTTCTTTTTTCTCTCTCTTTCTTATCTTTCTATCTCTCTCTATCTCTTTCGCTCATTTTCTTCTCTTTCTGTCTCTCTCCTTTTCTGTGTCTCTCTTTCGTTCATCTCTTTTCGCTCTATTTCTCTTTCTTTTTGTCTATCTCTCGCTTATCTCTTGTTTCTCTCTCTTTTTCTATCTCTCCATCTCTCCCTCTCTATCTCTTTTTCTGTCTATCTCTCTCTCCTTGTCTCTCTCTCACTCATCACTCTTATCTCTCTCTCTCTGTCTACTTGTCTATTTGTTTATTTCTCCCTCACTATGTTCGCCTTGCTCACTCTCTTACTCCCATCTTCTTTATTTATCGAGCTCCTTCTCGATTTATCGATCCACTATAAGAAAATACACTTTTAGCGACCACTTTGTCTCTCTCACTCATCACTCTTATCTCTCTCTCACTCTCTCCCTCATCTCTTCTCTATTTACTGAGAAAATGCACTTTTAGCGACCACTTTGTCTCTCTCTCTCTCTCGCTCATCACTCTGTCTCTGTCTCTCTCTCTTTCTCTCCTCTATCTGTCTCTCACTTATCTCTCTCTCTCTCACCACTCATCTCTTTTACCAACTTCACCTCTACGACTACCATTACTACTACCATTGCCACCACTCCACTACCACCACTACCACTACTGCCATTAATACTACCATTACCTCTCCTTCACCACTGCCGCTTCATCTACTCTACTACTACCACAACTTCACCACTAATCTCCTTCGTCACCACCACCACCACCACCATCATCTCTTATCCACCACCTTCACCACTACTGTCGATTCATCTTCTCTACCACAAAATATTACCTCTCTTCTCTCTCTCACTCATCACTCTTCTCTGTCTGTCAGTCTTTGTCTTTGTCTTTGTCTCTTTCTCTTTCTCTTTCTCTCTTTGTCTCTCGCTCATCTCTCTTCTCTCTATCTCTCTCATCTCTCTATCTCTCTTCTCTCTTGCTCATTTATCTTCTCTCTATCTCTCTCTCCGTCTCTCTCTCTCTCTCTTTCTTTCTCTCTCTGTGTATGTTTGTCTCTCTCTCGCTCATCACTTTGTCTCTGTCTGTCTGTCTCTCTCTCCATCTCTCTTCTCTATCTGTCTCTCACTCATCTCTCTCTCACAACCCATCTTCTCTACCACATTCACCACTACTGCAAATGCCATTCCATTATTACCACTACTACCCCTGCAAATGCCACATTGACCACAAAAAATTAACTTTATTTTAATGGAAAATATTATCCCTACTTCTACCAAATAAAAAAGTAATAATAATTTTTTATTCATTAAGATAAATATGAAACAAATAAATTTTCAACCTTACTAAATGAAAAAATAAAAATAAAAATTCATTAACTATAAAAAAATTATTTTAATAAAAAATAATTTTTTTTAACAATGACATCCTCTGTTGCAAAAAAAAAAGCCATTTTATTATTTAAATATTTATTTTCAGCATAATTGGCTGCAAACAAAGTTTTTCTTCAGCTCCGCGACACTTATGAATCAACATTGTCACAGGTTTTTTTTATTCTTTTTCCATTTTATGCTTATGCTAGATGCTGTTGATGTTCTGTCACAAAGAATAGATTGGTCTCGACTGGGAACATATAACTCTACTCCACCTGTAATGAAGAATTAAGCTTCTTTTTTTCAAAACCAATGAGGCAGTGATTGTGTAGTGAGCAGATCATGAAGCATTGCCTAATTTTTTCAATACACTACCACGTTAACAGGTCTACTTACTTTTTAGTTTCTTAATTTTATTTTATTTTTTTGCCTCTGCTTTTAAAATAAAATTAGATGATTCTTAACATTTACACAAAAGCTGAAGAAAATTTGGGCAAATGACTCGTCTCAGACTGTTTTTTGGTGTACTGTATGCCATGACTATAGCATTGGTAAGTTGCAGAGTGATATTGCCAAATGTTTGAAATTAGATTTGTCAAATGAGGATGATGAGAAATAAGGAGCGAAATTGTCAAGAGCATTGATAAGAATGAAAAAAAAAAATGTGTTCTCTTTTTGGATAATGTGTCTCGTTAATTTGTGTAGTATTTTCATGAACAAGAATTTAATAAATGGTAATCAATAAATGCCAGCAAATTCAAGAGAGTATAAAGTTTTTCTGGGTATCGTTAAAAAATATGTAAATATGTTTTGTAATTGCAATTGTAATTTGTTTCTTGGATTTGCAGGCTTGTACTTTGGTTTGGGAAGTGAGAGTGATTGGATGGGATGTGTGCTATGGAGCTGAATTTGTGCCTGGTTCTGAAGGCGGATACACGGTGATTATATAGAAGTCGAGGAAGATTGTACCAGCCGATGAAATTGTGGTCTCTGGAAGCTTCAAGATTGGGGAAAGTGGGAAAGTTGTGCTCACATTTAACAACTAAACCTCAAAGAAGAAGAAGCTACTCTACAGGTCCAAGACCAAGCCTTCTTCTGATTAAAGAGCTCAAGAATTAGCTTTGGCTTTGCTGTATTTCAAATTACTATTCACTCAGAACAAAAGGGAAAGGAGAGAAGCCATTGAAATGCAGGAATAAGGGGTTCTTTTGATATTTTGAAAATGTTTCATTTCTTTCTTTCTTTCTTTTATTGGTTGAAATTAATTTTAATTTGAAAAAATTTTAGAAGTGTTGGGGGATTTTATTTATATAAATATTTGTTTGGGGATTTTTCTTTCTTTTTTGGTTTTTAGTTTGGTTTGTATTTGAAATATCAAAGTTGAGAACAATTTGGATGTGGATGGAAGATATTATTATATAATTATTGGTTTTTTTTTAATAGTTATTTTTCATTTAATACAGGTCATTTTCATTTTTTTAATAATTTTATTACAGGTTTTTTTTTTTGTTTTTTTTAAAATTTTTTTTGAGACGGCAGAATATCCCGTCTCAAAAAGAAAATTGAAACAGGCTTTTTGCGACGGTACCTATACTGTCGCAAAAGGTAGGGAATATAATTGAAAAATAAGGCCTTTAGCGACGGTATCATGTCGTCGACAATAGTCATTAGCTACGATCAGGTTGCTGTCTCAAATACACTTTTAGCGACGGTATTTTTGCCGTCGCAAAAACCCTTTTAGCGATGACAATATTGTGCCGTCGCAAAAAATTCAGATTTTCATCTATTATTGGCGACAGAAATTTGCCGTCGCAAAAAAGAAATTTTCTCGTCGCAAAAGCAAAGGCGACGGCACTTGCCGTCGCTAAAGCTCTTTTGCAACCCCCTTTGTCGCGACCCCCCTTACCGTCGCAAAAAGCCAAATTACCGTCGCAAAAAGTATTAGCGACGGCATTTGGGGTATTTGCGACGGCCGCCTACCGTCGCAAAAAACTCTTTTTTTTGTAGTGAATGTTTTTAGTCATAAGAAAACACATTGGTTAAGGAAACACAATGTTTTTTAGAATTATGTTTAAAATTGCCTTGATATGTAACCAAACCAAATTTGCATACATTTTAATACTCATTAAGTTTTTAAGCAAAACATAAAGCTTACTACTCAACTTGATAAGCATACATACACTATGTAAAACTAAACTATTCAAGCACAACATCTATTACGCTCGTTAAAAAACAAGCTAACTTATACAGCCTATTCCTAAGCTCAAATCCGCTCACTTGCAACCATAGCATTGACAAAGGTTCAATCTGAATCTAATTCATCAAATCCTTAATCCAAAGACAACCATAATCCATTAGAGAGCACCAATTGCTGGCTTGCGGGAATGGTCAAATAAAAGTTCATTTAGGCAATACATCATACACACAGCTGATAAATAGTGCGAATTTGTGTTTAGTTTTTATGTTTGATTTTTTTCCATCTTTAGAGAATTTTTTTTTTAAATTTACACTTTCATATTCTACTCGACTAAAAAACCCAGAAAAATAAAAAGAACAATTAAATTTTAGAAAAACCTGGAAAGGACAAACAAAAAAACAAACCAAAAAATAGTTTTTTTTTTTTGGTTTTTGTTCATTGATATTAAAAATAAAAAATAAGATTTGTTTAAAAAAAATTCCTTTTTAAAATTGTATATACAAAACGGACCTGAAAAGTTTGAAAAAAAAAAAATTTAACGCAATTTTAAAAAAATCACTAAATATAAAAAATAAATAAATAATTTTTTAATTAGATGCCAAAACTGTCTGTCTTTCCATAGTATTCCACACGTGTCTATTAGTTGTTTCTCAAGCTAGTAGTATTCCATACGTGCCTATTAGGTTATTGGCACAAAAAGTGTGTCAAAAGTAATTAGAAGCCAACATAGCCCCAAACATTCAACCAATAAGAGACTCCCGATTGCACGATTGTAGAAAATATTAATACAATTCTTTTAATTGCATAGAAATTAATCAGAAAATCTAATACAACCCACATTCCACTTTTTTATTAATTGGAAAATCCAATACAACCCTCATTCTATTTTTTTTTTAAATTCTGAATCCATGTGAGATGTAATATTCACCTCATGTGCAATAATTGTATTTAATTTTGCGATTAATTTCTTTACAACCCTTAACTCAAAAAACCGGTTTGCACACCTACTTTTTAACGAAAATTACCGGCAATCGTTTTGGACACCTACTTTTGTAACCATGAGAGAGTTAATAAATTTAACGGGCAAAAATGTCTGAAAAATATCTAATTAGTCTTTTTCCAAAATAAAAATAAGCGACCTTTTTTCTAGATTGGTAATAAGCGACCTTAGATATTAAAATATTAATTAAATTATAAATACTCGCTAAAATTTATTTAAAATATATATTGTATCTTATAATTTAAAAAATTACAAATATTCTTTTACCAAAAAAAATTATTTAACAAAATTACCAAAAAATTAAAAGTTTTAACTAATGTTTTATATAACAATAAAATTATTTAAATTATTAATAAAAATATATTTATAACATAATTAAAAATTGTTAATTGATTAGATAGTTTGTTAATAACAAGTCATTAGAAACATGAAAGAATGAAATGTAATTTTCAAAAATACAATAATTCATATTTTAAACAAATCTTAAATAATGTATTTGTAATTTACCTTGAAAACTTTTAGCTTAAAAATCAATTAATTGAATCCCTTGAATGAATGCTCACAAATATTATTAGATGGTAGCTCATCATTGGATTGTGTGTACAATTGAGGTGAATATTGGATGTATTCTACCAATCAAATTCTAACATGCATATTCTGCACCTACCCTGCATAATCTTCCTCTATAGAGTGAAAAACATTCTTCGTGAAACATGTGAAGCATATAATTCAGTATTCTACCATGTGGCTACAAATATACAATTCATGCAAAAAATATGACAAAACTCCCAAACAAAAGTTCATAAAATCAAATTGGTCTCACCAGTTCAAACGATTGAAACATTCAGCGGTCCAAGTTCTGGTTTAGACAACCCATTGGAATCAAACACTAGGGACCCGATGTCCATTTATATTGTGTTTGGTTGGGAGATTTAAGAAGGGATTTGGAAAGGGAAATGGAAAAGGTAGGTAAAATATGAATAAATCATGCTTATATTTCACATAATTTCACACACATTTTCCCTTTCCCTTTCCATTTCTAAATTCCTTCTCAAATCCCCCAACCAAACACAGCATTAAAGATTCTATTGAACATATAGTTAAAACCAACCATCCGTGAGAACAGTCACCACAAATGTTTTTAAAAAGGGAAATGCTAGAGAGCTCTAAATCTAGAGCTCTAATTTGAGCTCTAATGATGTGTCAAAGCAAAAAAAAAAAAAAAAAAACAAAGTAAGGCACAAACATCACATCAGGGTGGGTCCCACCTTCCCATTAGAGCTATTAGAGCTCCTATATTAGAGCTCTAAAGTATTTTTGTTTTAAAAAAAACCAAATAGGACCAACCTTGCAAACTTGAATAAATTTTTTTTTGTCTTAAACAAGCTTGGTTTGAGAGAACATCTTCGAACCTTTCACAAACTCCCAATTGAAAAAGATCAATAATAAATCAATAAAAGCTAGCTAGCAGAAGAGCATTGAGTCACTGATCAGAAAGAGCTACTACATAAAAAATTGACATCATCAAAGCTATCAAACCCATGTTAGATCAACATCACAAATCCTCAATCTACTAAAAATGCATGTCATTAACCCATAAGAACGTTGTAAAAGAAATTTCTAAAAGCAACATCAGTCACATTTAGCAGTCACATTTAGCACAGTCAACAAAAAGAGTAATCAATGCCTCAACAAACAAAAACACATCTAAACTAGAGCATAACCCATGTAGAGTTCTAAAGCAAGCTTTGGAGGATCAAGCCTATTGAGTCAAACAACTAATACACTGACATGGTGACAAATGAACAAAAAACATATCAACTATGTACAGAAGATTCAAAGAAAAGGCAAAATATAAACAAGCCAATAAGAAAACATCATCCTAGTGATCAAACCAATAGGGAAAAAATTGGTGTTTATTGGCAGGAAAACCATAGGAAAACATCAAACCAACAAGCAAAAAATTCATCCTGGTGAGCAAACCAATAGGGAAACAAATGTAATCTTGAACTTCGCGCAAATGTTTATATATGCATTCGGTGTTTCCAGGTATATAGCTAGACAATTAAAATTTAGTCAACTAGATATTTTGTTTAAATGCTAAAGCCAAAAATATTACATAACATTCCAAAAAAAGAGTGACAACTAAGAATAACAAAAACAATGTGAAAACAAAAAAACATGACAATGGGATATAACGAGAACGATCAAATAAAGCTAATACAACAAATTACAACTACAATGAAACGACTAGACTCAGTAAACCGTAATTGATCTGGAAAACAAAACACTTGTCTAAAGCAAGCATGGCTCAAACCTTGCTTACTTCCAATACAAAAAGATTTGCCGTCATGACTATCAATCCAATATTAGACAATCTCCACACAATCCTCCAACTACTAAAAATGTCAAATTCATAAGAACATCTTTAAAGAAATATCAAGAAGCAACATGGCAATCAATCACATTTAGCACAAGAATTTCTTGAAATTATTTACAGACAACGAGTGCAACTACACAGATATTTGTGTTGCCTAGATTTAGACTAAACCACTCAATCCAAAATTCTAGCAGAGTACTAAATATAAAAGAAAATTAACATTAAATAAACATAAAATCGAGTAGGTCTCACTATGATGCTTATAGCTTTTCCCTTGTCTGCCTTTATTGATGCAAGATGTTAAGGATTTATCATTGGTTCTAATTCAATAAAGCTTATTTTTTGCTGATCAAAAAATAAAATAAAATAAAATAAAATCACACAAAATAAATTAAAAAACAAAAACAAAAATAGAGCTTAGCAAACCAACTAGGTTCAACGCAAAAACCAAAAAAGAATTAGTGTCTAAATGTAACAAAAACAAGTAGTCAACGCCTAATGAAGGGTTGGAGGGTCAAGCTTATGAACTCAAACAACTGGTTGAAATATAATTTACTAAACCACTAACACTGTGTTAACTGCCAAAAAAACATATCTATAAAATTTCAATAAAAAAGAAACAAAATAATAGGGCCGATAAACTCAGTGAAAAACATTAATGCATCTCATCCTTTAAAATAACTCTCAAAAAGAAAACCACAAACTTAGTGAACATTGTTGGCACATAAATTTCAACCAAATTTATGTTTAAATTTCAAATACAGTCAATAACACACAGAACCTATGATAAGATTGTTGTAAGCAATCACTTCCCAAAAGGATCAACTTGCTCCATTGAAGTGTATAAATAAAACGACGTCGTATTTCAACGACGTTATTCAATATGCTCAAATGACACGTGGAGCCTGCGAAAGATGACACATGTAGAGCCTACAGTAAGGACACCACACAGGATAAAACCCCAAAGATTAATCCGGTTAATTAGATATACGATTAATCATATAGCACTATCATTCAAAATTCAAATAGCGCTATCGTTCAATTTGAAATTCAAATTGAGGATGAGGCATTCTTATCACCTGGATGACCCTCTATAAATACGAGGACCATCACACAAGATCAGGGATCATAAAATCAGAAGTGAGAAGATCAGAGAGAGAGAGAGAAAGAAATCAAGAACTAAAGAAGTTGTTACAAGAAAGAAGCAGAGAAGTCCAGAGAACTCAAGAGCTTACGTTACAAACGTAGAATGGCAATGAATAGGTAAAGGGTTCCAAACCCAAGAATTGTACTTTGTATTTGAGGGTTCAAAACTCATAACAATTTCAATAAAATATTTATTTTTCTTAAATTGTCTTCTGTTATTTATTTTGTTCTTTATTAATCGGAGGTTTCATTTATATAAAATATGTAATTAACGATCTAGAATACAGATCGGAAACAGGAACCTGCTATTCAAATAATTAACACTGCTTAGTCCAAAAACTAAACAGTGGACATTTGTAACATAAAATTTTGAAATGTGTTGAAACACTTCATGTTTTAAAATTTGTGTCTACAAATTCTAGCACGCCCAGTGGGACCATATTTTTCCTCTCATCTTTTGAAGAACAAAATATATATATATATATATATATTTGAAACTTACTTACGTATTCTTTTGTTATAGGAATGCTAAAGCAACTGTCAAGAGACAAACCTACACTCTAGTGGTTCTAAAATCACCAAGGGTGGAGATAACACATATCACCCAAGGGGCTCCGGAGCGAATGCTCTTGGCTGTCCCAAAGGTAGAACCAACGAAATCCTGGAAAGATGCACTTCTTTCCCCTATTGCCCAAGGGGCTGGAGCGAAAGCTCTTGGCTGTCCCAAAGGTAACTAGTGTGATGAAGAAAGTCACTACAACAAAAAGCATTTTTGGTGACATTTTTTAGCAACCAAGCAAAATTTTAGTCGCCAAAGACACATAATTGGCGACAGAATATTTATGGTCTCTAAAAGCTAAACATTTGGTGACGAATTTGATTTTTTGGTCGCTGTTGAGTTTGGCGCCAAGTGAAAATTTTGCGCGGGAGTGCTAAAAAATTTTCAGCGACCAAATTTATTTTTGGCGACGGAAATTTTAGTCACCAATTGTATTTATTTGGTGACAAACATTATTTGGTCGCTGAAAATCTAAATAATATTTATGGCAACCAAATTAATTTGGTCACTATTGAATTATTTGTCTTTACCCTAATTTTTTATTACCAAAAATAATTGATTAAATATTTTGGGTGAATAAAGAATCAATTCACCTTTACTTCTCCATTTCATTTTCTCAGTCCATCAGAAACGCACAGCACAGGCATGCTCTTCTTCTTCTTCTTCTTCTTCTTCTTCTTCTCTCTCTCTCTCTCTCTCTCTCTCTCTTCCCTCTCTCTCTCGCGCCGCCGAATGCAAAATGCATAGCAGCGCTGGGCGGCAGCAGTGCTGGATGGCTGGCAGCAGATCGCAACCCTCTGTTTGGGTTGCTACCCTCTTCTCTTCTCTGTCTCTGATATTCTGAATGTATTCCCTCTCCCTGTCTCTCTCCCTCTCCCTCTCTCGCACCGCCGATGCAAACGGCACAGAAACACTGGGCGGTAGCAGATCGCGACCCTCTGTTTGGATTGCTGCTCTCTTCTCTCTCTCTTTCTCTCTCTCTCTCTCTAGATTATTGGCCTGAATGTGACTTTCATTCAATCGAAGGTGGATTTGAGATTTCTTAATACTAAAATTTTGAATTACTCTCTCTTTTGTGTACATACATATATTTCTGTATTGTATGTGTATATGTTAATTGAATGGTGAGTTTGCTTGATACTGTTTGTGGTATTGTTCAATTAGTTTTGTTGCACTATGAATTGATTTCATTGAATAATCAAGCTTTTGATCTTCTATTTTTCTTTGTATTTTAGAGTTTTCGGAATTGAAATCAATGGATTTGAGATTTCCTAATACTAAAGTTTTAAATACATAATATATATATATATATTTATATATATTATATATGTTAATTGAATGGTGAGTTTGTCCTTTGTGTTAGTGATTGATTGTTGCACTATGAATTGATTTATAATATTGAATAAATTGAATTTTTGATCTTTTTTCTGTGTATTTCAGCGTGCTCAAAATTGAAATTTGAGATTTTTTAATACAAAAGTTTCACATAACTCTCTCTTTAATGTGCTTATATGTGTTAATTGAATGGTGACTTTGTCCAATACTGTTTGTGTTAGTGATTGATTAGTTTCCTTGCACTATGAATTGATTTATAATATTGAGTAAATTGAATTTTTTATCTTTGTTTTCCTGTGTATTTAAGAGTGTTCGAAAATGATTTCATTGTGTCTACATCATCTTCAATTGAGACTTTTTATTGTTGAAGGGTTTTTGAATGAGCATGTGAAGAGGTTTAGAGGTAGAAAAAGGGAAAAGTGAAGAAAATGGGTAGTGGCATTATGATGAGTAAAGTAAATAGCAAAATTCTATCTTCTTCTCTGATGAGATCAGAGTAATGTTGATGCTTCTGCTAATTTAGCCTCTTGGTTTTTAATTATTTGTTTGGAAAAAGGGTAGGAATTGATATACAATTTGAAATTGGTCATATCAGAACGATTTTTTTTTTTTTGGGGTCATTTTCTGTTTGTTTTTTTAGGGATGGGGAGGCGGCTTTGGACTTGAGATAATTAATCCAATCCCATATGATAGTACAAACAGATTTTTTTTTTTTTTTTTTCGCTGGTAGGTTTTGACTTGTATGAAGCCATGCCATCTAACTTAACTCCATCTGCTCAAAGTGTACTATCTACAAATGCTCTACATATCTAGGCTGCACCATCTACAAATGCAACTACTACTCAGGCTTTACCATCTACAAATGCAACTACTACACAGGCTGCACCATCTGCAAATGAAGCTACTACCGAGGCTGCACCATCTACAACTAGTTTGCGTACCCGTTCTACATAGGTAAGGGGTTAAACTCGAGGGAAGAGCATAGTCTTCCCTTGATTAGGATAAAACAATGGGTAAAACTCATATTGATATTAGTTTGAGTGGAGAGATTTTTTAAGTGATTTTTATCCAAATTTAAATTTGATATAGGTTTTGAGTCAACAATTGGAGATGCCTTAGGTTTCAAGTATACATAGTATTAAACAAGGTTCTGGCTCTGTCGTAGGTTATGAATCCACTTAGCCCCCAGTTTTACTACAGATTGGTTTTTTCAAATTCATGGGCTTTTGTTTCAATGAAGAATTAGACAACACAGTTAAGTCAATGCCTAATCCAATCCCAGCTTGTATCCACCATAGCTTTTAAAAGGGAAGATGCTGGATCCTTTTTCTTCTGTAATTTCTCTTGGCAATAAATTTCCTTGCTTTATGGGCTCACAGAAAGTGTTGGGAATTCATAACAATCTTGAAGTGTTGACAAATTGTCAGAAGACAGATACAAGTAATTAAAGGAAAGGATTATATTAAAGTGCGATTGTAATGAAAGATTATCTTTAACAGGTTCATATACAGGTTCTGGGAGTTGGTTCATGACCTGGAAATCTTTAGGTCCCTTAAATTAATTGAAACCTACATGAACAACAAAATGTTCTTGTGTTTTGAATATGCTTAAATCTGACATAGGATCCTTCTTAGCATAACCTTGAGTCTCATGAGGGAAAGCTTGTTTTTATCACATTTGTGGACATGTATACGAACAAGTCTGTTACAATCATTTTAATGGTTTAATGCTGCCTTGTAGGTTAGAAATTAGGAATTACTTGACATTTCTTTGATGCAAGCATGGATTATGGAGTATTATTTTGATGTTAAATTTAGTAGATATATAGGAACACCTGGGATAAAATTGAGTTCCTTCATATCTCCTCTTGTTTTTTTGCTCTGCGTATGCAATATTCTCCTATAACTGTGTTGGCTATTAATCATCCATGGTAAAATAGAGTTTTTAGAAGCGAACATATTAAAGAACTCATATCTGTACACCTTTGCTTGTTCCCTTCTTCAACATCTTTATGATTTTTTTTGTTTAAATTAAAATTGCACAGTAAATAATGAGATCTTATTAGTTTTTCCTGGTTTACAATGGTGCTTTGTAGGTTTCATTATAGTTTTTATGTTCTATCATCAAATAGGCCACAATGTTTTCTCTAGTTTTGTGAATTTAATCTATCTTAATTGCATTTTCAGGGACAAATGCCAATGTTCTTGCAAATAATGGGGCAAATTCTCAACCTCCAAAAAGTTTAGGTTCAAGCAGGGACTACAATGTTGATATGATACCCAAGGTATGTAGACTCAAATTTGTTGGAATGTAGATATGATAATTTGCTTCAACTTGTGTCATGCTTTAGTTAGTTGCCCTACAGATTTTGAACCAAGCAATGCTTCACTGGATCATATAAATTGGTACATTGCTTTTTCTGGAATTAATGAATTGGCAACTTGTTCTTAAGTCTATAGTTTATTGGTTATGAGGTCACTCACTAAAGCAAATTAGCATCATTTAATATTTTACCTTGAAATGCTGGCATTGTTTTTATGTTCTTCACCTTTTAACCTGGAAATTTTTGTGTATGGTTTGTATTTTTCTTATTATATACACCCTCTTTTATGCTGGGTATGTGTTATGGTGAAAGGCATTTTATATTCTTTGTTAGTTCATGATGGCAAATGGAGGTTTGGTACGTGCCCTCATCCACACTAATGTGACTAAGTACCTAAACTTCAAAGCTGTAGATGGTAGTTTCGTGTACAAGAAAGGGAAGGTACGCTATATTTTCCGTATCTCCTCTGCATAACTGATCACTCACTGTTTGTTCTTATTCTTTCTTTCAACATTTTAAAATGAAATTATTTCTTTTTCAACTGAACTTATTCCCTCTAATATATATATATATATATTGTTTCAGATTTACAAAGTTCCAGCAACTGACGTTGAGGAAGTACTGGTGTTTTCAGGACACAACTTTGATGGAAATGCATGCACCAAAGAGTCAGGTTTTGTTTAGATGTTTTGACTACAATTTGACAATTGAAAGCTGGTTGATGGAGAACTTTGTCATTGATTATTGCAATTTTCAACACAATCGACTATGGGTGTCTTAATAATGCCTATTTTCTTTCTTCTTATTCTTTTATTTTTTTGTAGTATACACTATGATTGCTTATCTGCATATGATGAATGAAAAAGCAATAACAATAAGAAGTTCATGACCATCATATAAATTTTGCATTTGATTGCCTCTTATTCAACCATATGAATTAACTTATTCACTTTGTTGTTGCTGCAGAAAATATGGACTTGAAGATGATACCATTGACTCCATTGGTCATGCCTTGGCACTACATATTGATGATAACTATTTGGACCAGCCTGCTATGGATTTTTTGAAGAGAGTGAAGGTGAAATAATTTTTTTCTCAACTCTCTTCCTTTATTATTTTTTTTTTAAAAAAAAAAGAAGAAAAGAAAGAAAAAAACGACATGGGGTGCAATATCTTCATCCAACCATAACCATAAGCACTGTAAAAGAACAAAAATTCATAACTAGGTAGTCCTCCATTATCTCTTGCACAAGACTATGTTCTTTCCTTATGTGAAGTCGCTTGTCAATGAAACTTAAATTATTTGCTAACTATTATGGCATTCAATCCAAAAGCTCTATTCAAAGTCTCTGACACGCTTTCAAGGTGGATCTCCGTATATCTAAATTGAAAGTTATTGTACCCGTAAAATCGAACTTAAAACATTGGCCATTAGGTAATTCTGTAGTTATCAGTGCATCCACAGAAAAAAATAAAATAAAATAAATTTGAGTTAGAAACTTCTGATTCTGGCTACCTGTTAACTTTTAGTTCTCAATGGTGATCATTTCAACCGTATCTTGATTAAGATTATGATTCCTGTAACTTCATGCAAAGAAGTCCTTTCTGCATCATTAATGATAAATTTCTAGTCTAGCTAAGATGTTGTTCACATGAAGTAGTTTTGTCTCTATGATTCATCAAAGTTAAGTTGAATTTGAGTCATCTTTGCCTCAATCTTTACTTCTTTGTAACTAAGAACTATTATTGCACAGCTTTACCTCTGTCATTTCCACTTCCTCTCATGAAGTGATCTTGAGCGTGGAAGTCCTGTTGTTGCCACCCTATAGTAGTGCTTTGCATTTTCTGGCTTCAGTGGCCTTAAACTGAGCTCTGGCTCATTTATGCAGTTCTAATTTTGCTGTAAGCAAGCAACTGTTGTCTTTATGTGGACTGCCATTATCTAATGGCATTTAAGATGTTTTTGACATCATCTATGAAGCCTATGGAACATCTTGACAATTCCTTTCACATGAATTAATTCAACTCAGAATCTCTTAAGTGTTTTATAAGATTTTCAATTTTCCTTAATTATCACTGATACAATCACCACAGTCCACGATTGCTGCATTGTGAATGACTTTTCTGCTCTTGAGTTCTGATATTTTATTTTCTTTGCCGTCCTTAATTATACAGTTGTAGATTTAAAGTTGTATTTTGTTTATCATACATAATTTTTTCACTAATTTTTATTAAATTTTATATTCTTATGTCTTTTTGTGTCTCTTACAAAATGGAAAAATAGATAATCTTTTTTGCCTAACATCCGTTATATGCATAAGCCGGATTGTTACCCATTGTCACTATTTACATAAATGTTTACAATGATTGCTTTTTTTTGGTGTAGGGATGGTTACAATGACTTCAACACATTCTACATGCAAGTAAGCATTGTGACATTAGATGTTATTTGTTGGATTCTATAAATTACAAAGTTTATCAATTTTGCTGGAGTTATTTTGATAATTCAAGTTGCTAAGCAAAATTTGTGTTGGACTCATCAGTTAGCATTGCTGCTGATTGGTCGTTGGTGTCAGTATTAACACATTTTTTGTTGGTCTAATTAATTTACCACCACTATTGCTAGTGATTGTTCCTTCTCTCTTATTGTTGAATTGAACATTTTAACATTATAATTTTTTTTTTCATATGTTTGACAGATTGGCAATGGATGGAATATAGTTCGGGGAGTATCAAAGGATTACATTTTGAATTTTTGGATATATTTTGTCATAGGTTTTTGTTATGAATTTGCAAGCTTGGAAGGTTTTTTGGAATTACATGTTTGAAGTTTTTTTCACATGTTTGACAGATTGGCAATGGATGAAATATAGTTTGGGGAGCATCAAAGGATTACATTTTGAATTTTTAGATTTATTTTGTCATAGGTTTTTGTTATGAATTTCCAAGCTTAGAAGGTTTTTGGGCATTACATGTTTCAAGTTTGGGATTGTAAGAGATTTGTACTTAAATTGGATGTTTTGGATTTGATATGTTGTTTATATTTAATATGGTACTACTTTTGAATTAAGTTTATATTTTGGATGCTTTGCACAAGTGTGTTAATTTGAATTATATTTTGCTTATGTTTATAGGTTTATGAATTATGTATTGAACAGGGAAATTGTTTCAAAAAAATTATAAATAATGAATTTTTGGTGACAGGTTTTTTTAGTTGTAAATTTACTTTTGGTGACATTTTATTTATGTTACTGAAAGTATGTGTCAATTTTTTTAACGACCCAAAACTTGATTGGTCACCAAAAGTTTTAACATTCAACAACCAATTCTTTTAGTCACTAAAAGATATTTTTAGCAACGCATTTATATGTCGCTGAAACTTAACATGTCATCAGCTGAAGGCTACTTTTAGTGACTAAATGTTAATTTATGGCGACGAAATTTTAGTCTTTTGGCGACGGAAATATTTGGTCACCAATTTATTTATAAAGGCAACCAAAATTGATTTGGTCGCCGAAGCACTTAGTGACAGGGCTTTAGCGACCAATTTTGTTCATGTCGCGGATACTTTCAATAACCAAAATTACACTTTTGGTGACTAAAAAACAGGTCGCTAAAAGTGTTTTTTGTTGTAGTTTTCTCCAGAAAGCTGAAAGTTTAAGAAAGATTATTGAAGATTATGCGAAGGCGTCGAAGCAGTACGCAACTGTGAGGGCTACAGCCCGAATGAAGAACTTTCTAATTCAGGCAAAAGAGGCTAATCAGGTTGCAACTACGGCCTTTGTTGCAGCTTCAGCGGGCGCAACAAAAAATGTTGTGGCCCAACTACTCAGTCTGCCCAGAAGAGGGCCTCTGCTGAAAACATGGCCATCATTAAGGCCATTGGGAGGAGGGTAATGACCCAAACTCCTGTTGATGGAAAAAAGGCCCCTGTTATTGAAAAAATAGTTGCGGCCTATGAACCGACAGTTCTGTTCAGAGCACAAAATCGGTTAAACCAAATCTCAGTCAACTCTTAGGAGCCAAAGGAACACTTGTTGGCTTGACAGGGTTCGAATAAGGAACACCCGTTGGCCCAACAGGGTTCGAATAAGGAACACCTGTTGGCCTGACAAGGTTCGAATAAGGAACACTTGTTGGCCCAATGGGATTTGAATCAACATCAATTGGTCCACTCTAAAAATGTAAGGACTATTTTGAAAATTCATGAGGAATTTGCAAAAATGCAAACGGTTCCTTCTATGCCCCTAGGGGCTCGACTCGATATGTCATCAGATGGTCCAATTTCGAAAAGACAAAGGCAAAGAAGAAATAAGGCCTTAAAGAAACTGGAACTAAGAACAGTGGCAACAAATGTTATAGGAGCTATTGAAAAGGCTTTCTCGAAAGATGAAAGCCAAAAATAAATTGAAAGTCCTATCTTTGTTGGAAAGTCAAAGGTGGAGGAGGGTAAGTAACCCTCGGGAAATATTTCTGCCTTGATCGAACTATCTATGGAGGGAATAAGAAAAGGGCCTGTAACAAGGTCTATAACCCATGAGGCTCAAAACAAAGCATCGCAATCAAATGCTTCAAATATGAGTAATGTTGTGGGGATTGATAATCCTTTGTACAAACAAGATGATTCTATCTCGTCTGTTTCAATGAATATTGGAAACAATGAATTGAGAGATGTCAACAAAGTCGCAGTTATGATGATTGAGGTTGAGAAAGAAGATGAAAATTCGCAAGTCCAACAAGACCAAGGTCTAAAGGAAAAAGGGCGGCCTTACAAGAACAACTTGAAAGAAGAGAACGGGAAATGGCTGCTATGTTGGAGCAAATGCAACAGTTGCAGGCCTAAATGACAGGACTGGGAAGTGCACCCAAACAAATGGCATAACCTGTTGTGGGGACATCCGTAGGCATACAAAGCACACTAGCCCCAGAGGGCAATGGTTCTTGTTACTCTGATCTAACCAGTGGTGGTATGAATCCAATGCTCATGGCCATGATTGATGATATGGTGAGGAGACAAGTAAAGAAAGTCAAAGAAAAAGATGATGAGAACTTTCGAATAATTACAAAACCTTACCCAGCATGGGTAGATGCTATTCCATTCCCTTCTGGTTTTTCCCAACCAGATTTCAAAATGTTTGATGGAACAGGAGATCCAAGACAACATGAGGCTCATTTTCTTTCAAGATCCAGGCCAATAGCCCAGAATGAGGCCTTGTGCCTGCAGCTATTTGTCCAATCACTTGAAAATTCTGCATTTACTTGGTATGTTAATCTTCTTGAGGAATCAATCCCAAATTGGGATTCCATGGTGAAGGAGTTCCTTAAACAATTCTGCAACACACAAAGGCGAGTTGGAGTACCAGAACTGATTGAGACCAAGCAACGTGACAATGAGTCTGTTACAGATTTCATTGCAAGATGGCGAGCTTTGACATTTGCCTGTCCTCAAAAGTTTACACAATTAGAGTTAATTCGGATATGTCTTAACAACTTCTGACGTGAGCTCTCTACGGCTCTTATGGCTCAAACTTTTGAAGGATTCAACGATCTATGCACTAAAGCTCATGGAATGGAGCTGCATCTAGCTAAACGAAGGAGGCCTAGGACCGTTGAAAGGGTTGAGTCCTCGACTGCAACTATAATTGAAACCAGAAAAAAGGGTCCCGTTGTAGTAGGGGCTAAAAAGCCCAAGGAATTTAAAAGGTTGACTATGAAAGAGAGGTTGGAGAAGAAATATTCTTTCACGGATGATTTGGTCAAAGACCTATTTGAAGATCTGTTGGAGCAAAAGTTTATTGCTCTCCCTGAGGTGAAAAGACCACATGAGGTAAGAAAGACCAATGATCCAAAATATTGCTCCTACCATCGTTTGATTAGCCATCCGATAAAGGAGTGCTTTGTTCTGAAAGATAAAAATTCCAAAACTTTTGGACTCTAAGATTATCGAGTTCCCTTCTCAAGAGAAAGCATATGCTAACCCAATCACTATCGACAATGATAATGAAGGTGAATGGGTTGTTTATCAGTCAAAAAGCATAAAGAAAAAACAAAATGCCACAGTAAATGCTAGAAATGTGGTTGCTTCAATAACACAAGGGCCAAAAGTTTCCAAAAAGCAAAAACTAAAAGTTTCCAAGAAACAGAAAAAAGCCAAAGTAAGTAAGAGAAAAGGAAAGAAGAAACCAAAGAAGGAAAAATGAGAGAAATTGGTCCCTGATGAGCAGTTAGAGCAATGTCCCCTTGTCCCAGTTACATTGGAGGAATTTCTGCCTTCAAAATTTCAATCTTCAAAATTTCAATCTGTGGAGTTGCAGGCATACTTTGATAAAAGGAGGGAGGAAAAGTTTACTTTGGCCCCTTGCCTAACCATCATTGTTTTGAGTGATGACGAGGAAGATGAGGGTGAAGTTGGTTCAAAAGTTAGGGAAGGAGATTGCATTACATCTCATATCTGTATACCTAACTCTTCAGAGTATACACCAACTTCTCCAGAGTACACACCAGAAGCCTTTTCTCCAGAGTATTCGCCAGTACCACCAATGTACTATCAAAGCACTCTAGAATATGTAAGGGGAATAGAACAAGGAGACACTGGGTGTTGGTCCGACTCTGAGCTTGTGAAAAAAGCAAAAAAATGACTACACTTCAAGGATGATGAGGTGAATGGCAAGTGTAAGTCAAATGATGAAGTATGGAAGCATTCAAATAAACAAGCAAAGTCATCTCAAATTGAGGATCCTAATGAAGATTGGGAACTTGACTTTTCTCCTAATAGTTCCTTATACACATCTCCAACCAAGACATACAATGGAGAAAGTGTATCAAGTGATCACTTTGACTTTCCTTGTAATGTCATCACTGTGGATGTAAATTTTGAAGAGCGAGAAATACATATCATTCGCAATCCAGGTGATGATAAGAAAGCAAAAATTGAAGCCAGAAGGGAAGCGGAACATCAGGTAAAAGTAACAGTCTCTTTAAAAGATGAGGGTTTTGAAGCCCATCAAAATTTGATTATTGAAAGAAATCAAATTTTTGGATACCCTCTCCCTAATTGGGTCGAATGGGTTTAGTTCCCACGAGGATATACAGTACCTCGTTTTCCCTTATATAATGGGACAAGTTGTCCAAGGCGCCATTTGGTTCGTTTCCTTGCACAATGTGGGAACACAGTAAAAAGTCAGGCATTACTTTTACGGTAGTTCGTACTTTCTTTGGAGGGGTGGGCAGCAGATTGGTACTTCAACCTGCCATCTAATTCAATCCCAAATTGGGACACCATGGCTGATTGATTCTATAGGACATTTTATAAACCATGGCCAATAAAAATCGAGATGTCAGAACATTTGGAGGACGAGGGTACATCTTCTCAAACATATGATTTCATAGAAGGCACAATTGAGAAAAAGATTGAAACTGCCCTTGATCTTCGAGAGATGGGCACTTATCACCCAAGGGATCTGATCCCTTTATGGGTAGAGCAAACACCATTTCCCGAAGGATATGAACTTTCGAATTTTGTCCTATATGAGGGGTATGGAGATCCTCAAAAACATATTAGGTGTTTTTTGAAACAGTGTGGGGAAATAGCTCAGAATCAAGCACTTTGCCTAAAACAATTCCCCATTTCTTTGGAGGGGATCGCCTTTGACTGGTATTGCTCCCTCGAAAGGGTCATGGTGCCTAGTTGGGAGGCCATAAAGAACGGTTTTGTAGAATCCCAATACTTTTATAGGAGTGATTCCCGGTACCCTATGAAGCACGGATACTTCAAATAGAGTGACGTATCCGTATCATATCCGTATCGGATACCGATACTCCTTGGATACTTGCGGATACTTATTAGAAGTATCCGATACTTCTTAATTATTTTTTTATTAATTTTGGAGTATTGGATACTTAATTTTGTAGTATCGGATACTCATGTTTACTTGTTTTATGACATTAGAATTGTAACATTTGTTGCATAGTAATATAATATAATATAATTGCAAGTACAACTATAAGAATATTTTTCTAATACTTTGTTAAGTTCTTCGATAAAAAGAGCATAGTGAGTTAAATAATAGAATTTATCAAATTGATGTATCCTAATTATTTCATGAATGTCCCCTATAATTATATAGCAAGTAAGAATCAACAAAAGAATATAACAATGGTAAAATTAAATATCAATAAATAAATAAGCAATTAAACTTGAATACAATATTTTTCACTAGTGTCAAAGGAAAAAACATAGGGACAAGTTGTGAATTGTTCTATTATATATTAATATACATATATTAAACTTGATATTAAAATAAAATATTTGCAAGACCTATTAAAAATTTAAAAAGTAAACAAGCTACTAGCTTAAATTAATACAAAATTTTTAAAGGTTACTATTTTGCATTAAAAAATTATATTGTGGTTTCTCAACGTTCTTTAGCTTTTGTGTAACTCACTATTAATAATTAAAAAAAATATATTTTTCACAAACGTATTCTAGTCGTACCGGTATCCTATTTTTTTAGGTTTTCTCGTATCTCCATATCCGTATCGTATCGTATCCGTATCTCGTATCTGTATCTATGCTTCCTAGCCGGTACCTAAGAAATGGGAGAAGAATGTAGCTCCAGGAAGATGGAGAAGTGACTGATGATAATGATCACCCTGCGGCTGGACCAGTTGACATGGTCCAAATAAGTGAGGGAACAAAAGAAGTTGAGGTCAACGAAAAGGTGGTTGCTGAAGTATGCCAAACTTACTTGACCTACCGGAGGAAATTACGAAATCCTCAGGACCCTCAAACGTCAGAAGTTCCACAGGTTTTGCTGGAGGAAGAGCAAGTGAAATATGATGTACTAGCTCATCTAAAGAAAATTCCAGCATTGTTGAGCGTATATAATGCACTGAAAATGTCTCCAAAGCTTCGAAAGTCTTTAATATATGCCCTGTCCAAGCCAGAGGATTTCCACAAAGAAATCGAGGGTAGAAATCAAGAAAAGACAACTATATGCATGGCTATGGTAACCTTTGGTGACAAAGACATGTGTGCTGAAATGACAGACCATAATCGGCCTTTGTTTATCACTGGGCTTATCCATGATGTGAAAATTTCTCGAATTCTGGTTAATGGAGGATCTACGGTAAACCTCCTGCCTCGGAGGGCCTTAAACTTATTAGGGTTCGAATTTCACAACTTTGCCCAAGTCGTTTGGTCATTCAAGGATTTCATTAAAATGAACAACGCCCAATGGGGAAGATTGAATTGCGAACCAAGTTTGGGGATATTGAAGAAAGCACTGAGTTCTCGGTCATTAATGTAAACACCTCCTACAATGCTTTGCATGGGAGACCATGGATGCATAATCATCATGCAGTACCATCAACTTATCACCAATGTATCAAGTACCCGTTGCCTTCACCCAAAAAAGAGGGGACAATTGTGGCTAACAATGATCCATTTGGAGAAGTAAAGGCCTATTATGTTGATGCTCGCTTCTATACAAAGACTTCACAAAGAAAGGGAAAATATGTGAAAAAGTCTGAAGATGCTCCGAATGTCAAAGACGCTCTAGAGTCTACTCTAGTTTCAAGGAAAAGAACTTTTCGATATGTGCCAAAGTCCGAAAGGAAACCGGTGGCAAAGGCTCTAGCCTCAATAAATCCAATTTTGGATCTCAGGGGTGAGTTCATGTTGCCATTAAGGAGGACAGAATGCACCTATGTAGAGAAATATAATAAGATTGTAGTCCCTCCTAAAGGAAAATGGTCGAAACCCATCATATTCCACTCACTTGGAGATGTTGAACAGAAAGTGAAAGTTGAACAAGTGCCAAAAGAAAACATCTCGAGTTTTGAGAAGCCTACCTTCAGTGCAGAAATTACACAGATGTTGGTAAAAGTTAGTTTAGATCCTGAAAAATACCAGGAACAATGACACCCTTTGACTTTGCATTAACACCTTCGCAGAGGCAGGCTATCCAACAAGGCGGTATTATCACCGGCAGGACAGAAGGGTTAGGCTATCAGGGAGATGAGGAAAAATTTCCAGTAAACATGACTATCACTCAAGATGTGTTAGAAAATGTTGACCAAGATGAAGCTCAACCTGCACCAACAGAATTTGAAGCAGGAGGCCAAGCCACCGTGGATGACCTTCGTGAGGTAAATCTAGGTGATGAAGAAGAAAAAAAACCAACCTTCATTAGTGCAAATTTAAAGGAAGAAGAAGCTCAACAATATATTTCCTTCTTATAGGAGTATCGCGACATATTCGTATGGAACTACAGTGAGATGCTTGGTCTTAATCCAGATATTGCAGTCCATAAGCTTGCAATTCACCCTGAGAAATGCCCAATTAAACAGCCTCAGAGGCGAACTCGACCAGAGCTTACAGCCCAAATTAAAGCTGAAGTCGACAAGCTTATTAATGCAGGATTCATCAGGGAAGTCAAATATCCAACCTGGCTAGCAAACATAGTGCCAGTCAAAAAAAAGAATGGTCAAATCAGGGTTTCATTGATTTTTGTGATCTCAATGAGACTTGTCCTAAAGATGACTTTCCCTTGCCTATCACTAAACTTCTTGTAAATGCAACTACTGGGTATGAAACCTTGTCTTTTATGGATGGATACTCAGGATACAATCAAATCCGAATGGCACCAGAAGATGAGGAAATGACTGCATTCAGGACTCCAAGAGGAGTCTTTTGCTATAAGGTAATGCCCTTTAGCCTGAAAAATGCTGGGGCCACGTATCAAAGAGCGATGACTGTAATTTTTGGTGATATGCTCCATGACACCACCGAATGCTATATTGATGATCTTGTCATCAAGACAAAGGAAAAGGAAAACTGAGAGGGAGATTTCATAATCTGGCTTTGGGCCGTGGTAATGACCGAGCTAAATTGGACTAAGCATGTTTGGGCCGAGCTAGGTTGGTCCAATCCAGGGGCAGTGCGCTCGGTCAAAGCCCTAGTCCGATTTGGCCGGGGTAATTTCAGACTGCCAACCCGATTCACGTTATTTGCTCGCTGAGTTAAGCGGGTTAGACCCTCCGCAGATCTGTCCAACGGAGCAAGAGCTTGGTCATCACGGAGGACGGCTAAGCCGCAGTGGGATTCTTTAACAAAGCCGGTAATTAGCGCGGTCGTGGTGTGACGGTTTGGCGTCGTGCTAGGCGTAGCTCGGTTCGGAGCATTGCATGTCTCGGGAGTAACACAGTCGTA